>CM038717.1:8676446-9006446 GCA_021613375.1 Megaleporinus macrocephalus
GACAGAGAGAGAGGTAGAGAGAGCAGGCAGACTGAGAATGAGTGTGTAAGTGTGATTGTGTGTGTGTGCGTGTGTGTGTGTGTGTGTGAGTGTGTGTGTGCTGATAATGCACTGCGCCTGCTGGGCTGCAGAAGAATGTGTGGAAGTGTAATGAGGCTTAGCTCTGCTCTGTTAAAGTAAGTGTGAAAGTGTGAAAGCGTCTCACTCAGCAGCGGGCGCGGGTCACTCGGCCACTCCGGCCGGGCTCTGTTCAGTAAACACGTGGCACCGGCGGCTCTCTGATCTCTCCCACCATCCCATTTTTAACCGGACAGCGACAGACGGAGGAACATGGGCCCTAAGCTGACTCACCAGAGCCTGACACATGTGAGCATGACTATCAGTTATTATTATCAAGGTGGAGTTTTGGAATTCTTTACTTCCCGAATCAGTTCGACTCGATCTGCAGGGAATTTCGGAGGACACTGATTGGACGATATGGTGACATATATCCACCTTGTCGCCGTGGTCACTGTGCACTTGTAAACAAAAACATGCTTATTAAGTTTTACCTGATTGTCTTTGTTATACTCATTAGACATGTAAGTGACTGTATGTAGTGCAGATAGAGTGGGTGTTGGCCCAAGACCCCCCAAGACAGCGGTGCAGGTGACGTCACTGGTCATGTATATATATATATATATTATATCCAGTCTGTCCTACAGCTGTGACTGTACAGATGTATGTATGTAATAGAAAAGAAACTGGAGGAGCAGAGGCTGACCAGAGAAACTGTGACCCTGTGTTGTAGTATTGTAGAGGAACTCACCATTGGTCCACGTCGGCCCTGTTTGATATGGGAAAGATCTGGAGAGGGGCCCATGGGCCCCATTTGACCCCGAGGACCTGGAGGACCTGGAGTCCCTGAAAGCCCTGGGGCACCAGGAGAGCCTTTAGGTCCTGGACTCCCTGAGGGGAAGTGAGAGAGAGAGAGGGAGAGAGAGAAAGAGACAGAGAGACAAAGATAAAAAGAGCGAGAAAGAGAGAGAGAAGAAGAGAGAGAGAAAAAAGAGGGAGAGAGAAAGAGAGAGAAAGACAGAGAGAGAGAAAGAGAGAGAGAAAGAGAGAGAAAAAGAGGCAGAGAGAAAAAAGAGGGAGAGAGACAGAAAGAGAGAGAGAAAAAGATAGAGAAAAAAGAGGGAGAGAGAAAAAAAAGAGAAAGAAAGAGACAGACAGAGAGAGAGAAAACGAGAGAGAGAAAAAAGAGGGAGAGAGAAAAAAGAGAGAAAGAAAGAGACAGAGAGAGAGAGAGAGAAAAAAGGAGAGAGACAGAAAAAACAAAGAGAAAAAGAGAGAGAGAGAGAAAGAGAGAGAAAGAGAGAAAGAATGAGATTCACTTTTAATATTGCTACTTTCTAACAAAAACCTGTATCTCAATTTTGTCCTTTTTCTATATCATTTGAATATCATTTATTTTTCTATATCATTTGAATATTATTTATTTTTCTATATCATTTGAATCATTTATTTTTCTATATCATTTGAATATTATTTATTTTTCTATATCATTTGAATATTATTTATTTTTCTATATCATTTGAATTATTTATTTTTCTATATCATTTGAATATTATTTATTTTTCTATATCATTTGAATATCATTTATTTTTCTATATCAATCATTTGAATATCATTTATTTTTCTATATCATTTAAATATCATTTATTTTTCTATATCATTTGAATATTATTTATTTTTCTATATCATTTAAATATTATTTATTTTTCTACATCATTTGAATATTATTTATTTTTCTATATCATTTGAATATTATTTATTTTTCTTTATCATTTGAATATCATTTATTTTTCTATATCATTTGAATATTATTTATTTTTCTATATCATTTGAATATCATTTATTTTTCTACATCATTTGAATATTATTTTGTTTTTTATATCATTTGAGTGCAGCAGTCGTTGTTTACACTTTGTGTAAATTCCACAGTGAGCAGATCAGTGGAAATGCTCCAAAATCATTGACTTACATTAAAAGTAGGGTATGTTTTTGTCCTCTCCTGTAAAGATACCTGTATTTAACTGGACAGCTTTAAAACATTGAAACTAATAAAACAGCAGATAAAACACACACCGTAAATTCTGCACACGCCACATTTGATGTTTTTGTTTTTTTCACCATCTGTTAAATCCAGTGAATAAACAGCAGCTGTGCATTACATAAGTGTAGAATTGTTCACTTATAGTAAGTAATCAGCAAAAAGTAAATAAATGTAATCATAGAGTTCTTTCAAATTTAATACTTTAACCAATTACAACTGAAAATGTAATGCTTAGTAGCCAATAACCAAGCTTGTTTCAATTTCTGTGTGCATGTTATTATTATAACTCCCAGGGTGTGTCTGAACTGGTCCACTTGTTTACTCATTCACTGGTCACTACATAGACTGTTCTGTGTAAATCACTATACAGGGGAGCAGTGAGGGAGACAGTAGAGGGAATTTGGACCACACTTACTTACACCAGACACAAATCATCTCCACCTTTCACCATATAAATAGTCCAGAACAGTGGCGGCTACTGGCATCATCAGATTACATCACTGTAACGTTATTTTCCAGGTTCTGGTGTTTTTTTAATCATCAGTATGATATATGTTTCTATTTAATCAATAAAACTACTGAGTGATCAGCATTAGGCCTTATTTATTGAACATGTGCTTTATTTACTCAAGCTGGTGGTTATATTGACATTCTGTGACCGCTATTTTTCATATTCTTACTTCTGTTAGTCAAGATGTCCGGTATTCTGGTCATCCTATTGGTATTAGAGCTTTTTTCTTCAAGGTTCTGAAGAAACCACTATGCATTGTGGGGCGTTAGTTAGTATTGTGGGTAACAGTATCATGAACTATACAGGGAATCTAATTGTCCACTGAGAATTCAGTCAACTCTTCAAAACCCTGAAAAGAACACTACACGCTAAACAGGGTGCGATTTCAGACACGCCATCTAAACTGAGAGACTTTTATTGGTCAGTGATTGGCCTCTTTAGAGGCCACCCCAAAAATATCTGCTGGGGGGATGGATGTTTGAAATGCCCTTTAGCGAGGCTTGAGCAAATACCCTAACCCCCAGCAGCTCCCCATGTGCTGTGGATAGGGCTACCCGCTGCTCTGGGCACGTGTGCTCACTGCCCCCTGCTGTTTATGTTCACTAGTGTGTGTATATGTGGGTGTTTCATAGCACGGATGGGTTAAAAGTGGAGGTCAAATTCTGCTGTACACAGCATACATAACTAGGCAAGACTAATCCGACCAGAGGCATTTAATGATGAATGGACTGGTTCCTAATGTAAAGTAACTGTTTCTCTTCCTGCTATAGGGTTACCAGTCTGGACCAACAGTGAGGAGGACATGCTAATGAATAAAAACAGGTTTAGATTTTGGAAAGAGAGACAGAAAGAACTGGTGCTATAGTAGCAGAGACCGGTCCCATTTCCAGGGTTGTGGGACTGAATAATAATAATAATTCAGGCTCTAGAATGACTTGAACAGCAGTTGTACAGCGATTCTTTGTTTCTCTGAAACAACGTCCCGTGTCTGATCCGAGTCCAACTCATCCTATACATCCTGATAAGAGGAAACAGCTGCCATTAGAGGCAGCGGAGGAAAGTTTGACTCCTCGGCCAGGTAGAGAAACAGCAGGCAGAGTGTACTAGAACGTGTCCTCAGGCCAAACCACCAGCACTGATTCACGCTCAGTCAGTAGCAGCAGCATCAACAGGCCGGACTGTGGGATTACAACACTGCTACATGTTGAAACAACCATGAAACCGCCAAACGCTGTCTGGGTAATTCATTTTCACGGTGATTTGAGGCTGGGAATGAGTTGACGACCAGATTGGTAATGTGGTTTATGACAAATGCAACAGGATTATTAAAGTAATAAATCAGAAAAGAAGCACGTCTGAACAGTTTTCCCAATAAGGCAATCATTACAGTGTGATTCATTATCAGAGTGGCCAGACTCTTTTTCTTTTAAAGCAAACTTCGGGCTGAAGATCTTTGCTGAATTATGGCAACGCTGCCCGCTGTAGGGTCGAGGTCACTGTGGAACTGATTTTTATAATCCTACACCTGCCTGGTCCTGCTAGAATTCGCTCCACTCCCGTCAAAGATCATCAACAATTAGCCACAACATAGAAGCTCAATGATAATATTTGCTATACTCTATACATAAATGTATTAACTTCTCCTGGAAATTGCTGCCGTATGTCAGACTTGCATTTATTGGGCTTAATTGTGGCGTATTAGTCTTGGCTCTTTCCACAGCTGAGACCAACTGACCGTCTAAACCAGGGGTCACTAATAGGCGGACCGCGGATCTGGACCCAGACATTGTCTAGCGCGGACCCAAACCAATAAACTACTGAGAACGATTAATTTAGACTGTGTGTATTTTGAGCCATAAAATTTTTCTCATCTTTATGGTATACAGGCCTTATGGCACAGTAAACTCAGAGACCAATCACATGCGCTGTAAGATCACCAAAGATGCTCCTCAGCCAATCAGATCTGTGCACATTGGGGAGTGCGGAGCAGCAGCCGGAGACTAAAGCCAGTCAGAAAGAATAACGAGCTCTAAAAACAGAAAAGTGAACAGAGAAAACTGAGTGTTTAACAGGAACGGTTCTGGAATGGACCTGCTCGTCTAGTTTTGGAGAATACCAACCAACATGTTAATCTGTGAAGCTGAGTTAACAAGAAGACGCATGTTTTATTTACTTTCTCTATAAATAAACACTTTAAGATGCACTTTTTTTCAAAAGCATTCTGGTTTTTTTTATGTAGCTCTTGTTTCAGTTCAGCATTTAAACAGTAAATATACTGAAATATACTGAACGGTATGTGTGGTGTGTTGGTGTTTCAGTAGCTGATGGTATAAGATGCTGATACTAGACTACTTCAGTAAACAGGATACACCACTGAATCAGAACACACGTTAGAAATGATGACGGTCCAGACGTTGGCCTGAGGAAATCTCATCTAACTGGACCTTACTGACCTCTAATTAAACACCCCTGATTTAAACCTAGGTTTATTCTTGACGCATTGTGTCTGTGCACCTCTGAATTGCTGTGAACTGTCATGTACCATCCGTGCAGAGCTTTGTTCTGAAGGAACGACTTTGCTGAGCAGGTTCATTTTACTCAGGCTATTTTTAAATTCTGGTTAATTCTGGATTTTTCTACATGCTGTCCTGCATGCATTGGATTGGTTAACAGCCTGCTTGGGTGGATGACACTGGGATTTAGTCTTGCGACGTGTCATACTGTGGTGCAACCTGCAGGTGGTGCTGATGCGGGAGTGCAGATCTCTACTATATAGAACAACCAGAGTTTTACATGCTTAAAAAAACTTTTTGAAAAAAACAGCTATGATTTTGTTATGGTATTCCAGTTGGTTGCTAGGATGTTGCTGGGATGTTGTAATGATATTGCAGGTGGTTGCTAGGATATTGCTGGGATGTTGTAATGATATTGCAGGTGGTTGCTAGGATATTTCTGGGATGTTGTAATGATATTGCAGGTGGTTGCTAGGATATTGCTGGGATGTTGTAATGATATTGAAGGTGGTTGCTAGGATATTGCTGGACCATTTTTATGTTGTTCCTGGTGTTTGCTAAATTGATGCTGGGTCCTTATTATGCTATTACAGGTGGTTGTTAAATTGCTGCTAGGCCCTTGTTATAGTATTCCAGGTGGTTGCTAAATTGATGCCAGGACATTGTCATGCAATTCCAGGTGGTTGCTAAATTAATGCTGAGCCATTGTTATGGTATTCCAGGTGGTTGTTAAATTGATGCTACCCCCTTGTTATAGTATTCCTGGTGGTTGCTAAATTGATGCTGGGCTATTGTTATAGTATTCCAGGTGATTGCTAAATTGATGCCAGGCCATTGTTATGGTATTCCAGTTGTTTGCTAGGATGTTGCTGGGCCATTGTTATGGTATTCCATGTGGTTGTTAAATTCATGCTGGGTCCTTGTTATGGTATTCCAGGTGGTTGTTAAATTGATACTGGGTCCTTGTTATGGTATTCCAGGTGGTTGTTAAATTGATACTGGGTCCTTGTTATGGTATTACAGGTGGTTGTTAAATTGATGCTGGGTCCTTGTTATAGTATTCCAGGTTGTTGCTAAATTGATGCTGAGTCATTGTTATGGTATTTCATGTGGTTGTCAAATTGATGCTGGGTCCTTGTTATGGTATTCCTGGTGGTTGTTAAATTGATGCTGGGTCCTTGTTATTGTTGGTATTCCTGGTGGTTGTTAAATTGATGCTGGGCCCCTTTATGGTATTCCAGGTGGTTGCTAGGATATTGCTGGGATTTTGTAATAGTATTACATGTGGTTGTTAAACTGATGCTGGGTCCTTGTTATAGTGTTCCAGGTGGTTGTTAAACTGATGCTGGACCATTATTATGGTATTCCAGTAAAGTGATTCATTAAAGCAGTTTTTTCATATTGACGTGTCATGTGTGTGCTTTAATTTATTTTTTTCACTGTAGTGACTGCTTTTAATTTGGCATGGGTTCCTCTCCACAGCACAGGGTATGTCTGGGTCTGAACTTGGCAAGGTCTCCGCACTGAATACAGATGAGGTAAAAGTGACGCTACACATATCATTTAACTCACTGTTTAATAACGTCATGTTTATGACTATTTAAAGTGCACATCAAAGCTTTTGTCTTGTCTCAGCAGTGCACACCGGGACTCCTAACTTTGCGAACAATTCTGTAAGCGCACTATGTTTGAATACCTGAGTCCTGCGGGCCTGGATATTTATATATGATATAGACATGTCCAATCTGATCATAGGTCTGAAGCTCACCAGGCGGTCCAGGCTGCCCTGGAGGTCCAGGCAAAAAGGAATGAGCTGTCAACATCTTCTCATTGGTCATCTGCTTGTTGGCCTCAGTGTTGCCTGTCAACATGGTTATCTGTGGATAGGACAGTATTGGATAGAGGGATGGAGATCAAGAGAGAGTGCGAAAGAGAAAGAGTGAGAAAGACAGAGAGAAATTTATCAGTTACCTGCAGCACTGTAGTCATCTAGAGTTACAAGCTCAAGTTCATTACACAGTCACAGCTTTCCCCTCTCTATCTTTCTGTCTCCTGACTCCTCCCCCTTTCCCCTCTCTCCTTCCACCGTTTGCTTTTCCATCTTCTTTTTTACCTCTTTCTTGCTCGGTTGCTGTTTGTTCTCTCTATTTCTCTTCATCATTCTATTTGTGTCCCTAGTTCTCTTTGTCATCCTTTTTCTTTCCATCTTTCTCAGAGTTTATCATTCTTTGCACACTTCTCTGTTTTTCTCTCTTAATTTTCATATCTTTCTTTCTTTCTTTCTTTTTCTTCTGTTGCTTTCGCTTTCCACTTGTTTTTCTCCCTTTTGCTCTCTCTCTCTCTCTTTTCTCTCCTGTTTGTTTCTAACCTCTTATCGCCCCTTCTTATCGCCCATCTCTCTAATAAGTCCACTTATCTTTCTCTTCAATTTCTCTCTCTCCCTCTCTCTATTCCCTTTCTTATTCTCCTATATTTCTCTTCCTGTCTTTCTCTTTCTCCATCTCAACTTTTCTCTTTCTCTTTTATTTTTCCATTCCACTTCTTTACTCTGCTAGTTCTCTCTCTACCCCTCTCATCCTCCCATCTCTCTCAGTTCCACATCTCTTTATCTTCTATTTATTTTACTTTACTCTTTCTCTTTTTCTCTCTCTCATTATTCCACTTACTTTCTTTGCTATTTCTCTTTCTCTCCCTTCTTCCCTTCTCTCCTTTCTGTTCCACTTCCTTTACACCTGTGTTTTTCTCTGTCTTTGTTTTTCTCTTTATTCTTTTTATCTTCTCTGTCTCTCTCTCCCTCTCTCTCACTCTCCCTCCCTCCATCTATTCCACTTTTCTTTTTGTTTCTCTGCCTGATGTTAAAACAGAGATGTTCAGGGTGCAGGGTGAACAGGCTGATGTAAGGAGGCGGGTTCAGGAGGCTAAAGGCCGTTTAGGTACTTCAGAGAACGTCTCGTATGACGCGACCTGACAGGATGGTATGATTAATACCAACAGCAACAGAGAAGATCGTAAAGGAGAAAACGTGCCTGAGCTAACCTTTAGCATGTAATCGAACCCATAAGCTGTAACATCTGTGCAGAAGTCCTGAATAATGCACGTCCATGTCTGCACATCACCACACACACCTTTTACAAGCAGCCAGCACTTCAAACTTCAAAGAACTGAACACTCAGCACAGTGCAAGGATCTGTTACCTGTGACCCTCAAAACATTAGATGGCAGGACACACACCCACACATGCCTGTCAGGACATGGGGTCATATATATATATATATATATATACTACTGCTCAAATGTTTAGGATCGCTTTAGAATTTCATTTTATGCAATTTTCATGCAATGCCATTTCACAATTAATGTAAGTGTATCAGATGATTTTTAAAGAATAAAAATGTTTGTATTAAAGCCTATTTTTGTATAGAGGCTTATTTTACATATAGTCCTATTATCAGCAATTCTCAGTCCTCTGTCTGAATCTCCTGGTACGGCCACCAATCCAAGTTAAGGATGTTATTGGACTAATTGGTTGTTAGGACACTCTTGCTCAATTGTGATGCACAGCTGAAAATCATTCTACTAATAAGTGAGTATAAAAGGGAGAACAACATTCAAGGTTAGTTTAGTATCTGAAGCATCAGCAGTTGATGGCTTGCCGACCGGCTCAAAATGACAAGAAAGAAACAACTTTTCTTTTCTCATATAGGCACCAGTATTCGTGATTAGTAGTTTTTTCCAAATGTCTTTTCCAGAATATTTCCAGTAAATCTTAATGTAAGTTATACGTCTTTATAACGCTGGACAAAACTTCTGGGGAAAAAAACTTCTAACCACAAATGCAGTTACCTGCAGTTATTATCAATATGTAATTACACAAGACAGAATATTTTGCTACAATTATCAAGATATCAAGACCTTATGTAATCACAAGGTGAGGCAAAAAAGGTGATACACATGTGTAATTATATAAACTGTACTGCTGCAATGCATGTGTCTATATCAGTTAATTAAGGATATTAATTAAGGAGGGGCCTATATATGGAGCTCCATGCTTATATATATATATATATATATATATATATATATATATATATATATATATATATATATATATATATACAGTGCCCTCCATAATTATTGCCACCCCTGGTTAAGATGTGTTCTTTAGCTCCTAATAAATTGAGGGGTTTTTTAAATAATATAGGACCACGATGGAAAAAAGAGCAAAATCCAACCTTTATCTCAAGTGCATTTATTCAGTAGGAAAAATATCCCACATTAAGAAATAATTGTTTAACATCAAATAATGTGTGCCACAATTATTAGCACCCCTGATGTTAATACTTTGTACAACCCCCCTTTGCCAACAAAACAGCACCTAATCTTCTCCTATAATGTTTCACAAGATGGGAGAACACAGAAAGAGGTATCTTCGACCATTCCTCTTTGCACAATCTCTCTAAATCATCCAGCGACCTGGGTCCTCTCCTCTTTAGCTCACCCCACAGGTTTTCAATGGGGTTAAGGTCTGGGGACTGAGATGGCAATGGGAGGAGCTTGATTCTGTGTGTGGTCAACCATTTCTGTGTAGATCTTGCCATATGTTTAGGGTCATTATCTTGCTGAAAGACCCAGTGACGACCCATCTTCAGCTTTCGGGCAGAAGCCACCAGATTTTGTTTTAAAATGTCCTGGTATTTCAAAGCATTCATGATGCCATGCACCCTAACAAGGTTCCCTGGGCCTTCGGAAGAAAAGCAGGCCCACAGCATCACTGATCCTCCCCCGTATTTCACAGTGGGCATGAGGTGCTTTTCTGCATACTCAGCTCTTGTGTTACGCCAGACCCACTTACAGCATTTGTTGCCAAAAAGCTCTATCTTTGTTTCATCTGACCAAAGCACACGGTCCCAGTTGAAGTTCCAGTACTGCTTAGCAAACTCCAAACGTTTACGTTTATGATTGTGAGTGAGAAAAGGTTTTTTCCGTGCATGCCTCCCAAACAGCTTGTTGGCGTGTAGATAGCGTCTGATGGTTGTTTTGGAGACTTCGTGACCCCAAGATGCTACCATTTGTTGCAGTTCCGTAACAGTGAGCTTTGGAGAACTTTTTATTTCTCTTATCATCCTCCTCACTGTGCGTGGTGGCAAAATAAACTTGCGTCCTCGTCCAGACTTGTTTACCACTGTTCCAGTTGTTTTAAACTTCTTAATAATTCCTCTGACAGTAGATACGGACAGGTGTAGGCGAGTGGCTATTTTCTTGTAGCCATTGCCTGACCTGTGAAGGTCAACACACATCTGCCTTACTTGAATGCTATGTTCCTTTGTCTTTCCCATGTTGAAGAGAAATGGCCTCTGTGTCACGTCATAATTATACCCCAGGGAAACAGGAAGTTGTGAATTGCTAATTAAATGTTCCTACATACTTTGATTAACTTCGTAAACTACTGTAGAAGTGACAGAAATTCTTTAATTACATTTATTTCCTAAGAATTGTTAGGGGTGCCAATAATTGTGGAACAGGTGATTTTATGAAGAAATATTATTTCTTAGTCAGGGATTTTATTTTCCCCCTAAAACTCTACTTGAGTTAAAGGTTACATTGTTCTACACTTTTCAGTGTGACAGTATGTTTCCACAATAAAAACTGAATTTATTTTAAGGCTTTTGACACATCTTAACCAGGGGTGCCAATAATTATGGAGGGCACTGTATATATATATATATACACACACACACTTTACACTTTACAAAGTCAGGAGAATTGGTGGTTCTGTGATGACTTTACAAAGAATTGAGTTGGTTCTGTATGTTACTCTACTCACTGTTACTCTGCTTTTACTACATGCACACATGCTCCCCTAATCTCTGAGTCTGCCCAGCGTGTAGCCGCCGTAGCCTCAGGCTTTCAGACATAAATCTATATAAATGTCTGAATTCAGCCGATTGTAAGCAATTTAAAAGCCATTTGGCTTTCCTTCAGGAGGAAACATGTGAGTGTGTGTGTGTGAGTGTGTACGTACCAGGTTTATGTCATACTGTGGTACCAGAACCTGTTTATACTCTCACGCTGTGGGGACCTTTCTTACCTGTGGGGACCAGCTTTAATGATACAAATCTTTACATTCTAAGGTCAAGACATGTTTTCGTGTTAAGAGGTAGGGATATGGTGAGGGTTAGGCTAGTTGTAGTTATGGTTAAGATCTGGGTAAATCTTCAGCACATGAGTGGAAGTCTATGTAATGTCCCTGCAATTCATACAAACAAGCATGTGTGTATGTGGTGAAGTTGAGATGTGGGTATGTTTCGGGGTTTCCTACATTTCCCACGGTGCTCTGATTGTCCTCCAGACATGCTGATTATGGCAGCAGAGCTCTGAAGTTACCTATTTTGTGCAAATCCTGTTGTTAGGGTGGTTCTTAAATATCACTCCAGGGTCTCCACTACGCTTTGAGGTAGGCAGCAATCTGGGAAGGCCTTTTAGAGCCCAGAGGAAGATCAAGCTGAAGAAGGTCTCTATGATGAACCGGCTATAGATGGAACTATCCAGCACATATACTATCCAGAAAATTTCCCTCTGCATAATATGACTAACATAAATACGCTCAGTTAGCCTAACTGCCCACATATGGGTGTGTCTCAAAACCTAGTGAGGGTCTACATAGGCAGCATTTTATGTCATAGTATGCGCTCCCGACATGTAGACTGTCCCAATACTTATATACCTTAAACATGCTGTCTACTGAGGAACCTTATTTTAACCTGATTTTAAGGAACCATCGAACGCTTCCTCAGCCGCTAAAGCAATCCAGTGATGCAACACAGGCTAATCTACGAGCAGTGAAGTGGTTTTAAAATGTGAGTTATTTGATTCTCTCTGGAGTTTTAATGTGATTCTGGTCATATAATCACACAAAACAGTATTTTATTATCAACTCTGTAACGAGTCCTTCACCATTTAGCAGTTTTATACTCGAGCCGTTAGCATTTATGCTAGCAGATTTTTAAGCCTCGGGCTGTTGTTTTGGACGCCGGCCGTTAGCTTAGCAACCAGCTAAACCACCGGTCGTGTGCTGCAGTGGGGGGAACAAGCCGTGACGCAGTCTCTCTCTAACTAGAGTGTCTCAGTAATCTGTTTTATGAGGAGAGATGAGGAGAGAACGCTGCTACTTACACAGCTGCCTACCTAGACAGCCTACTTACACACTCACTAGGACTTGAGACAGAGCCCTTGTCTAAAGCAAAAACAAGACAATAATATTTTACATACTATCACACAAATTCTGTAGATCTACTCTCAACTTAATTAGCTCACTCTATCCTCTCTTTTTCTTTTTTCTCTTCTCTTTCTCTCTCTCAATTTGTCTTAATTTCTTTTTTAGTTTTAATTTTAAACAGATTAATATATACTGTAATTAATTACCAATATAGTAAACATTCTTTATATAAATATAAACAGTATTTCTCTCCTCCCCTTATATCTCTCTCTTCTTCATCTCTCTCTCTCTCACCCTTATATCTCTCTCCTTTCCTCTTTTTTCTCTTTCCCTCATCTCTCTCTCTCACTCTTATATCTCTCTCCTTCCTTCTTCTCTCTCTTTCCCTCATCTTTCTCCTTCCCTCTTCTCTTTCCCTCATCTCTCTCCTTCCCTCTTCTCTCTCATTCCCTCTTCTCTTTCCCTCATCTCTCTCCTTCCCTCTTCTCTCTCATTCCCTCTTCTCTTTCCCTCATCTCTCTCCTTCCCTCTTCTCTCTTTCCCTCATCTCTCTTTCCCCCTTCCCTCTCCTTTCCTCTTCTTTCTTTCCCTCATCTCTCTCTCTCACCCTTATCTCTCTCTCCTTTCCTCGTTGTCTCTTTCCCTCACCTCTCCCTCCCTCTTCTCTTTCCCTCATCTCTCTCTCACCCTTATCTCTCTCTCCTTCCCTCTTCTCTCTTTCCCTCATCTCTCTCCTTCCCTCTTCTCTCTCTTTCCCTCATCTCTCTTTCCCTCATCTCTCTTTCCCCCTTCCCTCTCCTTTCCTCTTCTTTCTTTCCCTCATCTCTCTCTCTCACCCTTATCTCTCTCTCCTTTCCTCATTGTCTCTTTCCCTCACCTCTCCCTCCCTCTTCTCTCTTTCCCTCATCTCTCTCCTTCCCTCTTCTCTCTCTTTCCCTCTTCTCTCTCCTTCCTTCTTCTCTCTCTTTCCCTCATCTTTCTCCTTCCCTCTTCTCTTTCCCTCATCTCTCTCTCACCCTTATCTCTCATTCCCTCTTCTCTTTCCCTCATCTCTCTCTCTCACCCTTATCTCTCTCTCCTTCCTTCTTCTCTCTCTTTCCCTCATCTTTCTCCTTCCCTCTTCTCTTTCCCTCTTCTCTCTCCTTCCCTCTTCTCTCTCATTCCCTCTTCTCTTTCCCTCATCTCTCTCCTTCCCTCTTCTCTCTCATTCCCTCTTCTCTTTCCCTCATCTCTCTCATTCCCTCTTCTCTTTCCCTCATCTCTCTCTCTCACCCTTATCTCTCTCTCCTTCCTTCTTCTCTCTCTTTCCCTCATCTTTCTCCTTCCCTCTTCTCTTTCCCTCTTCTCTCTCCTTCCCTCTTCTCTCTCATTCCCTCATCTCTCTCTCTCTCACCCTTATCTCTCTCTCCTTCCCTCTTCTCTCTTTCCCTCATCTCTCTCCTTCCCTCTTCTCTCTCGTTCCCTCATCTCTCTCTTTCCCCCTTCCCTCTCCTTTCCTCTTCTTTCTTTCCCTCATCTCTCTCTCTCACCCTTATCTCTCTCTCCTTTCCTCATTGTCTCTTTCCCTCATCTCTCTTCTTCCCTCTTCTCTCTCTTTCCCTCATCTCTCTTTTCCCCTTTCCTCTCCTTTCCTCTTCTTTCTTTCCCTCATCTCTCTCTCTCACCCTTATCTCTCTCTCATCTCCTCATTGTCTCTTTCCCTCACCTCTCCCTCCCTCTTCTCTCTCCTTCCCTCTTCTCTCTCTTTCCCTCATCTCCCTCCTTCCCTCTTCTCTCCCTTTCCCTCATCTCTCTCCTTCCCTCATGTCTCTTTCCTTCATCTCTCTCCTTCCCTCATGTCTCTTTCCTTCATCTCTCTCCTTCCCTCTTCTCTGTCTTTCCCTCATCTCTCTCCTTCCCTCTTCTCTGTCTTTCCCACATCTCTCTCCTTCCCTCTTCTCTCTTCTTCCCTCTTCTCTATCTTTCCCTCAACTCTCCCCTTCCCTCTTCTCTCTCTTTCCCTCATCTCTCTCCTTCCCTCTTCTCTCTCTTTTCCTCTTCTTTCTTTCCCTCATCTCTCTCCTTCCCTCTTCTCTCTCTTCCCTCATCTCTCTTTCTTTCCCTCCTTCCCTCATGTCTCTTTCCCTCATCTCTCTCCTTCCCTCTTCTCTCTCTTTCCCTCATTTCTCTCCATCCCTCTTCTCTCTCTTCCCTCATCTCTTCCTTTCCCTCTTCTCCCTCCTTCCCTCTTCTCTCTCTTCCCTCATCTCTCTTTCTTTCCCTCCTTCCCTCATGTCTCTTTCCCTCATCTCTCTCCTTCCCTCTTCTCTCTCTTTCCCTCATTTCTCTCCATCCCTCTTCTCTCTCTTCCCTTATCTCTTTCTTTCCCTCTTCTCCCTCCCTCATCTCTCCCCTTCCCTCTTCTCTCTCTCACTCATATCTCTCTCTCTATTTCCCTCTTCTCTTTTTTGCCTAATCTCTATCCTTCCCTCATGTCTCTCTTTCCCTCACCTCTCTCCTTCTCTCTTTTCTCCTTCCATCTTCTTTCTTTCCATCATCTATTTCTTTCACCCATATCTCTCTATTCTTCCCTCTTCTCTTTTTTGCCTCATTTCTCTCCTTCCCTTATCTCTCTTTCCCTCACCTCTCTCCCTCATCCTTGTTCTCTCTCTCCTACCCTCCTCTCTCTCTCTCTCTCTCTTTCTCTTCTTACCTTTACATTTCTATCTCTCCTTCATCTCTCTCTCTCTCTCTCTCTCTCTCTCTCTCTCTCTCCTTCATCCTTTTCTCTCTTTGTTTTCTCACCTGTTTCTTTTTCTTTCTTTCTCCTCCTTATCGTTACCTTTCCTTTTCTATCTCTCCTTCATCTCTGTCTCACTCCCTCTATCGTCCCACTGCCCATCTGCTCTGTGTCTCTCTATCTCTTGTTTCCCCTCTCTCCCTCTTCTGTCTCTCTCTCCCTCCTCTCTCTTTTTCATGCTGACCATCACTTCATCTTTCTCTCTCCTGCCCTCTTTCCCTCTTTCCCTCGCTTTCTCTCTCTCTTTCTGCTCAGGTTTGCCAGCGGCTGCCAAGGACGGCCCGAGGTCACTGCACCGGCGCTGAGGTCACTTCAATCACGTTTTATGAATGTATAAAATCAGCAGTGGGTCCCTAAGGGCCTGTATTCAGACCAGACCGGCCCTGTACGTGAAACACTATCATACGGACACTGAGCTCTAAATACGAACACGTGTATAAGGTAAAATATAACGTCATGTTGGTCACGTATAGAATTTAACAGGTAACAAAACCTGCGCTTACTGTTTAACCCCTTAGACATTCTCTTACCTCCATGCTGTTTAGCTTCACAGTAATTACAGAGTAATTCATAATTAATTACTGAATACTGAATAATACTGAATAATAATCCAATGAAAAGTATTTTGTTGTAGTTGTGTTGTTGTTTTTATATAAATATAATATAATTATATTGAGTTCATTACAAGTTATACAGTGACTGTTATTAACATACACATTAACAACCCATATGAGCAATGCATTCAACAATTACATAACTATTATCTGTTACAGATATATATATATATATATATATATATATATATATATATATATATATATATATATATATATATATAAATATGTTGTGACAGCATATTTTCTCTAATTACACATTACACCATTACATAGCATCACATTACAGAACAGCTTGACGAACACAAGCGTACTGCTACAGCTAGATAAATGTTAGGAACGCTGGCATTTCCTGTGCAGGTGCAGTGTAAGCACTCTAGCAATGTTGGTAAATACACATTTGTTACAATTAGAAAAGACTTCTTAAACACCACAGTTACTACAAACGTAATTAATCTCATTCTATTATACAAGTGTAATTACAAGAGAGAAACTATGTTGTTCAAACTGGTAAGACACATTTTAGAGGTAAACTAGGGAACTACCACCAGCCAATCCACAGTTGGCACATATGATTATTAGCAATTGGAAAAGAGTATTGTAATTTCTTATATCAATCCTTTTTCACTTGTAGCTCATCAAAACAAGTCGAGAGATTCTATGAGCAATGCTGATTGTACACTACATTGGAACAGCATTGAATGGAAATCAGTTGTGGTTTAAATACTCAAAACTCACTGGCAGACCAGGCCTTCTATTTTACACATAGAATGCCTTTCCATGTAGTCACAGATTAACAAGCTCCAGGATGCAATCAGCCTTATGAGGTTAATTACACAACTAACAATGTAATCAATCACATCAGCTGTGCAATTATATTTAAATAGCACAGCTGAGCTGAACTGTAGGCTTTCCTATTAGTCAGTTGTTAACCTTAAGACTTATTACTAAGCAACTCCATAAATTATTCACTAACTACTGTGAAAATAATGTGCAGGATCTGTGGTTCTGAGAGAGGGGAACTGAAGTGTTCACCCACATACAGACTGTTAGAGTTGAAGAGGTTAATAATTGGAAAATAAGTTCGGTGCACGATGGAAAGGCATGGAATTTAACGAGTAACAGGTACCTTCTGTTTGAGCTGGAAAACGGTCATTTTGATCTGATGAAAGTCTTCACATGTGGCCGAGCACGTCCCTTCCTTCATCACATTATCGGACTTCTCAAAGAGCGGAGCTGGAAAAAACACAACAGAGAGAAAAACAGGCTCAGTGGTTTCAACACAAACATATTTGCCGTCATTAAGTGTTTAACAGTGGCCTGAAATAACAATGCATCTGGCTGCACTGGCTGCCTGTTCCTGCTTCCTACCTTTAGGATGTTTTTACTTGGAGTAAACAAGAATAAAAGCAGAGAAGCAGTTTAAGTTTTATCTTCAATCAGAGTAGCAGCAGTAGGAGAAATAGTAGTAACAGTAGTAATTTTAGTCATGGTACAAGAACTAGTAATAGCAGCAGCAGTAGTAGTAATTGTAATATTGATTTTGGTACCAGTAGTACTAATAGTGATCTGGCTAGCAATAGTACTGAAATGAATGACAGTTAGTGCAGTAATAGCAGTATTATTAGTGATTATATTAGTGATTATTAGTAGTACTAGTAGCAATATAGTAAAAATAATAGCAGTAGTGGTGTTAGTAATTGTAGCTATAGTAGAGGTACTTGGAATAGCAACAGTAGTACTAGTAATAGTAATAGATATTAATTCTTACAGTGATAGTAGTGGTACTAATTAGAGATAGTGGTAGCAGTAATAGTAATAATTAAAATAGTAATAGTAGTAGTAAGAGTGATAATATTTGCACTAGAAATAATAATGCAATAGTAACAGTAGTAATATTAACAGTTAGTAGTAGTAATTGTAATATTGATATTGGTACCAGTAGTACTAATAGTGATCTGGCTAGCAATAGTACTGAAATGATTGACAGTTAGTGCAGTAATAGCAGTATTATTAGTGATTATATTAGTGATTATTAGTAGTACTAGTAGCAATATAGTAAAAATAATAGCAGTAGTGGTGTTAGTAATTGTAGCTATAGTAGAGGTACTTGGAATAGCAACAGTAGTACTAGTAATAGTAATAGATATTAATTCTTACAGTGATAGTAGTGGTACTAATTAGAGATAGTGGTAGCAGTAATAGTAATAATTAAAATAGTAATAGTAGTAGTAAGAGTGATAATATTCGCACTAGAAATAATAATGCAATAGTAACAGTAGTAATATTAACAGTTAGTAGTAGTAATTGTAATATTGATATTGGTACCAGTAGTACTAATAGTGATCTCGCTAGTAATGCTGAAATTACTGACAGTTAGTGCAGTAATAGCAGTATTATTAGTGATTATATTAGTGATTAGTGAGTAGTACTAGTACCAATATAGTAACAATAATAGCAGTGGTGGTGTTAGTAATTGTAGCTATAGTAGAGGTACTTGGAATAGCAACAGTAGTACTAGTAATAGTAATAGATATTAATTCTTACAGTGATAGTAGTGGTACTAATTAGAGATAGTGGTAGCAGTAATAGTAATAATTAAAATAGTAATAGTAGTAGTAAGAGTGATAATATTCGCACTAGAAATAATAATGCAATAGTAACAGTAGTAATATTAACAGTTAGTAGTAGTAATTGTAATATTGATATTGGTACCAGTAGTACTAATAGTGATCTGGCTAGCAATAGTACTGAAATGATTGACAGTTAGTGCAGTAATAGCAGTATTATTAGTGATTATATTAGTGATTATTAGTAGTACTAGTAGCAATATAGTAAAAATAATAGCAGTAGTGGTGTTAGTAATTGTAGCTATAGTAGAGGTACTTGGAATAGCAACAGTAGTACTAGTAATAGTAATAGATATTAATTCTTACAGTGATAGTAGTGGTACTAATTAGAGATAGTGGTAGCAGTAATAGTAATAATTAAAATAGTAATAGTAGTAGTAAGAGTGATAATATTCGCACTAGAAATAATAATGCAATAGTAACAGTAGTAATATTAACAGTTAGTAGTAGTAATTGTAATATTGATATTGGTACCAGTAGTACTAATAGTGATCTCGCTAGTAATGCTGAAATTACTGACAGTTAGTGCAGTAATAGCAGTATTATTAGTGATTATATTAGTGATTAGTGAGTAGTACTAGTAGCAATATAGTAAAAATAATAGCAGTAGTGGTGTTAGTAATTGTAGCTATAGTAGAGGTACTTGGAATAGCAACAGTAGTACTAGTAATAGTAATAGATATTAATTCTTACAGTGATAGTAGTGGTACTAATTAGAGATAGTGGTAGCAGTAATAGTAATAATTAAAATAGTAATAGTAGTAGTAAGAGTGATAATATTTGCACTAGAAATAATAATGCAATAGTAACAGTAGTAATATTAACAGTTAGTAGTAGTAATTGTAATATTGATATTGGTACCAGTAGTACTAATAGTGATCTGGCTAGCAATAGTACTGAAATGATTGACAGTTAGTGCAGTAATAGCAGTATTATTAGTGATTATATTAGTGATTATTAGTAGTACTAGTAGCAATATAGTAAAAATAATAGCAGTAGTGGTGTTAGTAATTGTAGCTATAGTAGAGGTACTTGGAATAGCAACAGTAGTACTAGTAATAGTAATAGATATTAATTCTTACAGTGATAGTAGTGGTACTAATTAGAGATAGTGGTAGCAGTAATAGTAATAATTAAAATAGTAATAGTAGTAGTAAGAGTGATAATATTCGCACTAGAAATAATAATGCAATAGTAACAGTAGTAATATTAACAGTTAGTAGTAGTAATTGTAATATTGATATTGGTACCAGTAGTACTAATAGTGATCTCGCTAGTAATGCTGAAATTACTGACAGTTAGTGCAGTAATAGCAGTATTATTAGTGATTATATTAGTGATTAGTGAGTAGTACTAGTACCAATATAGTAACAATAATAGCAGTGGTGGTGTTAGTAATTGTAGCTATAGTAGAGGTACTTGGAATAGCAACAGTAGTACTAGTAATAGTAATAGATATTAATTCTTACAGTGATAGTAGTGGTACTAATTAGAGATAGTGGTAGCAGTAATAGTAATAATTAAAATAGTAATAGTAGTAGTAAGAGTGATAATATTCGCACTAGAAATAATAATGCAATAGTAACAGTAGTAATATTAACAGTTAGTAGTAGTCATTGTAATATTGATATTGGTACCAGTAGTACTAATAGTGATCTCGCTAGTAATGCTGAAATTATTGACAGTTAGTGCAGTAATAGCAGTATTATTAGTAATTATATTAGTGATTATTAGTAGTACTAGTAGCAATATAGTAAAAATAATAGCAGTTGTGGTGTTAGTAATTGTAGCTATAGTAGAGGTACTTGGAATAGCAACAGTAGTACTAGTAATAGTAATAGATATTAATTCTTACAGTGATAGTAGTGGTACTAATTAGCAATAGTGGTAGCAGTAATAGTAATGATGAAAGTAATAGTAGTAGTAAGAGTGATAATATTCGCACTAGAAATAATAATGCAATAGTAACGGTAGTAATATTAACAATTAGTAGTAGCAATTGCAATAGTGAAAGTAGTAGCAGTAGCAATTGTCGTCACATTAGTATTAGTAATAGCAGCACTACTAGTAGTAATACTAGCAGTAGTAGTATTTGTCATAGTGACCACTGTAGTAGTAGTTGTAATAGTAATAAATGTGATATTGGTAGCAGTAGTAGTAATAATGAATGTAATGACCACAAGTAATAGTAGCAGTAAGAGTGATATTAGTTAAGATAATCCTTTATTAGTCCTAAAGTGGGGAAATTCACCGTATTACAGTTACTCAGCACAAAAAAATAGATAAATAAACATTACAATATATACAATAATATATACTGTACTGTAGTTGCAGTAGTAGTAGTAATAGTAGTAGTAGCAGTAGTCATGGTAGTATTAGTAATAGCAGCACTAGTAGTAGTAGTAATATTAAAACTAGTACTGTATTATTTTTTATAGTGAAGGCAGTAGCAGTACTAGTACTAATTGGGATAGTGGCCGCAGTAGCAGTAATAATAGTAAATCTAATGGCAGTGACTTTAGTAGTTATAGTGTAGTAGTGATGGTAGCCACAAGAGTTATAGAAGTACTAATGGTGATAGTAATAGTAGACATAGTATTAGAAATAGTAATAGTACTAATTCTAATATTGAAGCAGTAGCAGCTATATTTGCAGTCATGGCAGTACTAGTAATAGCATCAACAGAAGTGGTACTACTACTACTACTAGTATTAGTACCTGAAGTTGTAGTAATTGTAATAGTAGTAGCAGAAGTAATAATAGTAGTAATAGTAGTAGTAGTGACAGTAGTAGAGCAGCAGTATTAAGTAGTAGTGATAGCAGTAATAATGCCAATATTAGTAATAGTGACAGAAGTGCTAGTAATAGTAATAACAGTTGTGGTGATAATATAAGTAATAACAGCAATTATATAAGAGGACATATAACATAAAGTCTGGTTAAAGTTTAGTAGGACACCGGGCCGGTGAGTGTGATGTCCTGGGTTGGGTCTGCTGAGTATTAGACCCTTGATAGAACAGATTTTGACTGAGCTTACCAAAAAAAAAAAAAAAAAAAGTCTAGTTGATTTTTAAAAGGTTTAAACTTTTCGCCCCTTCATTTTTCCTTATTGAGTGGTTATGGACCTAAAGTTATCATAAGCTTAATAAAATCATAAGGATTTACATTATGCCTGTCACTATGGCTGCCAAAGCTTTACCTCATTTCATGGCAGTCTGCCCTGGTTGAGGGAGACGTGTCACCCAATCCGTGATTGGTGTGCAGGATACAAGAAACTATATGTATGTTGAAACTATTGACGAGGACTAAATCATGCCCGGTGTCCAAAGGCCTTGAGCGGTTTCCAACATGGTGGTGTACACACAGACTCACGAAGACACCGACCCCCACAAACATCCATCCACTCCATGATAAGGTCGGCGGTCTGGAAATCCCTCCCTTCACTTTCTGCACGCGTGGAATGTGGAACCGTACACATGATCACCCAGCGCATCATCTTCATCATCATCCGCCATGTCCCCCACTGACCCAGAGAGGAGGAAAAGAGGAAGGAAGGCCAGACTGACCCTGTCCGTGAGATGAGTGGCTAGTTAGTGTTAACACTAGGTCGAGTCATTAGCTACAGCCTGTAGAGACGGGTCAGCGGAGGCAGGAAGCAGCGTCTTATAAATGTGTCACAGCAACAGAGGGTTTGTTTTGTGCTGTGGGTTCGGATTGACAGCTAAAATGGGAGCTTGGGAGGGTGAGTGGGTGGGACGCCTGGGGGCCGAAAACGGAGTAGAAGACGTTTAAGACCACACATAGGGAGCGTGCTGGCTTCTCTTCAGTTGCAGTCTTACTCACCAGCAGCACATAGAGCGCCTTCATCTTCCGAAGAGATATTAAGAGGGAATGTGGGAAAACCACAACGACAAAAGCCATTTTCCACACAGGGAACAGTCGCATTACATCATTACATTAGCAGCGGTTTTCTTGCGACGTGTGTGAATGCATTTCCACCCCCCACCCACCCAGACAGACAGAGTACAGTGACGGATAAAGACATCGGCTGCAATCCATTACCCAACTGCACTGATCACAAACACTAATTTCTCTCAAACTGTAATAATAATAATAATAATAATAATAATAATTGAATGTTAGTGTTGCCCATGTGATGGACTGGCGACCTGTCCATGGTGTACCCCGCCTTTGCCCAATGACGCTGGGATTGGCAACCCTGACTAGTGGGATAAAGCAAATGATAATGGATAGATGGATAATAATGATAAGCTTTATTTATACAGCACTTTTAATACCAGCAGCAGCTCAAAGTGCTTTACCAACAGTTTTCATCAGTAATAACAAACTTAATTAGTAAAAGACAAAATTCTACTTTACAGGTACTACGATGTTAAAGTATTAATTAAACGCCAAGTGAGAGCTGATCCTGGCTGTCTAATGAAAACTGGAACTGAGCAGAAGAGCTGAAAGAGTCTCTCCAGGTTCACTGTTTGTTACTAAATGTGTTTTTACAGAAGTTCAGTATCTGCAGATCTAAGATCAGCAGCTGGAACATAAACAGAGAGACGTTCTGTGATGGAGCAGGTTCTAGATTATTTAGAGTTTATAGACGAGTACAGAAGTTTAAAGTCTGTTCTAAAAGATACAGGTAGTCAGTGCAGCTCTTTAAAACAGGACTGATCTGAGATCTGTTTAGTGTTTGTTAGGAGCCCAGCTGCTGCGATCTGGACCAGATGGACTGTTTTCATTAGAACTGCAGTAAGAGACCATTACAGTGATCAACTCTGACCATTACAGTGATCAGCCCTGACCATTACAGTCATCAACTCTGACCATTACAACGATCAACTCTGACCATTACAGTGATCAACTCTGACCATTACAGTAATCAACTCTGACCATTACAGTGATCAACTCTGATCATTACAGTGATCAACTCTGACCATTACAGGGATCAGCTCTGACCATTACAGTGATCAACTCTGACCATTACAGTGATCAACTCTGATCATTACAGTGATCAACTCTGACCATTACAGGGATCAACTCTGACCATTACAGTGATCAACTCTGATCATTACAGTGATCAACTCTTACCATTACAGTGATCAACTCTGATCATTACAGAGATCAACGCTGACCATTACAGTGATCCACTCTGATCATTACAGAGATCAACGCTGACCATTACAGTGATCAACTCTGACCATTACAGTGATCCACTCTGATCATTACAGAGATCAACGCTGACCATTACAGTGATCAACTCTGACCATTACAGTGATCCACTCTGATCATTACAGAGATCAACGCTGAACATTACAGTGATCAACTCTGATCATTACAGTGATCAACTCTGACCATTACAGTGATCCACTCTGATCATTACAGAGATCAACGCTGACCATTACAGTGATCAACTCTGACCATTACAGGGATCAGCTCTGACCATTACAGTGATCAACTCTGATTATTACAGTGATCAACACTGACCATTACAGACATCAACTCTGACCATTACAGACATCAACTCTGACCATTACAGTGTTCAACTCTGACCATTACAGTGATCAACTCTGACTATTACAGTGAACAACTCTGACCATTACAGTGATCAACTCTGACCATTACAGTGATCAACTCTGACTATTACAGTGAACAACTCTGATCATTACAGTAATCAACTCTGACCATTACAGTAATCAACTCTGACCATTACAGAGATCAACTCTGACCATTACAGTAATCAACTCTGACCATTACAGTCATCAACTCTGACCATTACAGTCATCAACTCTGACATTACAGTGTTGAACTCTGACCATTACAGTCATCAACGCTGACCATTACAGTGTTGAACTCTGACCATTACAGTGATCAACTCTGACCTTTACAGTAATCAACTCTGACCATTACAGCGATCAACACTGACCATTACAGACATCAACTCTGACCATTACAGACATCAACTCTGATTCTTAGTGTTCAACTCTGACCATTACAGAGATCAACTCTGATCATTACAGTGTTCAACTCTGACCATTACAGAGATCAACTCTGATCATTACAGTGATCAACGCTGACCATTACAGTGTTCAACTCTGACCATTACAGTGATCAACTCTGACCATTACAGTGATCAACTCTGATCATTACAGTGATCAACTCTGACCATTACAGTAATCAACTCTGACCATTACAGTGTTGAACTCTGACCATTAGTGTTCAACTCTGACCATTACAGTGATCAACTCTGACCATTACAGTGATCAACTCTGATCATTACAGTAATCAACTCTGACCATTACAGTGTTGAACTCTGACCATTACAGTGATCAACTCTGACCATTACAGTGATCAACTCTGACCATGACAGCGATCGACTCTGACCATTACAGTGTTCAACTCTGACCATTACAGTGATCAACTCTGACCATTACAGTGATCAACTCTGATCATTACAGTAATCAACTCTGACCATTACAGTGTTGAACTCTGACCATTACAGTGATCAACTCTGACCATTACAGTGATCAACTCTGACCATGACAGCGATCGACTCTGACCATTACAGTGTTCAACTCTGACCATTACAGTGATCAACTCTGACCATTACAGTAATCAACTCTGACCATTACAGTGTTGAACTCTGACCATTACAGTGAGCCAACTCTGACCATTACAGTGATCAACTCTGATCATTACAGTAATCAACTCTGACCATTACAGTGATCAACTCTGACCATTACAGTAATCAACGCTGACCATTACAGTGTTCAACTCTGACCATTACAGTGTTCAACTCTGACCATTACAGTGATCAACTCTGACCATTACAGTGATCAACTCTGACCATTACAGTGATCAACTCTGATCATTACAGTGAACAACTCTGACCATTACAGTAATTAACTCTGATCATTACAGTCATCAACGCTGACCATTACAGTGTTGAACTCTGACCATTACAGTCATCAACTCTGACCATTACAGTGTTGAACTCTGACTATTACAGTGATCAACTCTGACCATTAAAGTGAACCACTCTGACCATTACAGTCATCAACGCTGACCATTACAGTGATCAACTCTGATCATTAAAGTGAACCACTCTGACCATTACAGTGTTCCACTCTGACCATTACAGTGATCGACTCTGTTAGTAACAAACACGTGAACGAGTTTCTCTGCGTTACTCTGAGATAGAAAAGGCGAACCCTAGTGAATATTCCTCAAATGATAAAAGCTACTTTAGTGAACCCAGAGTCTAAGATCACACCCAGGTTACGCACTTCAGGTTTGATATTGGCAGCCAAAGAACCAAGATTTAGTACCTAGAATCAGTATTTCAGTTTTCTCTTGATTTAACTGTAAAACATTTGTAATGAGAACCTCCTTTACTTAATGCTTCCTTTTATGCTTCATTTAGAAAGAAAGAGTCAAAAGCAGCCAATCATGTACGGCCTGTCAATCAACATCCTGTCATCATTCCTGCTTTTGAAGCGAGACAATGAAAACTTACGGACAGCTGATGTTTGAAAATGGTTTTAAAACAGTTGAGCTGTTGCTGAATGTGATTCAAGTCTAGCCATACAACTAGATGCATGTTGTGAGTTGCTTGCAACAGAATACCCATGAAACTTGACAGATAAGTTGCATGTAAATAGTACATTCAATTGTTTCACTAAACAGCCAGATTAGCAGGGCAGGGTTTTGGTATGTAGAATGCTTATCGCTATACAATACCAGTCAAAAGTGGACACACCCTCATGATTACATATGTTTATAATTATAAAAGACATTTACATATTAATGTGAGTAAGAACACCAGATATGATTAAAACAGATGTAAATAATCATACATACAATACAAAGTAACATAAATATCTTATGTGAGAGAAGTAGATCAGATCTTGAGCTCCAGTTTGAAGAACAAAGTTAGGTTCCAGATTTCTCCTGGACGCCCCAGACATTGTATGAATGTGTTCAGTTCCTTCAGCAGCAATCTTGATTTAGCTTAATGAAGTACTGAGCAGTCAAAGCAGGTATTAGATGAGAACTGTAAATAATACTGGGTTGTTTATAGAAGGAGAAGGGCTGATGTATGTAAAGCACTACTACCTGTACTAATATTTTAATATTTTAGAAATAAAGTGTTTTGCTGAGCAAATAAAAACTTCCTGTTAGGAAAAAATAGCTTTTTAAATATAATAATGTCCCCAGGTGTCTAAAACATTTGCCCAGTACTATAAAACTAAGCACCAAAACAATTCGCCCACATGAGCGAAGCTACCATTTCACAAGAGATATTAAGACTTTCAGAACTTCTGAATTGTTCCAGGTCAAATGGGGCCTGAGCTGAAATTGTTCTGAACAGTCTTATATGAAACATGTGGGTATTTTGTTGTACGCAAGTGCGTTTCAATGCAAAATCAAGAAAATGCCCTTGAGGTTAATTACAGATTATAAATCAGGGTGTTTCGACACCTTCATCCTGTAAACAACAACTGCTATGAAAGAACACTCAGGTTTCATTAATCAAACACGGACTAGTGACCCCTAGCTTCTGTCAGCGTGCTACTCTGACTGAGCAGGGAGAAACAAATGCTGAATAAAGTGGTTCTGATTGAGAACAATGGATGATGAAACGGTGGGGAGGAAGCAGAGGGTATCCTAACGCTCCATTAACAGCCTCGCCACTCTGCGCTCCATTTGGGGAGTTTTCCTGAGACGAGTCGGCGGAAGGGAGGAGATTTATTTAGAGAGGCTGAGCAAAGTGAGGGGTAATGATTACCAGCTGACCAGCCTCAACACCGCAGCACTTATTAACACAACAGTGTACACAGTTAAAGATATAACTGTAAATGGAGCAGAAAGAGAGAGTGAATGGACAGAGAGCGTGTGACTGGTAAAGGGAGGGAAGGAGAAGGAAAGAGAGAGAGAGAAAGGGAAGGGGGGTTGAAGGATTACCTCTCTCTCCCTTGCTGCATGTCCTCCCGTCCTGCTCGAGGTAAAAGCCTTTCTCACACTCACACCTGTAGCTGCCGGGAGTGTTGATGCAGATCTGCGAGCACACTGTCTCGTTTTTGCTGCCGCATTCGTCAATATCTGTGCAGAGAGAGGAGGAGGAGGAGGAGGAGGAGGAGGAGGAAGAATTTGTTTATTTACAAACTAATTTGTAAACAAAGGTTACATGATTACCATCCATCCATCCATTATCTTCCCAGTGTCATCAGACGAAGGTAAGGTACACACTATGGACAGGTCGCCAGTCCATCGCATGGTCAATACACTCTACATTACTACTCACACAAACATTATTGTTTACATTCGTTACTTGCAACTTGCACTTTATGGCTGCTGCTCTTCATACTTGCACATAAAAGCACACATAACTTTTATTTTTTATTCTTTAACTATAAAAATATTTTTATCTACTTCAACTTATATTGTTATACTTTGTATATTTTGTATATATATTTTTTATTTCTTTTATTTGTTATCTTATCTATTGGTGAATGGAGGAGCAGCAAAGTAAGAATTTCATTGTACAGTGTAACTGTCTGTTCTGCTGTACATATGACAATAAAACTCTTGAATCTTGAATCTCTCACACCTACGGGCAGTTTAGAGTGAGCGATCAACCTAACATGCATGTGTTTGGACTGGAGTGTGATTCGGTGCCGGCCTATTAGCCCCGTCTTGCCAAGGCACAGACTTCTGAGGGTTCCCAGTAGTATCTGGCATCAAGATGTTAGCAGCAGATTCTGTAATTTGTGTGATGGAGCCACCACAGGTTGGCTGTACCTGGTCTACAACAATGCTTAGGTCAATGGTATGTCTCAAATACATGTCCACATGAAGGCACGGATCCAGATGTTCCCAGTGAAGCATTGCCCAGAGCATCACATTCCATTCAGCACTTTGACTTCTTCCCACAGTGCATCCCTGTGCAATTCTGTCTACAGGTAAACGGCACATATGTCCAGGAAACACGATTTATGGGATCAGATCCTTCCACTGCTCCAAAGTCCAGTTCTGAAGCTATCTTGCAGATTGTAGGTGTTTTGATGCCGGGCAGGGGTTAGCATGGACTCTTGGACCAATCTGCATTGTGTGTGTTGAGTCATTCCTCCTCTAATATCTCATTATCTCTAAAGTCCCATTATCTCAATATCTCTAATATTTCATTATCTCATTATCTCAATATCTCTAATATCTCATTATCTCAATATCTCTAAAGTCCCATAATCTCAATATCTCTAAAGTCCCATTATCTCAATATCTCTAATATTTCATTATCTCAATATCTCTAAAGACCCATTATCTCAATATCTGTAATATCACATTATCTCAATATCTCTAAAGTCCCATTATCTCAATATCTCTAATATTTCATTATCTCATTATCTCAATATCTCTAAAGTCCCATTATCTCAATATCTCTAATATTTCATTATCTCAATATCTCTAAAGACCCATTATCTCAATATCTGTAATATCTCATTATCTCAATATCTCTAAAGTCCCATTATCTCAATATTTATATTATCTCAATATCTGCAATATCTCATTATCTCAATATCTCTAAAGTCCCATGATCTCAATATCTGTAATATCTCATTATCTCAATATCTCTAATGTCCCATTATCTCAATATCTCTAATGTCCCATTATCTCAATTTATCTAATATCACATTATCTTAATATCTCTAAAGTCCCATTATCTCACTATCTCTAATATCTCATTTCATATTAAAATGTCTATGACTTGTACCATAGTGATCCTAGAACAGATAGGATGGCTTTGTTGCATTGACCCTTGGCTGCCCAAGACCCAGGTGCTGGTCCATCTCCCCTGTTTAGGCCACTGTTAGTAGGCACTAACTAACTAGGTTACTGGTGATGATCATCTAAACATATAAATCTAATCTTTATCAAAATTGCTCAGGTATTTATGCCTGCACTGTCTCACATATATCAACGTCTTGAGGCTAAAAGTTTTTAATTATATTTTGGATAGTTGATATGTGGTTATGGTACCCAACATGGTTGCTAGGATGGTGCTAGATGGTTGCTATGGTTCTCCACATGGTAAATAGGCTTGTATACTTGTAACAACATGACATATGTTGAGAAGGTGTACTATGTACTGCGAACATGGATTGTGCAGAGAGAAGTGTGACTGTTACTTACCCAGGCAGTACGGTTTCTCTCGGTTTCTATGCCGCTCCCGATCATAGCGGTAACCAGGGTAACAGGTGCAGACCACACGGCCAAAGTGGTCAGTGCACTGCTGCTCACAGGGGGCACCAGCACACACATCATAATCTACACACAAATTAAAAGACCACATAAGAAATCAATGGTTTGCTGTTTAAACAAATTGAGATTGAAAAGAAGAACCAGTTTACTGGTTACAATGGCTACAATTATAAAAACATAATTAAGAAGCCTGAAGCCTGAGCACTTACAAATAAAAATAATTGTTTGTATTAGTTATTAGTATTAACACTAGCCACAGTAAGGTCCAATGGATTGTATGGTGTGGTGTGTTACACTGCTGCCCTCCTTGCTGTAGACTGGGGATCCATAACCCACCTGAATAACAACCATACACTATACCAGTAAGAACCCTTGGGTAAGATTCTTAAGATTCTTAACACTACCTTCATACCTTACTGTAAGACTACCTTCACCTACCTGTGTACAGGTAAACTGTAATACTACCTTCACCTACCTGTGTACAGGTAAACTGTAACACTACCTTCACCTACCTGTGTACAGGTAAACTGTAACACTACCTTCACCTACCTGTGTACAGGTAATCTGTAACACTACTTTCACCTACCTGTGTACAGGTAAACTGTAACACTACCTTCACCTACCTGTGTACAGGTAATCTGTGACACTACTTTCACCTACCTGTGTACAGGTAAACTGTAACACTACCTTCACCTACCTGTGTACAGGTAATCTGTGACACTACTTTCACCTACCTGTGTACAGGTAAACTGTAACACTACCTTCACCTACCTGTGTACAGGTAAACTGTAACACTACCTTCACCTACCTGTGCACAGGTAAACTGTAACACTACCTTCACCTACCTGTGTACAGATAAACTGTAACACTACCTTCACCTACCTGTGTACAGGTAAACTGTAACACTACCTTCACCTACCTGTGTACAGGTAAACTGTAACACTACCTTCACCTACCTGTGTACAGATAAACTGTAACACTACCTTCACCTACCTGTGTACAGATAAACTGTAACACTACCTTCACCTACCTGTGTACAGGTAAACTGTAACACTACCTTCACCTACCTGTGTACAAATAAACTGTAACACTACCTTCACCCACCTGTGTACAAATAAACTGTAACACTACCTTCACCCACCTGTGTACATGTAAACTGTAACACTACCTTCACCTACCTGTGTACAGGTAACCTGTAACACTACCTTCACCTACCTGTGTACAGATAAACTGTAACACTACCTTCACCTACCTGTGTACAGATAAACTGTAACACTACCTTCACCTACCTGTGTACAGATAAACTGTAACACTACCTTCACCTACCTGTGTACAGATAAACTGTAACACTACCTTCACCTACCTGTGTGCAGATAAACTGTAACACTACCTTCACCTACCTGTGTACAGATAAACTGTAACCCTACGTTCACCTACCTGTGTACAGATAAACTGTAACACTACCTTCACCTACCTGTGTATAGGTAACCTGTAACACTACCTTCACCTACCTGTGTACAGGTAAACTGTAACACTACCTTCACCTACCTGTGTACAGGTAAACTGTAACCCTACATTCACCTACCTGTGTACAGGTAAACTGTAACACTACCTTCACCTACCTGTGTATAGGTAACCTGTAACACTACCTTCACCTACCTGTGTACATGTACACTGTAACACTACCTTCACCTACCTGTGTACAGTTTAACTATCTAACACTACCTTCACCTACCTGTGTACATGTAAACTGTAACACTACCTTCACCTACCTGTGTACAGGTAAACTGTAACACTACCTTCACCTACCTGTGTACAGGTAACCTGTAACACTACCTTCACCTACCTGTGTACAAATAAACTGTAACACTACCTTCACCCACCTGTGTACATGTAAACTGTAACACTACCTTCACCTACCTGTGTACAGGTAACCTGTAACACTACCTTCACCTACCTGTGTACATGTACACTGTAACACTACCTTCACCTACCTGTGTACAGATAAACTGTAACACTACCTTCACCTACCTGTGTACAGATAAACTGTAACACTACCTTCACCTACCTGTGTACAGATAAACTGTAACACTACCTTCATCTACCTGTGTACAGATAAACTGTAACACTACCTTCACCTACCTGTGTACAGGTAACCTGTAACACTACCTTCACCTACCTGTGTACATGTACACTGTAACACTACCTTCACCTACCTGTGTACAGATAAACTGTAACACTACCTTCACCTACCTGTGTACAGATAAACTGTAACACTACCTTCACCTACCTGTGTGCAGATAAACTGTAACACTACCTTCACCTACCTGTGTACAGATAAACTGTAACCCTACGTTCACCTACCTGTGTACAGATAAACTGTAACACTACCTTCACCTACCTGTGTATAGGTAACCTGTAACACTACCTTCACCTACCTGTGTACAGGTAAACTGTAACACTACCTTCACCTACCTGTGTACAGGTAAACTGTAACCCTACATTCACCTACCTGTGTACAGGTAAACTGTAACACTACCTTCACCTACCTGTGTATAGGTAACCTGTAACACTACCTTCACCTACCTGTGTACATGTACACTGTAACACTACCTTCACCTACCTGTGTACAGTTTAACTATCTAACACTACCTTCATCTACCTGTGTACATGTAAACTGTAACACTACCTTCACCTACCTGTGTATAGGTAAACTGTAACATTACCTTCACCTACCTGTGTACAGGTAAACTGTAACACTACCTTCACCTACCTGTGTACAGGTAAACTGTAACACTGCCTTCACCTACTTGTGTACAGGTAAACTGTAACACTGCCTTCACCTACCTGTGTACAGGTAAACTGTAAGTCACTCTGGATCGTATGCCTTAAATGATCTAAATGATCTTTTCTTGGTTTTTAGTTTGGAAATTATATATCAGTGCATTCCTGACGTTGTCATATCAGTAGTAAAGCCAGACGGTTGCCGTGCAGCCTGTGACTCTACATCTATATCTGACTCTGGGAAAGAATGCGGACCCTCTGGTAAACTACAGCTCTGCGTTTCTCATCAGAGTCGCCGGAGCAGGTGAGGACAGCAGTTCGGCCAGCGAATAACCATTAAACTGCCTCATACAGGAACATAAAACAAACCGCTAACACACACACCGTGTAAATTGTTCATGGTGTGGCCGAGCTTGGCGCGTCCACTGACAGTTACGGGTAAGATCACACTAGCAGTTAAAACCCCTAATCCACACCCTCGGCTCCGAGAGACAGTTATGTTGTTCGCGTCTTAGTTTTATGGACGTCTTCCCGCCGCAGGAATCCCACGCTAATCACGCTCACCCAATCAGTACGTGTGAGCCGAGGCTGCCAGCCTATTTCAGGCGTTCCGAAAAGGTTAAAGCAACAGAATGGGAGCTGAGAGTTTTTATTATTATTTTTTTTTTTATTAAGGGGCTTTTCCATTTAGGATGCCTGGGGGACACGAGAGAATATGTTTCCAAATTCAGCCGCAAAGTCTCCAAAGCAGAAAGTGAAAGAGAGAAACAGAGCGAGAGAGTTAGTTCTTACCTTCTGGAATGCACTGGCCCAGGACAAACTTAAAGCCCCCACAGCACTTTTTCCTGCAAGACACGGAGAAAAATAAAGAAAAGAAATGAAGGCCCACCGAGCCATTTCACTGAAACGCTATACGTCAAGTGCACCAGCCGGGTCACCTAGAAAGGAACGGGGACGACGAACAGAAGCTCTTGTTGAAGATCTAACCTGAATTGAATGAAGTCTTATTTGTTTGGTGCTTCCAAATGAAGTACTGAAGCTGTATTTATATTCCAGTCTAACCAAGAGCGTAGGAGTGGGTGTGACATGGGGGGGGGTGGGGGTGGGGGTGGGGGGGACACATTTGCTAATATGAATCAAAGCCCACCCTATCTGCTAAAATATTACCTATAAGCTGATTCCACTGTAGGTAAGGTAGTAAATCACTGTATGTATAGTGACGTAGAACAACATTTGTGGAATTACAGTAAATTAACTAATAAATAAACAAAATACAATATTATCTGTATGTCTGTTTATTATTAGATAAATCCAATTAAAGATCACTTTACAAACTAAACTAGATACTCTACATTACAGGGTACTGCTGTCAGAAAACTTTTAAACTATACATGCAGTGTCTGGATTATATACATATAACTAAAAAATATATTATTCTCTTTGGAGCATGATGCTGAAATGAAACTATAAATAAATGTATGTTAGGTTTCCTGACTAGACAAGACTAACATTAATGTTAGACAGTAAGGCTGTGTCCCAAACAGCACCCTCTGGAACATTACACACTACTGACAGCACTTCTAACGATGGCGTCCTTTTATTTATTCATTTATTTATTTAATTTTATTTATTAAATGTGATTTTTTACATATGTAGTGTAGTAGCAGTCCGCAGTTTGGGGCGTGGCCAGAAAGTAATGTTACTTTATGTTTCAGAGTGCTTTCTGACTAAAGTTAATATAAACGTTAGCTAACCCAAACCCTCCTAGTCTGTTACCATAACAACACATTATACTAAAGCTGTTTTATTACAATATATATGGTCATCGTTGCTGTTCGTTGCTCTCATCACTGACCTCACGTTTAAAGCTGGCGTGAGCTACCCGACACTCCAGCGAGGCGAGAGTTCGGGTCAGTGAAGCTGCTGACTGCAGGATGTTTCTGAACAGGCATCTCAACACAAGCCTTAACACAGTGAAAGACCACCTAACAACCAGAGCCAGCTGCTAACAACAACCACAGCACATGAATTGCAAAGGCTGCCAAAGCACACTTTTAAAATAAAAGTCTTTTTTCTGTGGTTTAATTTACCTGTTTCTAATATTGGGTGGGGCACATCCCCCTATCCCCCTGGTTCCTTCACCAATATATTTAACAGAAGGGTCCTGCATTTAGTGTGTACAGCTTCCAGTTAAGGCAAGTTGGTAGCATCATTTTCTGCTTTTCATGATCCCAGAAATATCAAACATGTTCAGTGATGTTGAGGTCTGCACTCTGGGGTGGTCAGTCCATTGTTCGGATAACAACAGCAGCTACTTTGTTTAATGTGTCTGTATCTCCTCCTCTCAGTGACAAGCTTCTTGAACAGCTACACATCCCTTCAGACCCACAGCACTGAGGGGTCTTCTCACAGTGGAAGGATGGACAGAAACATCGTGGATGTTTTCAGAACTAAAGCAGGAGTGGAGCTTAATGTTCTTCTCTCTCTCTTAAAGATAAAAGCTTTTTTCATCTGTAATCTTTTTCACACACATACTCTTCGTAGTATTGTATTTAGACACTGACTTTTCCAGCATACTGAAAAGTACACTTTTGCAAGTCCAAACCTTGTGAGTGCGCCCCCTAGTGGTCACGCTGTGCCGGTAACTCCGCCCAATTGATGATGAAATAGATGGAGTGTCTGAAATTGCCTACTAATGCCTAGTTCACACTACACTATGCTAGCCTGATGTTCTAGTCACCGTTTTTTTGTAGATCACCGGCAAAAACCTCTGCTCCGAGGCAAATTGGTGAGGTCCACCATTTTACCAACATCCTGTGACACAAGACCACCACTGTAAACCTCCCACTCTACATTAAAAGTCCATTTTACTGACAGATATATAATTACACAATCCTATAATATATTAACACAAATATTATTATTATAATTTTTATCATACAAACAGCTTTTAAACACTGATCATTCATACTAAAATACTATTGTCAGTGTTTTTATGGTAGAATGTCTGAATGTGTTTTGTTCTATAGTAACACAACAGATTAGTTTAAGGATGATGCTGAGCTGTACCGCACAGACAAATTATTCACAATCATTTCACTCAATAGGAAGTGTGTTTGTAGAGGCTCTAAACACTTTGGACAACTAGTTACAATCACTAAAATAGTAAACAAGTCAGATTCTTATCTTGTTTACATGTTTTTGTTTATGCATTAAATTGTGTTAATATTTCCAAATATAACTTAGTGGGTCAGCCAAAAAATAATTTCTTTGTACTTTTGCCAATTCTAGAGAATTAGCAAATCACAAATTCTTGTTTTTCATGGAATTTAATAGAATTTTATCGTTTTAGGAAAAAGGGGTTTGTATGTTTATGTATTTGACATTATCACCACATACACATACACAGGGATTGATGGCAGTATTCTGATTGTGATGAGCAATAGAAACAAGCAATAGTTGAAGATGAGGTTGGGTTTAAGACAAAAGTTTTCCAAGATTTTGTGTATATTTAGATTATTATAATTATTATAGCCAACGTACCACTTTCCACCATTTTTTTTCCTCCTATTTGCACTCCTCCGCAGCTCCAGTTAAATTATGGCACAGCTCAGTCGCATACTCAAAAAAGGCTCCTGATTCTGGAGGTCATGCGGGTAACGAACATGTACTACTACATGACTACTTCTACTACTGAGCAGTAGGCAAGTTGGTGATTTTGGACACACTCAGAGAGAGTGTTTCAACCTGTTGCATATCAGCCCCTAACATGCATTGTTTAAACCTGCTAAGTGGGCAGAAGACCTACTGAAATTACTGCTGTTTATCTGAAGGTGATTGTTTTTGGTGGTCTACCAGATTTTGCACAGTTGTTATGAGTTTTTTATGAGTTTAAATGTTTGAACTCTAGTTTTGGGAGCTCCTACTTTTTTCACTCCTTGACTTTGCTTGTCCTGTTTGACTGCATTGTTAAAATATTTTACATCACTGTACATTTCATACAGGAGTATGACAAAGTTACGCTCAACTATCTTGCAATAGTTACTGTAGTTTAAGTGCAGTTGTCAGTAAGTTTTTATAAATGTGCAATACAATTCTGGGAGAATTGATGGAAGATTATGTAGATTATGATAAAACCATATTTCCAAAAATACTATATTTAAAATCTCTTTAAATATAGTATGAAAACAAGAGGTCAAATGTTGAAACTAAGAAATTTTGGGTGTGTATTTTTCAAAAAGCAATATAATCTCTCATCCTAAACACATTATATGTTGTATTTGTACTAATTTAAATTAAATATGTTATTATTTATACTTTGCACAGTATCCATGTACAAGATTCAACCAGAGCAATAAGACTATAGTGAGGTCCAACCCACCAAGAAAGAAATCAGAACTGGCTCAAAACATTTAATTCACATTTCTGTAACTTAAGAATTACAGTCCATTAAGTTACTCAGCGTTAGGCAGGATGTAACAGGCCTGGGATTTTAAAGGATCAGTATGACTGAATTCTTTTGCTGCCTCCACATCATCCAAAGCATGTATGTCATGACCGTCTCTGCGCTGAGACAGACAGCAGAAAGGAAAGAGTGCGTGTGCTTTTTCTGGCCTGGTATGGAGCTTTTCTGGCCTTCGCCTCCCATGCGGTTCCCTGAAGACATCCTCAGGGGCCCACTTTGCTTTCCACATATGCAAAATAAAAAAAAAAACAGCTCATGACCACGTCTGACCCGTTTCCATGCAACGCAGTGCCGTTCCAACGTTTTATAACACTTTGCTCGAATGCTTCGACAGGAACAAAAGTTATAAAACACATTTCATAGAGTATTACTCATCGGCTTCACAGAGGAATCCTCCGCTCGAGAGAAAGCATAACCTGCATTTCATTTACAGTGGGGCTGATCAGAATTACTTCAGTCGTGTGAAGGGGTATAACGTACACTCATGGGCTTCTTGGGTGGCGTGTAAAAAAAAAAAAATCTGTATTTCAGTTTACTCCATCATCCGTCACGATCTGTTTCGGTGAGATGAGGTTCAGCCTCGTACCTGGAACGGCCCTTGTGGGTTGGCTTGGGATGTACAAGATCCATCGCTCATGGGCGCCCCCTCTGGTGCAGAAGCCTGTGGGTCTCTGTAGTGAATCTGACTAGACACTAATCACCCCAGCACTGGAAATCCCACTACTGAGGACCTCTATATTAAAGTATTACATTCCATAATATGCTAATTCTGAACAACTGCTACAAAAACGTCTCAGTTGTTAATACCTTGTTGCACCCAGTTGCGTTATTGTAGAGAACAACATATGAGACTCTGTGGTTGGGGTTGCACAGACTAGTTGACTTCACTGCTCACCAGTGATCCTTAAAGCTTGATGTAGACTAGTCACGTGTGCTATAACAACAACAACATGGAAGCTTTAGAGAAGATTTCCTGAAGACAACTGTTGTAAATATTTCTTACAGACTATGCCTGAAAGCTAAAAAGCTTGTTTATACAGATGGATGACCATCATAAAGTTTATGGCTCAGCAGAACCTATTGTTTTACGGCAGGAACCTCCCAAGGAAATCTGCCCCAAGCCCAGGAGATAACGACCTGGCCATACAGGTCAGAGCCAGTTGGACCTGTAGCCAGATGTACCTAAACAGGGTATTATCAGATCTCCTTAGATCATATCTGTACCACGGAATGTAAAAGAAGAAAGCTTATACTCTGCACTGGTTGCACTCTTAATTTTGATGGCAAGACATACCCTATAATGTCGTAAAGCTTGAAGTTGATTACTTAATTTCACCACAAGTTAGCACTCTATATATCCCTGTCTATCTAGAACGCAGATGAGAATCTCAGCCAAGCTGCTTAGGTCGTCCCTAAAAGCTTATTTATGCTGTTAAATACGTATACTGGTACAGACAGAGCCTTCTGTTCATATCCTGCATTAACTTGGTCCATATTTGTGCATGTTTTCAGAAAGCTTGCAGATAAAGAAGAAAACGAGAAATAGACTGGAAATTATGGGGGCAGTGTAGCTAATAGCTCACATGAGACTCAACATCAACTGCTCTTATTGTTAATATAGGTGAAAATCATTCTCCATCCACATGGCAAATCAAGAAAATTTGAGTCCAACACCCCAATGAGCATCACCAGGGATGAGAGTGTTACAGATTAAGGTTACCACAGCTAATGACTCGCCATTCAGCCAACTCCCCACAACTGTCCCACTATGTGTAAATTGAACATATTTGGAGCTACAGAGTGCGGTCAGCTTACCTGCGACTTACTTCACTCCGTCTGTGCCGGTTGCTACAGTTCGGGTCGGGACCGCTCGGGGCTAGCTCTGACGAGGACGCCTCTACTTTAGATAGTTCACTTTTTATATACAATACCCCAATACCGTTCACTCGGCCCCTGCTATATTACATTATGTTACACTAATATATTATTTATTCTGATACCGCTGCTTTGGACAATATCACTAAGTCACTTTAAATAGATATATTTTCTTAGATAACCTGCCTAAGCAAAAGTTTTTTACAGATGTCCTCCTGTATATCTTATGTATATATCTTGTGTATGTTTTGTATAGTCCTTTATATATTTTAGTTATAACTATATGTATATTTTCCAGCTTATTTTTACTTTAATATTGTCTATTTCTTCTATGTTTGCACTGTTTTACATATATAATGCTGCCCTGCTGTAGAGTTATATCTGAGCCAAGCAAAAGGAAGAAAACTCGAAAGGACCAGACTCAAAAAGGGGAACCAGCCCTCCTCTGGTCCACACCGGATGGTAAATGAAGTACAAATATAATAAGAATAAGTTTTATGCACTTGGGGACATTAATATATTTAAATATGCAAATAATATTAATAGAGTAAGTAATGCTTTTACATACGTCAGTGAGTTTATTTAACCCTTTCCAAGCTTCTCCTTCTATAAACAACCCAGTATTATTTACAGTTCTCATCTAATACCTGCTTTGACTGCTCAGTACTTCATTAAGCTAAATCAAGGTTGCTGCTGAAGGAACTGAATACATTCATACAATGTCTGGGGCGTCCAGGAGAAATCTGGAACTACACTTTGTTCTTCAAACTGGAGCTCAAGATATGATCTACTTCTCTCACAATAATATATTTATGTTACTTTGCATTGTATGTATGATTATATACATCTGTTCTCATGATATCTGGTGATCTTAATGGTAAAATACACTTATTGATAAGATAACGACTTTTAAACTCTGATAATGTTGTACATTCTACATCTCCATAAATCCAAACAGAACTAATTCTATCTCTTTATCTTTTCCGAGTTAATGACTGCCCACCTGTTCCTGGCCCTTGCTGTTACCCGTGTCATACCAGCTACCTAGCCTCAGACTAGCTGCCTAACCTCCATTACAGACTTTACTTAAATGAACATGGACTCTAACTAGTTACCACTAACACTTTACCTTCATTACCGTCATTAACACCCTTACTGTTCTTCATGTGTACTACTACTCATCTTAGTTATATCATATTATGATTATATAAGCACAACTGAGCAGCTGAACAGAAGTATATGGTGGTACAGTGATTATATCTATACTGTATGAGTAGTTTGATCAGAGGAGGATGGGTCCGCCCTTGTGAGTCTTGGTTTCTTCTCAAGGAAACTTCTTGCTTACCAGGGGTTTCCTTTGGTTTTTCTATGATTTCTATGTTTTTCTTCTATGTTTTTATTTTCTTCATCTGCTTATTGATGCTCCATTGAACTTTTCTTATCACTAAATTCCAGCAAAGCTGCTTTGTGATGACATCAGTTGTTAAAAAAGCTATACAAATAAATTTGATTTGATCAGCTTATGTGCCTCAGACTTTTTTCACAGTAGTGTATGTGCATAATTGAAAAACACAGAGCAGCAATGAGAACCAGCTCAGTGTTTGTGAGGTAGGAGAAGAAAACGTCTGTGATTAAGTAAGCAAGCAGGATCTTCAGGAGGATCAGATTCATGTAGCTTTCCACAAAGCAATGGACGAAAGGAGCTCCATGGTTGGTAAAGGTAAGGAGAGTATAAATGGTCGCTCTACAAATTTGTGCATCTCTGGTTTCCTGAAGGCTAGCAATGCGATTCAGGTTCTCGCTGGAAAGGGCCCGTCACGCTCCACCGACTTGTTCAGCTTCATCACGACCTGTTCAGTCAGATTGTTCAGTCGCTCGTAGCAAAACATGATCTTCTCCTGTGATTTCATTCACGTCATGATGATGTCACCAAAGTATTTGAATGACCTGAAAGGTTTGAGTGCTGATGAGCACTGACATCACAACTACAGGGTGGCTTTTGGCATTTTTCCCAAGGTAGCTCCGTCGCTAACAATCAAACACGATAGAACTTTCCTCTGAGTCATCCGGAATAGTCTCAAATATGGCAAGTTATTGTAAAAATATGTTCGTTTGTATTAAAACTGTTCTGAAAAGCCGTGCAGCTCTAGCACTGAAACTCTAATGACCCTAACAGACTGTAACAAACATCCTTGCCAATCTGGCCTGCCACCGGTCCAGCAGCATCAGTTTCTCAATAAATCAAATCAACTGGATACATATCGACCCCACGTTCCTTCCTTTCTTTATGTCCCGTTTTCCATTCTCGTCATGCTCGGCCTTGACATGGAGCTGGCAGCCCTTCGTGCAAACTGACCAAAACTCACAAACGTGGGATTGAAAATGACTCCAGCATCGGGCCTACTTCACCGCAACTCAATCTGCATAATCAGAACAAAGCAACGGCGAAACAGCAGCCCACAGCGGCACCTCACAATGAGACATTCACACCCTCTCAAAACAGCCGGAAACCCAAAACCAGATGCTTATTATTCACTTAGTATTTCAACTGTGATATTGCATCAGTCCAAAGCGTCAACAAAATCAATACTGGGACCAGAGATGGTATATTACAGTAATAGACTACTGGGCAAAAGTCTGAGGCACCTAAGCTGATTGCTTAAAAGCCTTTATCTGATCAATAAGTATATTTTCACCAGTAAAAACTACAGACATCATTAGAACAGATGTAAATAATCATACATACAATGCAAAGTAACATGAATATGTTATTGTGAAAGAAATAGATCATATCTTGATCTCCAGCTCAAGAACAAAGTGTAGTTCCAGATTTCTCCTGGACGCCCCAGACATTGTATGAACGTATTCAGTTCCTTCAGCAGCAATCTTGATTTAGCTTAATGAAGTACTGAGCAGTCAAAGCAGGTATTAGATGAGAACTGTAAATAATACTGGGTTGTATCCACAAGAAGAAGATTGAAAAGGGTTAAATAAACACACTGACGTATGTAAGAGTCCAGAGTCCAGACACCATTCTGCCTTGGAATATTCCCACCAGGGATACACAGTGTGATGCTGTGAGTAACTAAAGAACAAGATTTCTAAAACCACACAGTGTATGTCTAGCCTTAGAGTTGACTACAAATCAACCAACCGTCCTTGAATGCGCTAGCCTGGGATGTAACTCCTGCTGTCACTGCTCTACAGAGACTGTTGGCACAGATGATGGAACAAGACCCCAAGTTCTCACCTACAGCGGTATTCCATGTAGTTAGCACAGCTAGCTAATGCGCCTCATAGACTGGAATGATTTCACTACTCAATTAACGTAGCTCATTATGCTGTCAGATGTGTTCTTGTACTTGGTTTGAAAGAAATGGTACTGATGCATCACTAGTTTATTCTTATGGCCATACAAAAAATATTTGTCTCACGTTAAACACAAATTAACTTGGCAATGTTTTCAAGCAGGTTGTAGCAGCCTGAGTGGAAAAATATTACTTCTTCTTTTTGTAAAACATTGCCTGCAAATTCACCAACAAAATTTAAAACTTCACTGTTTAAAAACATCAAAGGTAAAAAATTAATTTCATACCAAGTTATTTTATCTGTATGTTTAATGATTTTATGTCTAATCTTTAGATGTTTTTGCACGCTCTATAAAAATATAGCTTCTCTCTCTCTATCTATCTATCTATCTATCTAGATAGATAGATAGATAGATAGATAGATAGATAGACAGATAGACCGATAGATAGATAGATAGATAGATAGATAGATAGATAGATAGATAGATAGAAAAAATATCTCTGTCCAAAGAAAAAACAAGTATCCCCAAATTGTCGACCAAAGCTGGATACCAAAATTGAAGTCTTCGATTTCAATGCAAGTCAATGGAACCTGAATTTTTTCCAAGGTACTTTGGAGCATTTCTATTGGTCCATTCATCATGACATTTTCACACAATATAAAGGGCAACTGTCGTGTTCAAATGACATAGAAATGCGAGCCCTGGATCACACTGCTAGCTTCCCACAGTTACGTGTGCATTCAGTCTATGTTATTGTGTTTTTTTCTAATTTCTAATTATTTCAAATATGTTTTAATACCAGAAATAACTGATGTTTTGTGGTAAAATCTCACATTTCATGATGCTCTGAATTGTTACTTACAAACTGTAATTGAATCAATTGGGAAAACCTCTATGGGTCAGTATTCACTTTAGTCTCTCTCAGTAGAGCCCTCTAGCTGATCAGCTCTGAACACATCACTTAGAGGTAGTTCTCTCCTGTAGGAATTCTGTAACGTAGCTATGTTGACCACTCTGTAGCTGTGTTTAGCAGGTAGTTTACCATTTTAAGCTGTTGTTTTTCTCAGAATCTGCCCGAGACGTTGGACTATGGAGGTAAAGTTGCGTTCAACCAGGAGCGCAGAGTGTAAGTGGCGAACGCGAGAAGGATTTTGGCCAACAATGCCAGATTCAATAAAAATCCAGATTCAGAGACCTTCTGTTCTAGTACAATGAGGAAAGGGGAAAGGTTTGGCTTTAAAAAGCTTTAAAAGCATTAAAATCAACGAGACCTGCGCTACGTGATGGTTTCAGCTCAACATGGTCTGAACTGCAGCTGCTTAGGTGGTCTAATTCACAGGGGAAAAAATTATGGGCTTGTTTGATGTGTGCTGAAATTCCTGTAAGTTCTACACACACACACACACACACACACATAGGGTGGTGGTAGACTTGTTTCATATTCATATAAATGCTTCCACTATATATTATTATATAGTATAGAAGCCAACAATGGAGCCAAGCAGCTATCGTCTCTGACTTTACATCTACAAGGTGGTCCTAAATGGTAGGAGTGTCTAACACAGTGGACAGTGAGTGGACACAGTGTTTAAAAGCTCTAGCAGCACTGCTGTGTCTGAACCACTCACACCAGCACAACACACCCTAACACACCACCATCACTGCAATGCTGAGAATGACCCACCACCCAAATAATACCTGATCTGTGGTGGCCCTGTGGTGGTCCTGACCATTGAAGAACAGGGTAATGAAGTATATAGAGAAACAGATGAACTACAGTCTGTAAGTGTAGAACTACAAAGAGCTTCTATATGATTAGTAGAGCTGATCAAGTGCACAATGAGTGTAGAAACAAGGAGGTGGATCTGATTAAGTGGCTGGTCGGTGCACACACATGCATACTCCCACACACACACACACATATATACTGATGCATGTGCACATAAAATCAAGCAGCAGAGAGCAGCCTGAGGAAATTAAAGCACACTAATCATTTCTTAATGGCCTGGTTAAAGGCAACACGCTTAGTTCGAAGCCATCAAATAAATCAGCGAAACAGGTGGGACTCAAATTTAATTATAAAGACTTTACATTCTTCAAACATGCACATCTGTTAACGCTAATGACTAACAAATGCTGCTATCTAAGGAAGCGAAGGCCACAGTAAATTCTGCCCCACAACATTGCTTAATTGCTAAAATCTCTCTTTGTTGCACAGTGCCCCAGCTTTTTTGGGAAATTAGGCTGTACACTGTATTATATACATAAGTTAATCTAAGCTGAGTGTTTAAAAGCCTTTATTTTTTTAAGCCTTTAGCAATATGTGTATGGTCTCCAGTAAGAACACCAGATATGATTAAAACAGATGTAGATAATCATACATACAATACAAAGTAACATAAATATCTTATTGTGAGAGAAGTAGATCATATCTTGAGCTCCAGTTTGAAGAACAAAGTGTAGTTCCAGATTTCTCCTGGATGCCCCAGACATTGTATGAATGTGTTCAGTTCCTTCAGCAGCAATCTTGATTTAGCTAAATGAAGTACTGAGCAGTCAAAGCAGGTATTAGATGAGAACTGTAAATAATACTGGGTTGTTTCCACAAGGAGAAGCTTGGAAAGGGTTAAATGAATACACTTCCCAGCTTTTGTTGGGAAATGTGGTTGTACAATTTATTATATATATACACTACCACTCAAAAGATCACTTTAGAATTACATTTCATGCAATTTTCCTGCAATTCATGCAATTTTCATCCATTTCACAAACAATATCGTCCATTTCACAATTAATGTAAGTGTATCAGATGATTTTTAAAGAATAAAAATCTTTGTATTAAAGTCTAGTTTTGTATAGAGGCTTATTTTGCATATAGTCCTATTATCAGCAATTCTCAGTCCTCTGTCTAAATCTCCTGGTACGACCACTCCAAGTTAAGGATGTTATTGGACTAATTGGTTGTTAGGACACTCTTGCTCAATTGTGATGCACAGCTGAAAAACACTCTACTAATAAGTGAGTATAAAAGGGAGAACAACATTCTAGGTTAGTTTAGTATCTCAAGCATCAGCAGTTGATGGCTTGCTGACAGACTGAAAATCACCAGAAAGAAACAACTTTCTTTAGAGACCCGTCAGTCCATTGTTGTGTTAAGGAAGGAAGATACTCCATTGAAAACAAGAACATTTCACTGTGATCCCAAACTTTTGAGCAGTAGTGTATATATATATATATATATATATATATATATATATATATATATATATATATATATATATATATATATATATATATATATATTGTGCATACTGAATTAAGGGGCTTGCTAAAATTAAACCATATAATACAATACACTGCACCATTACACTCCTAGAATATACAGCAAACCTCTTTTTAAATGCAAGCATAGTGTCTTCTTGGCTCTCATGCACTCATGACAGTACATCCACCTCAGCGAGGTTCGATAATGCTGAATCAGGACTCTTCTGTTCTATGATGGTATTCATTAGGACATCAGAGGAGACAAATAATTCCTTATCAGCACTTCCACCCTGAGAGCGCACAGATATACGGAATGACCCCTGATTTCTCAACCCTTAACACCGCGTTCTCACAGTCTGGCTTCAGGATACAGTCCAAAACAGTTTACCTGAGACTCTAAATAGAGCCTCTAAATCTGTTATTCTTATGTGATATACAGCACTATGTAAATGTTTAGGTGATTAGAGATATTATGATATCTAAAAGCTATTTTTTCAGATGTAAAACATTTCTATTTGCTCATTAAACCACTTTTTTAAAGTATTTCAACAGTATTAGTACAGTATGTAGTGCATTGGCATACATCAGTGTGTTTATTTAACCCTTTCCAAGCTTCTCCTTTTATAAACAACCCAGTATTATTTACAGTTCTCATCTAATACCTGCTTTGACTGCTCAGTACTTCATTAGGCTAAATCAAGATTACTGCTGAAGGAACTGAACACATTCATACAATGTCTGGTGCGTCCAGGAGAAATCTGGAACTACACTTTGTTTTTCAACTGGAGCTTAAGGTATCTACTTCTCTCACAATAAGATATTCATGTTACTTTGTATTGTATGTATGATTATTTACATCTGTTCTAATCATATCTGGTGTACTTACTGGTGAAAAAGTAGAATCTATTCACTGGGTATATCTAAAAGTATGCCCTGTTCACTATAGAATGCACTATTTTGGGCAAGATAATTGAACCAATAGAAATGCCCCAAAATAACCACTGACTTACTGTTTGGACCCCTGGTCCTAATAGCAATTTTGTTGTCTGTTGGCAGCCACGTTCTGTGTTTTATTGTCTTTTTTCTGAAACATTGTGTGCAGGTTCACAGCTGACCCATAGGGGAGACGTTCATGGTTCTCTCCTTTGACCTGACCTGGAACAACTCCTGCTGGTAGTTAGGGGTAGTTTTGTGTATTTTTATTTACTTTGTTTTCAGGTTTAGTTAGATTTCTCTCTTCAGTTGTTTTGTTTGTTATTTTGGCGTTTGCCCGTCCCTGAAGCCACTGTCCCATCTATCACTCATTTGTTGACAATAAACGTGCAGTTTCTTTGTTTGAACAGTGTCCGGTGTTTAGTCTGGCAGAGGTCAGGGGAGAGAACCCACTCTCGATTTCAGTTATGGCCTGACCCTACACCAGGTCGTAACACTTACATTAAAAGTAAGGCCAGTTTGTGGCCTCTCCTGCAAAGTTTTTCATTGGACAGTGACTATGTATTGAAGTCTTTGCCCTGTTCACTGTTAACTGCCCTGTTTTGGACTACATCTGAAACTAGGTCTTAGTCACTAGGTCTTTTTTTGCAGTGGTCAAAAATCATAATGAAGAGAATTCATTACCCTCTTATAGTCCCACAGTGCGTCCTACAAGTATTGCGTAAATGTGGACCCAGAATTCCTAGAAATTCCCATTTTATCTTACGCAAGACTTTCACAAATTCATATGTATGATGAACAGTGCTGTACACGGATCCTGGTTTTCTAATATAAGGAATAGTGGTTAGTGGATGATGTCTGTTCCCTATCAGAGTGTTCTATATAGTGCTCCTGATTTTCCAATGTAGGGAATAATGATTAGGGAGGCATTTCAAAGACCGTGTTTCTTAACTGAGTCCGTAAAGGGAGCGTGATTTAGAGGCTGAGACGGGTCCTGGGTGGGGGGTAAACTGGGTAAAAAACAGAGAGGCATAAAGAATAAAAACATAAAAACCCCACAGAGCCACCAGGAGCAGCCCAGATGCTCTAACTCAGCACTACTGAGAGAAAGAGAGAGAGGGAGAGGGAGTAATGAAAGAGTAGCGAAACAGAGAGAAGCTCAAGAGAGAAACAAATCTGCAGAAATGTGGGTGATGATGGAGGAGAGCATGTGTATGTGTGTATGTGCAGTGCAGCTATGTGTGTGTTTTCAGACATTGTGGTTTAATAAAAGTGCACACTAAAATACATACAAGACCAAACCCAGACATAACCGCCATGTACGCAACCACTGTGCAGTGTGAAAACCGCCTAGACCTTCTTAACGCCAACTTTGAGACTTTGAGCACTCAATGATGAAGATCCAGAATTTCGGCATGAAAACTATTATTTCGGACTAAGCTTTCAAATGAGCTGTTTGTATGTGAAGCTTGAGAGAACTTTCCTTGAGGTCCACCTTCACAAAGCATTAGATCGGTTTAGAAAACCCATATTCAACCAATAATAAGGCCCCAGAGTTGATCCCCAAACAAGTAGCCGTGCTGCCTGGTGTGGACTGTGTCTGAAGAGGGTGCAAGGGTATAGATTTGGTCTCAACATCCTTCTAAATACTTAACCCTTTGTGTGTTTCATGTTGTGGTGAGTGCGGGACTGGGAATTTCTTGCTGCCTTGTTAAAGCCTATACTAAGGCTACACATCAACAGATGGGCAGTATTGACTGGCGAAGTGAAAAATGCCATAAACTCTACAATTTGTAACAAACAAGAGTCCAGTGCTGAAAGATCTACTCACCTAAATGAGTTAACTGAATGGGAAATGTTACTTTGGCCAACCCCAGAGCTGTCGTTCTCTATTTCGGAATCAAGAAATGCACTGTATGGAACTGACCCTTGGAAGTCAGAAGTCAATTCCAGAATTTCAGGAATCAAACAGCTCATGAGACATGTTGGGCTAAACATGGGTGGGAACCTGGATTTATAAGGATTGTAACTCAACTACGTCAGTGTGCAATTTCTAGCCATGGCAATCCTGCCAGAGAGGTTATGAAAGGTTTAAAGTCAGAGTTGTTGAAAGAGTTGAAAACACATCTTGGACTTAATATTAAAATTCCTTTGCTTTGATTGACTCTGTACCGTAATTATGTTTACTTTTTATTAAAACAAATGATTGAACGCTGAACCAACGCAATCATTGCTCTACCGAAACTATACCAGATGTTTCAGTAGTGACTGTTTCAGTAGCTCGTTTTGAGCAGAACTGAAAAACACTAGCCAGTACATGACGAGCAAACACAACTTTGAACAGTTGTCCACCAAATCACAAAAAAGGCTATGTAGTCAGACTTCAGGACACATTCGCTTCAAAACAACTGGATGTAACTGCTCATCATGTGGCTCTGATGGGACAGGGATGCAGCCCCACTTCTGGCTCATTCCATTATTTTTGTCCTTTTAAATTAAACTCATGATCAATCTAATCCCCGTTTAGCTTTCAATGTGTATTCTACTGTAGTTCAATCTGTAGGTCAATCTGTGGAGCTTGGTTACTTTTGGCACTCAGTATCTGTAACAGATACTTAGAATAAGACAAACACCAGCACGGAAAACAGACACACTGTGGCCTGGGACAACTCAGCACCACTAACAGTCTAACAGCTGAAAACACATAAATATGGACAGTGTGATGGATAACCAACAGACAGGCAGAGAATGAGAGAATGAGACCACAATAAATCTGAACAACAGAAAAGCAGGTCACACACACACACACAACAAATCACTCTCTCTCATGCACACACACACACACACACACACACACACACTCAAATACAGTTTCATACTCACAAATGTCACACACACAAACAATACATATATATATATATATATATATATATATATATATATATATATATATAATACATTATAAACATAATACACACACACTGAAATACAGTTTAGTTTAGACACTATACAAACATTTATATATATATATATATATATATATATACATATATATATATATACATATATACACTAGGGCTGTGTATTGGCAAGAACCTAGTAATACAAAACGTATTGTGATACTGAGGTCACGATTGAATATATTGCGATATTGCAAGCAAATTGATATATTGAGATTTTTCAGATTTTACTATTAAAACACACCACTATATGAACAGGTTTGTCAAAGCTTACAATAGCATTGCGCCCTTGTGCTGCTTGTTAATGTTGGAGCGGAGCTGAAAATGGATCACCACACTGCCATCACCAAACATAATATCCTGATATTCGATATTTCAATATTTTCTCACACCCCTAATATACACACACTACTGTGCAAAATCTAAGACCCCTACGTGATTGTTTAAAAAGTCTTTGTTAGTAAAATGTGTTTTCAGCAGTTTCAGCAGAACACCAGATATGATTAGAACCAGATGTAAATAATCATACATACAATACAAAGTAACATAAATATCTTATTGTGAGAGAAGTAGATCATATCTTGAGCTCCAGTTTGAGGAACAAAGTGTAGTTCCAGATTTCTCCTGGACGCCCCAGACATTGTATGAATGTGTTCAATTCCTTCAGCAGTAATCTTGATTTAGCTTAATGAAGTACTGAGCAGTCAAAGCAGGTATTAGATGAGAACTGTATATAATACTGGGTTGTTTCCACAAGTAGAAGCTTGGAAAGGGTTAAATAAACACACTGACGTATGTAAAAGCATTAATTGGTCTATTAATACTGTTTGAATATAAAAAAAGTGTTTTGCTGAGTAAATAAAAGCTTCCTTTCTGGAAAAAATAGCTTTTTGAAGATAAAAATGTCCCCAAGTGTCCTAAAACTAAAAGTGGAAGTGGTTTAATGTGTGAGGTGATGTGCAGAGTGAATGTTCGGAGTGAACTGTTCAGGAAAACAATAGAACATGAGAATGATGTAGAATGTGTAGCAGTGTTATATTAAAAACCACTCTTGCTTCTCGGTTTACCATATAATGCTCCCACCCCCAACCCCCTCACAGCTGTGTTGCCTGTACTTATAGCAATACAGTACAAACACACAGGCTGTGAACCGCTTCCACTTAAACACACAAACATACCGGGAGTGTCCAGCACTCTGCCAGGCACAGCTTTTCTGAGCAATATCTTCCGAGATGATATTTATTGATTCTCTGTTTTGTTGATACTTTGATTCTCTTGTGGTTTCCCATCAGCTACTCTATATGGGGTCTTCTTTCTCTGCGCCGGTGCTGCAGTATATTTGCAGTCTGCGTGCTGATAACTGAGAGGCAGATTTACTAACAGGCGCTGCATATCAAAACTCTGTTGACACTTTTCATTGCTAGACGTGGCCAGGTTTTAGTGGGTCATGTACTTAGAACTTCCATACAAAGAACCACAATGAAGCACAATGAATCCAGAGAAATATAAACACATGCTTCTTGTTTGAAAGCCCATTTACACCAGCTTAGTGAACAAAGTTAATCCTGTTTTGTTTCAGTGATAATGTGGAAAAACTCAATATTTATACTTTAATTATGTAAATATTTAATAAACTCCTGCAATGCTATTCACTTGAGAGTGGGTTAATAACTGGGGCAATAACAAAACCAATGCAGAAACATTTCTCTTAACTGGCCATGGTGGGCTGCTGGTTTTAAAAGCCGTACTGATTTTATTAAATGATTTTTAGCCAGAACTCAGTATTACAGTGTTATACTGAGACATGTAAACTGCTACAAACACCAGTTTTAGTTCAAATGCAAAATAATTACAACAGAAACAACAATACTTTGCAATATAACACAACCTCAATATACAGTGGGTACAGAAAGTATTCAGACCCCTTCACATTTTCACCCTTTGTTTTATTGCAGCCATCTGCAAAAATCAAAAAAGTCAACTATCACTGCAACCCTCCACCAGTCGGGGCTTTATGGCAGAGTGGCCCAACGGAAGCCTCTCCTCAGTGAAGGCCATAAGAAAGCCCGCATAGAGTTTGGCAAAAAACACATGAAAGACTCCCAGACTATGAGAAATAAGATTCTCTGGTCTGATGAGATGAAGATTGAACTTTTTGCCATTAATTCTAAGCGGTATGTGTGGAGAAAACCAGGCACTGCTCATCATCTGCCCAATACAATCCCAACAGTGAAACATGGTGGTGGCAGCATGGTGTTTTTCAGCTGCAGGGACAGGACGACTGGTTGCAATTGAAGGAAAGAGGGCAAGTACTTAGATATCCTTCCAGAGTCCTCAGGACCTCAGACTGGGCCGAGGGTTCACCTTCCAATATGACGATGATCCTAAGCACACAGCTAAAATAACGAAGGAGTGGGTTCAGAACAACTCTGTGGCCATTCTTGACTGGCCCAGCCAGAGCCCTGACCTAAACCCAATTGAGCATCTCAGGAGAGACCTGAAAATGTCTGTCCACCAACGTTCACCATCCAACCTGAGGGAACTGGAGAGGAAACTTGTTGCATCATTGCCAAGAAGACTCATGGCTGTACTAGCTCAAAAGGGTGCTTCTACTCAATACTGTGCAAAGGGTCTGAATACTTCTGACCATGTGATATTGCAGTTTTTCTTTTTTTATAAATTTGCAAAAAAAGATGGGGTGCTAAGTGTACATTACTGAGAAATAAAATGAACTTTTTTGATTTTAGCAAATGGCTGCAATGAAACAAAAAGTAAAAAATTTAAAGCGGTCTGAATACTTTATGTACCCACTGTACTTAAGAACCTGTTTGCATTATATTATATATTGTAATGCTGGCATTGATTGACTGAAAGAGAGGGTTCTCTCTGAAGACTGACGTCCTGACAAGCAAATATTCTTATTGCCAGGCGTGGATTTCCATATGAACCTTCCCTCCACCCCCCACCCCAGACATTCTGACTGCAATTCTATATATGACATAAGGTGTACATGGTTTACTAACATCAGGCGTAGGTTTCCATATGGACAGTAGCGACATCTCCCTACCAATATTTTGGGTTTAATGAACTGTCCCTACCAATATTTGAGCAAACTATTCCATTACATTTGAAGTGGACAATTCAGATTCGTTATTCCAGATTGGCTGAAAGCAAAGGAGCTCTCCGAAGACCAATATCCCGACAAGTAAATATTCTTACTGCTGGACTCGGAGAAGTGAGAGCTGATCAGTGTGATAGCAGTAAGTTATCAGGTCTCTCAGTCCCAGAACCCAAGCACTGCCAAAAATGTAGTCTTTCAGATGATTTACTCCATTTTTATGTCATGATAACACGTTTAACTCTTTCTAGATAGCATATCTATATTGCCAACCACCAGCAAAATGTTGCTATTGTGGTTAGGTGGACCACAAAATCAGATAAGAACCTTATCTATCTGAAAACCTGCTATTGAACGTCTATCCACTGTGAAAAACGATCAAATGATGTTAGTAAACCATACACACCTTATGTCATATAGAATCACAGTCAGAATGTGGGGGGTGGCCGGGTGGAGGGAAGGTTGTCTCCCTACCAATGTTGAGCCCAAATCTACGTCCCAGGTTTGCAGTACAGTATTGCAACATGGTGCTACATAAATTGCACAGTAAGTCCATAATTCATCCATTTAATCAAGTCCAATCTTTACTCCTAGCTGAAATTAACATTATATATAATCATATTCTGCCTGCCTGAATTGCTGCTCATGCCAGCTAAGACAAATTACCAGTGTGAGTCAGTTTGATTGCTACACTGATTTGTACAGAGTACAGATCACAGGCAATCTACTGATCCTTAAGCTAGTGCAAGGTTTTATGGGCCAATAAATCAAATTTTTGCAGACTTCAGGCTACAATTCCAGACGCTGGGACTATGAGCGCAGTCTGGTCTGTTTTTAAGGCAGTGAATGCTAAAGCTGGGTGGTCATAAAAATGTGTTCATCAAAAATGAATTAAATCAGGCTGTTTTTTAGAGTTTAGAGTTAGTGGAGTGGCAACATGTTGATACTTGAACAACAGTGATTTTTTATTTTTATTTGGTTTTCCATTATAAAAAGGAAAAAGTAAAGAAAACGAATGCAAGGAGGAACAGAGGACTGTGTCTCTAAAGATAAGGTTAATGGCATAAGCATTTGAGGATGTGACACAAACAAGGGTGGGGTTCCTCCTGTACCAGAGCAGTTAGAGACTGCCAGACTGAGCCAGAACAGAAGTCTCACTACAGGCTGCCTTTCTCACACACATACACAGCAGGTCACAAACACACACTCCTGTTTGTCACCTACACATATACAAGACACATGGTGGCAACTGAGTGACAGCACAATGTTTAAGGTGTGAGGTTAAGTTGAATTGTTGAAGGTCTCTAACACTCCTCCTGGAGATCCCCCCTCCTAGTTCCAATTCACTTCTCTCTCTCTCTCTCTCTCTCTCTCTCTCTCTCTCTCTCTCTCTCTCTCTCTCCCTCCTTCTCCCTCTCTCTCTCTCTCTGCAATGTGAGTCTGGAATAGTTAGTCAGTGTGAAAGCACCTGTGAGTATCTGCCTTCACACCTTATTTCACTCCTAATACTGATGAGGATCGAGTTACAGGCCACAATCCAGACTCCAATTAGTGTGACCTCAGCTTACCTCCCTTTACACATATACACACACACACACACACACACACACACACACACACACACACAGACACAGACACAGACACAGACACAGACACAGAGCAGACCCAAAGTAAACTACACTGAAGACACAAACACTCCACTATTAGGTGGGCTCAGTTGTTGTTTCCCAAGTGTAGCGGTCAGGTTCAAATTTCATGTTCTTTAATTTTACTCCTTACTTCACTCCTTCTCTCCTCCCTCATTACCGTAAACCAGTTTTGGAGATGCTGGAGTCACGTGGTTCTATTATCGACAGAATTCTGCAAAGTGGTCCTCAGGGTCCGCTTCCTAAATCACAACAATTCACTGAAACCAAAAAGACGTTTAAAGGCAGCGGGCTTTAGCAGCTGGAGGACACTCAAGGGGGCATGTGCCCTCACAAAAAAGGAGCTATTTATTTGGTTTATTGTTGGTAATGAGTTTGTTCTTTAGGTAAGTGTATGTTCTGTTGTGTGGCGGCCAGTGGTGACCTATGAGTTCAGTGTTCAGCCCCTCTGCTGGTGTTTAATTAAAGAACAGAATCCTGGCCTCCCTCTGTCCTAGCCTGTGTTCACACGCTGATCGCTCATCTGCCTGTGGGTGTTTCTGAACTCAGGCTGACCTTTGGTTGACATGTTTTCACTGATGCCAAGCACATGCTATGGTAATACAGAGTACATTACTGGCTGGTATCTACAAAGTATATAGATAAAACTAGATTCTGACCACAAATTAGAGCTTCCCAGCCAGTTTTGACCACAAATCAGACGTGTTCCCTGTAAAAATAAAAATCCTGGAGTAAAAATGCTTGTCTATAAATTTCATCCCTGCGTAGTGCATCACTGACTGTACAGTCGGTATGACAAAAAAGCTGTGTTTATTCTTTGCGTGATGCTGTGACAATGAGTTTCTCTTTCATCTCTAGTAGGAACAATTATCTAGGAAGCATAAAAGAAGTGAAGCAGTTTTAAACTGCTCAATGCTGAATTCCTATTGGTAATCGCTTTGCTCCTAATTTGCATTAACAGTAAACTTACTCTACACTGATGCTGCATTGGTGTCAGAAGTGGGAGCTGCCCTCTAATGGGAGATGGAACTGTGCTACCGAGAACTTCAGGGCAGGCAGCAAGAGAACAAAGCCGCTAAGACGATGACAAAGCTGCAGGGCTCCATAGGAAAGATGAGCAAAAGCAAAAGAAAACATGAAAGACACACAGCTGTATAGGCTCCGCATGGATGATAGCACATTATAGAAAGTTTATTTAGACCAGCAAATGTTTGGGATGTTGTTCAAAATATTTGCTTGATGAGGGTTTTAGTTACAGCAGAACTGAAAGTTTTTTTAACAGTTAATTACTAACTAATATATATATATATATATATATATATATATATATATATATATATATATATATATATATATATATATATATATATATATATACACACACACACACTACTGCTCAAAAGTTTAGAATTTCATTTCATGCAATTTTCCTGCAATTCACAAACAATATTGTCCATTTCACAGTTAATTTAAGTGTATCAGATGATTTTTAAAGAATAAAAATGCTTGTATTGTCTTATTTTGCATATAGTCCTATTATCAGTAATTCTCAGTCCTCTGTCTAAATCTCCTGGTACGGCCACCAATCCAAGTTAAGGATGTTATTGGACTAATTGGTTGTTAGGACACTCTTGCTCAATTGTGATGCACAGCTGAAAAACATTCTACTAATAAGTGAGTATAAAAGGGAGAACAACATTCTAGGTTAGTTTAGTATCTGAAGCTCCAGCAGTTGATGGCTTGCTGACAGACTGTTGCGTGACGGACTCAGACAGTGGGTTTGTGGTCAAAGGGCAGAGCAGAGGTTCGTTACCAGCAGACAGTAGATCCAGGCAGACAAATCCAAGAAGGGGGCAAAAGACAAAAGACGTAATCCATAAAAAGACAGGCAGAGAATCATACACGTAGAGGCAACGGCAATGAGAAACGCTCAGTTTGCAGATCAGGAGATACTGGCAATACTTTGCGCTTGCCTGTGGAATGGGAGGGGTATTTAACGAAGTCTTAATTGGGGCCAGGTGAGGTGAAGCTGATCCAGTCAGAATTCCGGGGATTTAGACCTTTGATGGTGGGAGGGGTTACTGACACCGACTCAAAATGACCAGAAAGAAACAACTTTCTTTAGAGACCTGTCAGTCCATTGTTGTGTTAAGGAAGGAAGATACTACATTGAAAACAAGAACATTTCACTATGATCCCAAACTTTTGAGTGGTAGCATATATATATATATATGCTATATATATGCTATATATATGCAGCAGCTCTTGTTTACATTGTTTGAACATTTCATGATGAGTACACTGATACAAATACAAAATAAAATTCTGTTTCCATTGACTTCCATTAAAAATAAGTAAGTTGTTGGCGGTTTCTGTAAAGACTTATTTTACTTTAGACATACATTCATTAAATGTTTTTTTGTTTTTTCTTTATTCTATTTATTTACTCGTTACTCTCAGCGTGAGTTACAGCCAGGACAAATTCCCTGGGTGTGATATCTTTCCTGGCAAATAAAGCGATTGTGAAGACAGCCTGAGAGGGACAAAATGGAGAGCGGAACACGTGGCAGGATGTTGTATCTCTCGCTGCGTGAGTGACTAACGCTGTCTGATCTGTTTCCAGGGATTCACTGTATCAGCGCGGCTGTGCGCTGGCCTCTGCGGTGTTTGTGCTGTGTTTGTGCGCGGCCAGATGAGTCAGGAGAACGTGCTGATGGTTTTATTTATCAAGTGTACAACATGCAGAAACAATCAGTCACTCAATCCCTCCGCAACAACACACACACTCCGCTAAACACACACTACACGGGTGAGATCCTCCGCAAACTGACCAAGAAGAGTTTGACACGGTATCTAAACACTTGTTTTAAACCAGAGCCTTGAGATTGTAACAAAATGAAATAATATATAAATAAATAAATAGCATTGCTCAAAAACCATCTCAGTACTGCGGGGCATTGTTTGCTGAACTCTCGGTCATTGGTTGCTGCAATACTGACATCACAGATGGCTGCAATATTTAAATGAGCCCACTTTTACTGTACTGTGAATGGTCAGTCTTTAAACATGACCAAATGCTCACCAATGTGGTAACACCATGTAGCAGCCCACCTATTTCTTCCCTCTGATCATCCATATTAGTCTAATCTGAGGTCTGATCTGGCACTAGATTCTCACACTTTACGATATACACTATGTACTTTGCCATCTATTGGGTTGGAAATGGGTTGGAACCCACCAGGACCCCATTCTGGGAGCAATAAACAAAGTTCTGGCTTAGATCTCAAGAATCTAGGTAAGTATTGTTTATTGGGGAATCATGTCTGTGAACATATCTCAAGTTCATTTCATCTGATGATGTAATGGTGGTTGTTTTGATGATTGGCTTGGTAGTCACTTGCTTATTGGAACGCTTGTTATGATTCCTGCATGGTCGCGCTATTAATGTTAATTTTCAAATCAAAGACAAGAATGTTATTGATGTAAAGCACCCCATAGAACTCCATAGTATCCCCTGATGGTCTGGACATACACAGAAGCTACTACAGTGTCAATCAGACCTGGGGGTACTGTTATTAAGCCACGGGGGTGAAATAAATGGGGCATGCCTCTCTGCAATGATCTGTGTGCACAACTTTCTATATTTACAACACAGCAGCATGGAAGCAAAGATCACTCGAAGACCGTCACTGTCCAATGAAAAACAAATATGTCCAAAATTGCAACTTTACAGGAGAGGACAAACACTGTCTTTACTTTTCATGTAAGTCAATGGAACCATCATTTATTTCATTTAACTAATTTGCTTGAGTGGGTTTCTTCCGGGTACTTTGGTCCTCACACAGTCCAAACACATGCATGTTAGGTTTATGGGTCACTCTAAACTGCCCGTAGGTGTGAGTGTGTGTTGGCCATGCAACGGACTCGCGACCTATCCATGGTGTAGCCCGCCTTCGGCCGATGACACTGGGATTGGCTCCAGTCCCCCCGTGACCCCAAACTTGTGGGATAAAGCAGAAGATAATGGATAGATGGATGGATGGACATAAATTTAAACAGCGGGGTACCAACACTAGCCACACTAAACTTGTATTAACTTGGTTGTTTTTAAATTGAAAAAAATCTACCAAGCAGACAAAATTGTGCGCCCCTGTGGCCTTGGTACTGGTAGCTCCCCCTTGTGGACAATCCTGGTAAATGTTAGTGAGTATGTGAGTGAGTGAGTTACAAGTCAAGCCCATGAAGGCCATTAAGTTTTAGGAGGTGTTTGTATTATTAGAGGTGTTCATAGTATTAGTTCATATATCAGAAAATACTCAAACCTCTAAGCTTATGAACAAATTCAGGGGGAGGAACACAAACGGTGACTTTACATCTACAAGGTAGGAGCTTCTGATAGAGTGGACAGTGAGTGGTCACAGTGTGTAAGCACTCCAGCAGCACTGCTGTGTCTGATCCACTCATACCGGCACACCACACACCACCACTACCACGTCAGGCCCTTTTGGGTCAAGATCATTGAAGAACAGAAACACAGGGTGCAGAGAAATAATGTTGCTTCCTATGATGGTTGCTTCCCCCTGTAACCCAGATGCCAAAACTCGGTATACACAGCCAAACAAAAGAAATTAGGCCTAATGAAGACAGAAACAGAAAGGCTATCTGCTTTAATTACATTCTCATTACGTCACTGCTGAGAACCGCACACAAAAAAACATATTGTTTCCACATTACTGACCACAAGAAAAAACAAAAACAGGGCTTCCCCACCTCCGAAGTCCTCATTTAACCCCCCGGTCCTAGCAATTCGGGGCCCCACTAGGAGCTAAATACATACAAACTCTTATTTTTAACATTCCTCCACACTGTGTCCAGATGTGTCACCCTGTTTTTACTTTCTTTTCCTCCGCTCTGTGTACGTGTGTGAGGCGACGGGCTGGCCGGAGCTGATTTAAAGGCCTCGTTGGTGTGATGTAGTGTTAAGGTGCTTGTGCAGGTGACCTGAAAGCTTCAGCCAAGGTAAAGCTTCACCTGTCAACACCCAGGACTCACTGGCTGTGAGTGACGTTAAACATAAATGAAGCCAAATGGGGGGTTAATGTAGCGTTACGGCTGCTGGCAAGACCGACACTGACATTCTAACACTGAAACCCATGACACACCTTAATAGCAGTAATTACTTTGTTATTAATGTATTCTTGTCCATATTATTGATTGGAGTTTGAGTTTGGCATGAGGCTAATGGTTCTATTGCTTGGCCTATTAGTTACGTTAGCCTTACAGGTCCGGTGTAACATGAGAGCAAACTTCAGACACCAGTTATGTTTTGGCTGATTGACTTTATTTGGGTTAAGGGAAAAACTGTGTAAATATGATTTCATGCTGAACTATTGGCTTAATACAGTATTTCACCTGCTGGCTAGCCTTGTGTTGACAAGACAGCATTAACACCCCTAAAAGTCTTCTGTAATAACTGTCTATTAATACAGACATGCAGAATTTGACCGACAGTTTGGCAGATGCTTGAATTCCCTTGTGTAGGTTTGTTTTGCAAAGGCAACAAAGAAACTACAGCATCTCATCACTGTCCAATGAAAAACAGGTATCTCTAAAATGGCAGCTTTACAGGAGAGGCCAAAAACCGTCTTCCCTTTCAATGTAAGTCAATGGAACCAGATTTTTTCCCAAGCTATTTTGGAGCATTTCTATTGGTCCATTCATCATGAAAATCATGAAAAATAGAGTATATACACTACCGCTCAAAAGTTTAGGATCACTTTAGAATTTTATTTCATGCAATTTTCATGCAATTCACAAACAATATTGTCCATTTCACAATTAATGTAAGTGTATCAGATGATTTTTAAAGAATAAAAATGTTTGTATTAAAGTCTATTTTTGTATAGAAGCTTATTTAGCATATAGTCCTATTATCAGTAATTCTCAGTCCTCTGTCTAAATCACCTGGTACGACCACCAATCCAAGTTAAGGATGTTATTGGACTAATTGGTTGTTAGGACACTCTTGCTCAATTGTGATGCACAGCTGAAAAACATTCTACTAATAAGTGAGTATAAAAGGGAGAACAACATTCTAGGTTAGTTTAGTATCTGAAGATCAGCAGTTGATGGTTTGCTGACCGATTCACAATGACCAGAAAGAAACAACTTTCTTTAGAGACCCGTCAGTCCATTGTTGTGTTAAGGAAGAAGATACTCCATTAAAACAAGAACATTTCACTGTGATCCCAAACTTTTAGGTAGTGTATTTTTCATATATAAGGTTTTCCTATTATTTGATGTCAAAGCAAACAAGAAAAAGCAGTGTTATCAACTATGTAATCACATAACTGAGTTTAACTAGTACGTCAACTCTGGACGTCTAAGAAAGTTTAAGATTTTTTTTTAAAACAGTAATCCATAAGCATGACTGACAGGTTGGACGCTGGAGAGGATTTTCTTTTTGGAGGGGGGGGGCAGAAAGCTGATCTGTGTGTTTTTATTATTTTTTTTCTTCCTCTTCTTTCTCCCTGCTCTTCGCTTCCTGTACACATGACATTCCTGTTTCCTGTAAACAACTTAAGCTCCCAAAGCAATAAACAGAGCAGACGTGGAGCTGCTTTATTTCCATATGGACGTTCACTGCCTGCACTGGACTTTTCAGAATGCTTTAACTCAAAAAAGCCTGTTTTCTTTGTCTGATTGCAACACAGACATATTTAGCAGAAATCTGTTTGTCCTTTGTGAGAAAATTCTAAGCTGGTGGAACCTGAGACCTGCACCGGGAATTCTGTCAAAGCCCATTTTATCCCCTGGTTGTGACGTCAGCACTGGGTGTGTAATAAGTCAATGTGACGTTGCCATAGCAAAAAACTGCAAAACGGTGACAGTGTGCACGGTGGAGAATGGTCACTCTATTAATTACCACATCTGATGTAATGGCATTGCTGAAACGGACAAAAGCTATATTAACTGTACTAAATCCTAAACAACCATTACATGACATTAGAGGTTAAAGATGCTAAGTTGAGACACTGGCTTCTCCAACAACAACGCTACAGCCAGTGTGTTCTCTTTTTATTTGCGCACTGCCTTGTATCACAGTACCAACTTGCATGCCCCAGGGTTGCCAGATATAAAGCACAAGGCAGTTAAGAACGAGTGCTCTAGCTATAGAAGCAAAGAAATGATTCTCTCCAACCTTAGAAGCCTGAGCCTCCTTCTAAAGAGCTCCACAACTGGAGATGAAGTCAAAACTCCACTTAATAAAGCTTAAAAGCATTTCAAGGTGGACGCAGAGTTGGTTACTTTTCACCTAAACACAAAAGCAGGTGGATATTAAAAAACCAACTCATGACCAGAAGGTCGCTAGTTTGATTCCCTGAACCGACAGGACACCTAACCCCCAACTGCTCCCCTGGAAGTGTGCTTTATATGCGGGTGTTTCAGTGCATGTGTCACGCCCTGCCCTGCCTGTCCTCACCTGTCTGATTATGTTCTGTCTATCTCTAGTGTTAGCCATGTGGATCTTTTTGTTTTTGTTATGCGCTCTGTGTCTCCGCACTTGCTCCGCCTCGCTCACCTGTTTCTCATTTGTGCTCTGTCCCGTCACCTGTTTCCTGTTGTTAACCCGTGTTATATATACCCCCTGTTTTCCCCTTACCCTTTTCCTATATTCGTCACTATGGACTTTATTAAACCTAGTAATCCGCATCTGCGTGTGTATCCACCTCTTCAGGCTCCTCACGCGTTATAGCATGCATGTGGGGGTCAAATTTCAGCTGTGGCAAATAGTACCAAATGTATAACTCATAATAGAAAATTCTAAAAGTCCAAGTGCATTGTTTAAATAGTGGTCAGCATGGGTATGTACACAGTATGTCTATGGCATCTAAGCTGATTGTTTAAAATCTTTTATCTTAACCAGTAAGAACACCAGATATGATTAGAACAGATGTAAATAATCATATATACTATACAAAGTAACATGAATATCTTATTGTGAGAGAAGTAGATCAGATCTTGATCCAGTTTGAAGAACAATGTTTAGTTACAGATTTCTCCTGGACGCCCCAGACATTGTATGAATGTATTCAGTTCCTTCAGCAGCAATCTTGATTTAGCTTAATGAAGTAATGAGCAGTCAACGCAGGTATTAGATGAGAACTGTAAATAATACTGTATTGTTTATAGAAGGAGAAGCTTGGAAAGGGTTAAATAAACACATATGACGTATGTAAAAGCACTACTTACTCTATTCATACTGTTTATTTCAAAAATATAGTGTTTTGCTGTGTAAATAAAAGCTTACTGTCTGGAAACAACTGTTTTTTTTAATATAATAATGTCCCTAAGTGTCTTAAACTTTAGTACAATACTATAAGTGGCTGTTATCAAATTCCGAATGCATCCCTGGTCAACCCAAAAGTTTCAATAGGAGCTTTTAACAATAAAAACGATCAAATCATTGCTTGCAAAAACCTCCACATCACAACGAAGACACTTGGATGAACATAAGGCTGAGCATTAAGTGTGAAATACCAAAGGGATTAACGCTAAACTCTGCCTATAAAACGCGAAACAAAGGGTCTTTGGTGTTCAGTTGCTGGACACCTCGGCCGTGTGAGCCAGACTGGGCCTGTTTCTTCTCTCTGTGTTATTCCTCATTGCCTCCAGATCTAAACACTACCCGAAAATAGAAACACAAAGCCGTCCAAAAAAGTGGATGCATAATGAGGGGAATGAACTGTACTACACTGGAACTGACAGACTCACGCATCAGTTGGGATTGTGATTGTGTGGTCTTATCTGACTACAACACTGTACACAAACTGATCTCACTCAGAGGTCAAAACAAATAAAACGCAGGGTCCGTCGTCCAGCCGAGCTGCATTCTGTAAATATTTTGCTACCTAATCCGTTTCTGTGAGATGCTCGTAACTGTGCAGAGCGCACATCCTCTTCTCACTAGTAACGCAATCTCTCCGCAATGCCCGAACACAAACCATTCCGAACATTTTCATGACTTCCTGTGAGGCAGTGAGACGGCCAGATGCTTGCGGTTAAAACGGTGCAAACGAGCAACGCAATGAGCAAAATCGGTAAAGTCGGTAAACAGGAGAGGGCCAATACCAGGAAAACACTGGACAAACCACGAGGGTGACCAGAAAGAGAAAACGAGCAAGTATCTAAACTGGAAAAGCTATGGAAGGTGAAAAAGCCAAATCCAGAGTTGGGAAAACAGAAAAATGGGCAAAAGATGGTTTAGACAATAAACAAAATAAAGGCTCAGTATGTTCAGTAAGTAATACCTACTAACAACAATACTAACTACAAAACTGAGGTGATAACTGCCCACCTGTCCTGCCGAATACTGTTGGAGGTCTGACTGTCAGGGCCTCCTCGTCACCTGCCACGAATCAGCTCTTCTCGTTCTGCTACACTTTGACTGCATTACTTTATCCTTCAGATGTAGCACCTGTGCAGCTTCTCTCCTTTCAGTTCATTCTGTTTATTATCAGATCTTCCAGAGTCGCCAGCTACACTCTAAACGCTCCTCATCCTCTGTACTAACCTAAACCAGACCTAACTCTGTCTCTGTACTAACCCAAACCAGAACCAACTCTGTCTCTGTACTAACCCAAACCAGAACTAACTCTGTCTCTGTACTAACCCAAACCAGACCTAACTCTGTCTCTGTACTACCCCAAACCAGAATGAACTCTGTCTCTGTATTAACCCAAAACAGAACTAACTCTGTCTCTGTACTACCCCAAACCAGAACTAACTCTGTCTCTGTACTAACCCAAACCAGAACTAACTGTCTCTGTACTAACCCAAACCAGGACTAACTCTGTCTCTGTACTAACCCAAACCAGAACTAACTCTGTCTCTGTATTAACCCAAACCAGGACTAACTCTGTCTCTGTACTAACCCAAACCAGAACTAACTCTGTCTCTGTATTAACCCAAACCAGAACTAACTCTGTCTCTGTACTAACACAAACCAGAACTAACTCTGTCTCTGTACTAACCCAAACCAGAACTAACTCTTTCTCTGTACTAACCCAAACCAGGACTAACTCTGTCTCTGTATTAACCCAAACCAGAACTAACTTTTTCTCTGTACTACCCCAAACCAGAACTAACTCTGACTCTGTATTAACCCAAACCAGAACTAACTCTGTGTCTGTACTAACCTAAACCAGAACTAACTCTGTCTCTGCATTAACCCAAACCAGATCTAACTGTCTCTGTACTAATCCAAACCAGAACTAACTCTGTCTCTGTATTAACCCAAACCAAAACTAACTCTTTCTCTGTATTAACCCAAACCAGAACTAACTCTATCTCTGTCCTAACCCAAATCAGAACTAACTCTGTCTCTATACTAACCCAAACCAGAACTAACTCTATCTCTGTACTAACCCAAACCAGAACTAACTCTGTCTCTGTATTAACCCAAACCAGAACTAACTCTTTCTCTGTACTACCCCAAACCAGAACTAACTCTGACTCTGTATTAACCCAAACCAGAACTAACTCTGTCTCTGTACTAACCCAAACCAGAACTAACTCTGTCTCTGTATTAACCCAAACCAGAACTAACTCTTTCTCTGTACTAACCTAAACCAGAACTAACTCTGTCTCTGTACTAACCCAAACCAGAACTAACTCTGACTCTGTACTACCCCAAACCAGAACTAACTCTGACTCTGTATTAACCCAAACCAGAACTAACTCTGTGTCTGTACTAACCTAAACCAGAACTAACTCTGTCTCTGTACTAACCCAAACCAGATCTAACTGTCTCTGTACTAATCCACACCAGAACTAACTCTGTCTCTGTATTAACCCAAACCAGAACTAACTCTTTCTCTGTACTAACCCAAACCAGAACTAACTGTCTCTGTACTAACCCAATCCAGATCTAACTCTGTCTCTGTATTAACCCAAACCAGAACTAACTCTTTCTCTGTACTAACCCAAACCAGGACTAACTCTGTCTCTGTATTAACCCAAACCAGAACTAACTCTTTCTCTGTACTACCCCAAACCAGAACTAACTCTGACTCTGTATTAACCCAAACCAGAACTAACTCTGTCTCTGTACTAACCCAAACCAGAACTAACTCTGTCTCTGTATTAACCCAAACCAGAACTAACTCTTTCTCTGTACTAACCCAAACCAGAACTAACTCTGACTCTGTACTAACCCAAACCAGAACTAACTCTGTCTCTGTACTACCCAAACCAGAACTAACTCTTTCTCTGTACTAACCCAAACCAGAACTAACTCTGTCTCTGTACTAACCTAAACCAGACCTAACTCTGTCTCTGAACTAACCCAAACCAGAACTAACTCTGTCTCTGTTCTAACACAATACTGTAAAGGACTGAAAGGACTGACCACCATCTCTCCATTCGTGCCATTTGCTCCATCCTTGACTGCATCGCTGTATCATCCACCTGATGTAGCACCTGTGCAGCTTCTAAAGCTCTTACCTTCAGACTCAGCTTTAGTTTATAAACTGTAAATACTGTTCGACCAGAGGAGGATGGGTCTCTGCTTGTGAGTCTGGTTCCTCCCAAGGTTTCTTCCTCCAGTTGAGGGAGTTGTTCTTGCCACCGTCGCCTCTGGCTTGCTCACAGGGGATAAAGTGTTGTAATTTCTTGTTTTCATGCTTTTAAACTCCTGCAAAGCTGCTTTATGACAACATTGTTGTAAAAAGCGCTAAACAAATAAACTTGACTTGACTCTTTATAGAGAGCGTAAAAAGATTCAGGTGATAGCAATGAGCATTCAAGTGACCAGGTGGGTGAAAGCTGAGTGACTGGTGGATTCAGCAGGAGCTGGAGTCATGTGATTTCCCGGAGGATTCTGGGAGTTGGAGTCTGGGAGCCAGTCAGTGCGGGTCCACTCGCAAATTGGTCCACCCGTTTACTCCTCCCCAGCTTGCTACATAGACTGTTCTATGTAGAATACTATATAGGGGAGCAGTGAGGGAGACAATAGAGGGAATTTGGACGACACTTGCTTACACCAGACACAAATCATCTCCACCTTTCGCCATATAAACAGTCCAGAACAGTGGCAGCTACTGGAGTCATCAGATTACATCACTGTAACGTTATTTTCCAGCATTTAATGTATTTTATAGATTTTATTTTAAATATCTGATTCTGCAGTCACTTCCATGTTTCCATTTAATCAATAAAACTACTGAGTGAAATATCGTTAAGCTTTATTTCTTGAGCATAAGCTGTATGTACTCAAGCTTGTGGTTTTAAATAAATACATATATATATATATATATATATATATATATATATATATATATATATATATATATAAATACATATATATATATATATATATATATATATATATATATATATATATATATATATATATATATATATATATATATATTCCAAGGACTAGCCTGTACCCCTAATTCCCCAGACTTGAACCCAATGGAGCTTCTATGGAACTAGATGGTGGTGTTGGCTCTATAGATCCTCCTCCACGCTCCCTCCAGAAGCTGTGGGATGCACTGCAGTCAGCATGGCTCCAGATACCTATGTTAACCTACCAGGACCTTACTGAGTCTCCCTGTCTGTCTAGCTGCTGTCAGTTCTGCACACAGTGGTTACTCTGGATATTAGCTGGTGGTCATAATAATGTGACTCCACTGTGTCATTTCTTGGCAGGAGAAATGATTAGTGTAAAGTCTCATTATGCATTTCCTATCGCTGGTGAGGGGTAACCAATCAGACTGCTCTCTGCAAACTGTGGCAAACGATCAGGCCTCTGGAAGCAGGTTCAATGCTGGTGGTGTTGATAGTATCGTAAGCTACAGTGAGTGGCTACAGTGAGTGACTGCTACGAAGCAAGAGAATATCCTGGGATTAACAACAGGGGAGCTGAGGTGAGTCACGGCCCCCCTGTGCTAGCGCTCTGTTTGGACAACCTGCTCGGATGACTCACTTAGATAAGGTACAGCAAACAGCTACAAAGAGCTTGTCAAGGATCCGTCTGATGTTGGAGCGGCTCGAAAACCAGTGGGGGTGAAAGTGGCTCACTCGGGACTTCCGCTAGCCAGAAGACTCCACAACACAGTCTCCAAAACACAGAGCATGCTGGGAATAACTCAACAGGAAGACATAAATTACAAAAGCAAACTTACCTTCGCTATTCTTTTCCATGTTCTCGAGACTTTTTTTCACATTTCGCATACGGACAGGCTCTCCGTCATAACTTAAAATATCTCAAACTACAGAGAAAACAACAGCAGCGATGACAAAATCTCATCCATGACAATTTCTACATCATCTTCAGAGGAAACTGCTGCTCTGTTTGGTTTTTATTCCTTTCCCATCGGCGTAGATCATCCATCCCTCAAATTTTCTTTGATCCATTTTCTCTAAAGGTCTTTCCCCGATTGGGTGTCTCGGGAATTCCGAAGTAAACTCAGCCACACAAGATTTTCTTTGGCAATTATAATATAATTACGCTCGATTGTTTTCGAACAGAGAGCCGGATAATTTGTCTTGAAACGTGACACTGCACTAAAGGTCCACCGTCCATCTGTCATAGACACGGATTGTGCAGAACGTAGCGGTGCGCTTAACAGAATTACTCTAGCGGTCTCGTTCCTGACCGCTCTGTCGTTCAAACATGGTCCATGTGGTTTGCAATAGTATAAATCAGCCTATAAAGAGATACATATACTTGTAAAATAAATACACATGATATAAAGTAAATACTAGCACTGCACTTACACTGGTGCATATTGTGATTGGGATGCAACTGACAATACATTCAGATCAAATCATGTGACATTCTGATCTGCATCCGAAACTGGATGGAAAAAAAGAATACACACAGTAATAACACTCTGGTTAGAGGGCTAATTTGCATTTTCCTGCATTCTGTTCAACATCAGCACCAATAAAAGGCCACAAAAGCGCAAAGTACATTGTCAGGCAAAAGTTTGGACACACCTACCCAGGTTTCTTCTTATTGCACTATTTTAATAGTAATAATTTTAGTGAAATAAGTGTGAAGAGATCAAAACTATAGAATAAGAGGTATGGAATTATTCTTGCAGCAGAGTAAAATATTTGGTTGGGTTTAAAGAACGTTTAGAGGGTCTTTTAGAAATGAGCTCATTTGCTCTGATGTAGGTTTACATACTTTGAACATTCTGACCAGCAGCTTCATGAGGAGCCACATGAGCTGCTTCTCTAACAGGACTGAAGATGATAGTGTACCTGCTGAGATCTTGTTGTTTCTGTCAGCCGTACGTGTTATAGAAATATGCATCCATCCATCATCTTCCACTTTATCCCGCTAGTTGGGGTCATGGAGTCAATCCCAACATAATCAGGCAAAGACAGAGTACACACCTACTGGCAGTTTAGAGTGAGGATCAACCTAACATGCATGTGTTTGCACTGTGGGAGGAAACCAGAGTACCCGGAGGAAACCCACTCAAGCACGGAGAGAACATACACACTCCACACAGAACCACCCGGACCGGGAATTCAACTTTTGTTGGATTCAACGATTGTTGGATTCCCTGAGTGCTTACCACTACATAAGCCCAGATTAATGAAGGCCAAGAAAACCAATAAAACAATAAACTGAGACTTTAAACAAACAATATACAATTTGTTAAAACAAATATGGTTTGTGTTTTTTTTTACCATTCTATTATTTTTCAGTTTCCTTTTTTTCTAACACCATCTTTTTATATGTGCCATAAGTTTTTAATGTGCAGGTATGAAGTAGATGACAATCTAATACAACTTGCTGACACTTCGCGTCTATGTAGCTGCTCACCTTTTTTATTTGAATAACAAGTTTAACAGAAACCTTTAAGGCTGATGCATAAAATCATAATTAAATACATTTTAAATGATTTCTTGAGCCTTTGTCCTATTTATTTGATATGTAATGTGATAAGAATGATTACAAGCTGAAAATGCATTGTTATTCATTGTTATTTTAATTATTTACGGATTAATATTCAGTATTGTGCACCTTTTATGGAGAGATGGAGAAAAAACCCATTTACAGTGTAGCTCATATGGAACATGATGTTCAAAAACAATGTCAGATTAACTTCACTAACAAGTGGTTTTCTTATATCCATAGCTGTTTAGTCCCACCCTCGTGAGTTCTGGTCACGTAGAAACGCTCTTACTTTCTTTCTGAAACATAATTGTGACTGTTTAACTGTTTAACTGTTTATCATTTGACTTGATGAAGCGTTTAAGAGATCCCCCATCATTTCCTCTGTGAAGTTGATGGTTCTCACTATCTCACTCTCCTTCCAGGTGTTAATATTGTCCAAGACAGCTATGAACTCAATTCAAGTTATTTCAGCTTCTCCTTAGTTGTTGCTTGATGCCATAAATTTGACCCTTCAATACCTTTTCCACAACCGCAGGACACGCCTTGTTTAAGGAACGAGAAGCTACTCACTGAAATGCTCTAACTTTCTCTATCAAATATAATTGTGACTTTAACTGTCCATTTTTAATCACTGGACTTCATCAAGCGTTTATAAGATCTCCCATTACTTCTTCTGTAAAGTTGATGGTTCTCACTATCTCACTCTCCTTCCAGGTGTTAATATTGTGCTAGACAGCTCAGAACTCAATTCCAGTCATTTCAGCTTCACCTTAGTTGTTGTTTTCTTTGCTTGATGCCATAAATTTGACCTTTCAATACCTTTTCCACAACCACAGGACACGCCTTGTTTAAGGAACGGTAAGCTACTCACGGCATCAGTTAGGGTTAAACGAATGGTTGCAGCTGACACATAATAATCACTACAGAAAAAATCTGATCACTCTTGAGTATTTGCTTAATTAAACTCAAACCTATAGTCTATTTTGGCCAGACTGGGTATCCTTTCCATATCAACCAAGTAAAACTGACAACAGCCCTGAGAAATCAAACTACAGGCAAAACAAAGTGTAAACATACCTGTTTTGATCTTAGTGATGACTGTACGCATTACCAGCGTAGTTCATATGGAACTTGATGTACAAAAACATGTCAGACTAACTTCACTAACGAATGGTTTTCTTATATCCACATAGCTGTTTAGTCCCAATCCTGTGAGCTCTGGACACATAGAAATGCTCTAACTTTCTCTATCAAACATAATTTTGACTTGAACTGTCCATTTTTAATCACTGGTCACCTTTAAGTGATCTCCAACCACAGTCATTCGAGATTTTGATCCATCCGCATTTCTTCTGCAAAGTTGATGGTTCTCACTATCTCCCTCTCCTTCCAGGTGTTAACATTGTCCTAGACAGCTGTAAACTCAATTCCAGTCATTTCAGTTTCTCCTGTTGCCTAGTTCACACTACACGATTTTAGCCTGGTTTTTCAGTCGCTGACTGTTTTTTTGTAGATCAGCGACGAAAACCTCTGCGCGGAGGTCCCTCGGCGCTCGCTCAGTCATGTACTGTGAACTGCCAAAAGACACTTACCGAGCTGTCGCCGAGTGCTCCCCGGCTAATCGCAGTCGCCCGGCAAATATCTAGCATGTTTAATATCTAGGCCAGTCGGCAACTGTGAGTCAACAGCAGCGTCTAGAGAACTGCAGCACAGTTCACCAATCTCTCTGTGGCTGCGGGCGACAAGTACGTTTTCATTAATAAAATATTTACCTCCAGCTCTGCAGAACCGACAGTCCCTGCTGGCCCCGTGTCTTTATCCATCTTCTAACCCATATTTGTTCCTTTTTCTTCTTTCTTATGTCACTGCAAGTCAGTGCAGTAACAACTTGTATAGCTTGTTTGTTGACATCCGTTTTAGAAATAATGTATGGTCTACGTGTTATCGCTAATTCTCACAAACGTTTAGTTCTAACGAGAGTTTAGTTTTCGTCTGTTTTCTAGTGACAAAAAAAAAGAGTTTTTGGACAGCTGCCAAATTAGTTGGCGATTCTCCAGAGTGAACATCATGTAATTGGTGACCCCGTGTCGCCGAGCAGTCATGTAGTGTGAAAGCCACAAAGACTTGCCGACTCGAAAAGTCGTGTAGTGTGAACCAGGCATTAGTTGTTTTCTTTGTTTGATGCCATAAATTTGGCCAGGCAGTGTATTTTTACCTATCAACAAAGTAAATCTGACAACAGCCCTGAGAAATTGCATTACAGGCGGAACAAAGGGTTAACATACCTTAGAGTGGTTTGATCTTGGTTTTGACGGCACTGCATTACCAGCGTAGTTCATATGGAACATAATGTTCAAAAACATGTCAGACTAACTTCACTAACGAGTGGTTTTCTTATATCCATATAGCTGTTTAGCCCCAATCCTGTGAGTTCCAGTCATGTGGAAACACTCTTACTTTCTCTATCAAACATAATTGTGACTGTTTAACTGTTTAACTGTTTATCATTTGACTTGATGAAGCGTTTAAGAGATCTCCCATCACTTCCTCTGTGAAGTTGATGGTTCTCACTATCTCACTCTCCTTCCAGGTATTAATATTGTCCTAGACAGCTCTGAACCCAATTCCAGTCATTTCAGCTTCATCTTAGTAGTTTTCTTTGCTTGACGCCATAAATTTGACCCTTCAACACCTTTTCCACAACCACAGGACACACCTTGTTTAAGAAACGAGAAGCTACTCACTGCATCAGTTAGGGTTAAATGAATGGTTGCAGCTGACACATAATAATCACTGCAGGAAATATCTGATCACTCTTGTGTATTTGCTTAATTAAACCCAAACAGTGAGTCTTTTTTGGCCAGGCTGTGTATTTTTACATATCAACCAAGTAAATCTGACAACAGCCCTGAGAAAACACACAAGGGTTAACATACCTGTTTTGATCTAAGTGATGACTGTACTGCATTACCAGCGTAGTTCATATGGAACGTGATGTGTAAAAACAATGTCAGCACAAAACTATGTTTAATAAATCAAGAGGTGAGATGAATGGAAGGAACGAAAGCTGAGAAGTCCAGGAGTGTCCCATCATTTTCCATTAAACTAATACTGGAGGACTTTCTCTCTCTCTCTCTCTCTCACACACACACACACACAGGGAAACGTGAACACACCTTCCGGTGTATGGAGTCACCAGTACAAGCAAATCAAAATGTTATTGCAACTGGAAGATGGCTCGCATACGAGGTCCTGTGATCAAACCGGTGGTTGTTGTTTTTATATGGGAATAAAAACCTCTCACAATTATTTTATAGCCAAACCGGAGTCCAAACATTGGGTTCTTGGGAGTGAGTTAATGACATCACGCCACCCCCCCACCCCCCCCCCCCACCCCCACCACCCAGTGCCATGGCGGATGGGAAAGAGTTCAGCTAGTAATTTAGCCGTATAGATCATTTTCAGCGAGCCCACTTATAATAAATTAAGCCACTTGGGTACAGGATGTAGGGGACTTGGAGACTTCATTTTCACTGTCAGCTATTTTTCATAACAAGGAATTTTCGACACGGAAAAAAAAGGAGTTTAAATGGGGAGTAACATCTACCTTTAGTTCTGTGACCAGCTCAACCCGACACCTCTTCTTGCTGACAGTCTAATATATTCCCACCAATCCCTGAAGAGACTTTACCCCATCCAACACAAACACACGCCTGAATTTGCGCGAGAAGAAACCACAAGCGTCTGCGTTTGCACAAAAGTTCTACTTCATTTAGAAGAGCGTAACCTCGTGCATTCGCTTCCCATGTGTTTCATTTTAAACCCTCTTGAGTCCTACATGGTGAATAGAGCTAGAAAGGTCTTTTCTTTTATGCTGTTAAATTATTTCTCATGAATTGCTCTTTGAACATAAGTGGAGATGTTCTGTTGACAGCGCCGATTGGATACCTTCAATCCATACCAGATTCGTGTTGGTATTTGAATTTGATGATGTTATCAATATGTGTACAGTCTTACTACAGACTGTAAGTTCATCTGTTTCTCTGTATACTTTGTTACCCTGTTCTTGGTCAATGGTCAAGTGTCAGGACCCCCACAGGACCACCACAGAGCAGGTACGCCTTGGTTATGAAATGTAAAGTTTGTACATATCTTGTCATATCTTACTGATACCAGGATCAGCCTACACCATATTTTTGTCTTTCATGATGGTCACTATGGCAGATTAGTCCCTGCATACAAAGGTTAGCTCCTGTGTTTCTCAGTATACTTTGTTACCCTGTTCTTCAATGGTCAGGACCCCCACAGGACCACCACAGAGCAGGTACTATTTGGGTGGTGGACCATTCAAAGCACTGCAGTGACACTGACGTAGTGATGGTGTGTTAGTGTCTATTGTGTCTGTAGACACGCCTACCTTGTTAGTCCAGCTGGTAGATATAAAGTCAGACCATCATACTGCCTGGGTAAGTGTGTAAGTCTTGGTTGGGAGACTGGCAGCACTATGTTTGTTGACAACCCACCAATTTGTTCAGGTCAGAAGGTCAAGGAGTAAAAAGACTGTGAGGCATGGCTACAGTGTGATGCTGGTGGTTTTTGGTGTGGAAAAAGAAAAGAAAAGAAAAAACAAGAAAAAAAAAGAAAAGAAAGCTACTGTGAAGCTGTTCCTGTGTGTTCCACATTAACACGTTAACAGCGTTACTTAAATTCAGATGGTATAAATAATATATCCCACCAACATGTACCTTTTTGTCCTCGGTCTTGGTACTCCATTTAAAAAATGTGGGGGTACTGTTGCCCCAGCTCGACAAACCTTTCCTCTGAGTGGCTGTTCCACCTGACAGCTGCAACATCAACATCCCTCTTTCTCTTGGCTATGTTTACATATGTGCGCCAGAGAGCACTCTGTCCCTCGATTAGTCTCTGTCAAGGAACACATCGTTGTGTATATCATCACTGTCCAAAGAAAAACAAGTACCTCCAAAAACAGAGACTTTACAGGAGAAACCAAAAACATTCTCAACTTTCAATGTAAGTTATATAAAGAGTGACATCACAGCATTTCTCCAGGTCCAGTTACCATGAAACTTTCACAGTACATCGTCACTGTCCGAAGAAAAACAAATCTCAAAAATAGTAACTTTATAATAGAGGTCTTTACCTTCAATGTAAGTTAATGTATTCCAAGGGATTCTGTGGGAGATTCTGTCTATTGGTCCATCTGTCATGAAATTTGCTCAGGATATAAAGAGAAGCTGTCGTGTTCAAATGATATAGACCAAAGGTCACTAATAGGCAGACGGCGGTCCGGATCCAGACCCAGATGTTGTCCAATGCAGACTCAAACTGATAAACTACTGAGACGGATTTAATGTTGACAGTGTTCATTTTAAGCGGCGGAGCTTTTCTTGTATTTACGGTATATGGGCTTTGCGGTGCAGTAAACTCACAGACCAATCACTTGCATAGTAAAATCAGTAAATGCGCTTCCAGCCAATCAGATCTGCGCAAATTTGAGCAGCAGTCGGAGAATAAAGTCGATGGTGAAAAATTACGAGACAGAGATGTTTATTCTTCTCACCGGCAGCTCCAACATATCTCATATGTTCTGAGACCGTGGCGCTAATTACAAGCAGCCACGTATCTGAAATCCATCCATTCATCGATCCATCCACCCATCTTCTGCTTTATCCCGCTAGTCAGGGTCACGGTGGTGCTGAAGCCAATTCCAGCATCATCAGGCGAAGGCGGGGTACACCATAGACAGGTTGCCAGTCTATCGCATGGCCAATACGCACTCACACACACAAACTCACACCTACAGGCAGTTTAGAGTGACCAATCAATCTAACATGCATGTGTTTGGACTGTGGGAGGAAACCAGAGCACCTGGAGGAAACCCACTCAAGCACAGAGAGAACATACACACTCCACGACCCAGATATCTCATATGTGTGTGAGAATGGTCCAAACATAATTTCAGCCCAGATTTAATAAGATAAACTGTTAAGATGTGAAACTCAATTAACAAGACTGAACATTTTATTTCCTTTTTTATTATAAATAAACACTTTATAATGCACTTTTTAAAAGCATTTTAAATGTAGCCCTTGTTTTTACTTGAACGGTATGTGTGATGTGTTGGTGTTTCAGTAGCTGATGGTATAAGATGCTGATACTAGACTACTTTAGTAAACAGGATACACCACTGAATCAGAACACACGTTAGAAATGATGACGGTCCGGACCTTGGCCTGAGGAGACCTCCTATAGGTGGAGCTTACTGAACTCCAATTAAACACCCCTGATATAGACAAATGAAAATCCTGGCAGGAATCTGACATGCTAGATATGTTTTTGAGGTGTGGTGGCCCGCATGCCACATTGCTTTTGTTTAAACATTAAACAGCCCTGTTTCACGCTACTGACAAGGGGTATAAATACATAAGGAACACCTGGGATGGGGAGGAACCACAAACAAGCAACAGGTGAGGGGCATAATAAGAAGAAGGTGCATAACATAGAAAGGGAGGAGCTTGAAACCAAAATAAACAGAAGCACATGGAAATGACAGCAGGGCAAACAAAGACAAAGACTGAGAGAGAACCAGGGCAAGTTGTGACAAGTGCTACATAAATTAAGATTTATTATTATTATAGTTATATATTTTGTTTACATTCATTCCAGCATATATATATATATATATATATATATATATATATATATATATATATATATATATATATATATATATATATATATATATATATATTTAAGAAAGGGTGAAGTGAATTAAATATAACATGAACTGAATGTATAGAAACAACAATTGAAGTTTCAGCAATTGCCTGAAGAAATGCAACCGTGATCATTGATTAGTGCTGCCTGACCGTAGCGACACTTGTTCTGGACACATCATCACTTTGCCCCCTCTTCACCCCCACCCCTGATTTACAACGCTCTGCTGCTTCATTGGAAACAGACCCCAAAAAACTGCTTGCCTAATCAAATCTATATCTGAGTTACGCTTTAGCTCCCGCACGGCTGACAGCGGAGCGGGGATATTTATGCCGATGTGGTGTGGGGTCTTGTTTTTCCGCTCAATCGGGATCCAGCCTGAGACGCACATGGTCTGTCCGCCATTGTTACGGCACATGCACAGCCACATTTGTTTTTTTGTTTTTTCTCACCCTGTCGACTGCAAGAGGGCTCCGCAGCCAGCATGTGGTTGCGGTTAGCCATGGCCGGCTCTTTCATAAAGCCGATCTGGCTCTATCTCACTCTCTCTCTCTGTTTATCTGCAGCATCTAAATAGCATGCGCTATCTCTGTCGAGGCCTCAAACACGCACATTAATTTAGCCAAACTCAGAAAAGATGTGCGGCGCGTCTCGTCTAGAAAGAAAACAAGCCGGGGACAACGCCGGGGTACTCGGCCCCCCTCGTCTGGTTCCAATATCCAACGTGCAGAGGAAGCGCGGGTATCTTTTTCTTTATATCCTGGCACACGGCCGCGCAAAGTGCTTCACTGTGACAACCCCGGAAATTACGGAGAACATGTCTGTCCATACGTTGTTACACAGCACACACGTTTAAGGCGTCCTCTTCTGACCATAACTCAAACCATACCCTCCGTCCCGGCTCCAGGCCAAATCCACAGCCAAGTTACTACGAGCGCCCCTGACATGGCAGGAAGCAGGGTCGGTGATGTGTAACAATCTTCTGGGACGGCGGCAAATGCGGACTGTCAACGATCTGGTCACTTACAAATCATTATGCTTCTATCGTTTAGGCGCAGTATGGACATGGCGGCATCTGTGGACTGGAGTCCTTCCCAACATGTTGCGGCCAATTCATTCAGAGACTTGTGCTGTGTCCAAAACCAGTAACCTAATACGTACTAAGCTGGACCCAGTGGTCACTGCCGGATTGGTAAAGCAGTCGGCTGTTCAGTACACGATTGTTTAGTATCCACACAACCTGGGACGCACGACGTCTACTATCTTACCAACATCCTTTAATAACAAGACCAACGTCCTGCTTTTCATTAAAAGCTTCATCCACACATTATTTTAGAGACTGTTTGAGGCACTGACCTGGATTTTTGCCATGTATCCTGAATCTGTACTCAAACAGGTCAAACAGTAGAAGAAGAAGATGAACAATGAGGAACTGAATCATTTTCTACTTTAGAAGAACCATTAGTACTGGTAACGTATGTAGCAGCAGTACCTACAGAAGGTAAAGCAGATGTAGACTGGAGGTTAGGAAACTAGCCTTGTGATCAGATGGTTGCAATCAGCACCTCCAAATCCGTGACCATGGTCCTTAGTCGGAAAAGGGTGGAGTGCTCTCTCCAGGTTGGAAATTATCTCCTGCCTCAAGTGGAGGAGTTTAAGTATCTCGGGGTCTTGTTCACAAGTGAGGGAAGGATGGAGTGGGAGGTTGAGAGGCGGATTGGTGCAGTGTCTTCAGTGATGCTGGCTCTGTACCGGTCTGTCCTGGTGAAGAGAGAGCTGAGCCAAAAGGCAAAGCTCTTGATTTACTGGTCAATCTATGTTCCTACTCTCACCTGCCTGTGGTCACGAGCTCTGGGTAGTGACCGAAAGAACAAGATCGTGAATACAATCTGCTGAAATATGTTTTCTCCGCAGGGTGTCTGGTTTCACCCTCAAAGACAGGCTGAGGAGCTCGATTATACATGGGAGGCTCAGAGTTGAGCCGCTACTTCTCCACGCCGAGAGGAACCAGCTGAGGTGGTTCGGGCATCTGGTTATGATGCCTTCTGGACGCCTCCCTGTGTCTGACCGGGATGAGACCCCGGGGAAGACCCAGGAAACGCTGAAAGGATTATATCTCTCGGCTGGCCTGGGAACGCCTCGGCATCCCCCAGAGGAGCTAGAGGAGGTGACTGGGGAGAGGGAAGTCTGGGCTTCTCTGCTTAGACTTCTGCCCCCACGACCCGGATCCCCGGAAAAGCGGTAGACAATGGCTGGATGGTTGTGTCCCTGCAACTGACACAACACGACTGATATGCCCTCTAGCAAGGCACCTAACACCACCGCTCTGGGCAAGCGTGTTCACTGCCTCCTAGTGTGTATGTTCAATAGTGCGTACACACAACTTGGTGTGTAAACACAAGTGGCCAATAGTTCTAAATACTAGCTACATAAACGCAACTGACTCCCCACTTTCCGGTGTTTTTCAAACTTTTCAGTTAAATTATGGGATAGCACAGTGTGCTGCAGTTGCATTCTTCTAAATGTCTTCCGATTCAGAAGTTCATCCTGGAAATTTTTGCATATCTGGACACACATTAGCCGTTCTAAATCTAAAAAAGCCAAAACCTTAGCAACCAACTGTGACCCCATAGCAACAACCTAGCAACATCTTCGCAACCACCTGAAATTCACATAGCAATGAACTAGCCACTTCATAGCAACCAACTGGGATAGCATAGCAACACCTTAGCAACCACCTGGGATTTACATGAGAATGAACTAGCAATATCTTAGCAACCACTTGAAAAACATAGCAACACCTTAGCAACCACCTGGGATGTAATGATGGGACCAACTTTGTTAAATCAGCTTAAAGTTTGTTCATGAGCTTGAGTCTAGATAAAGAGCTGAAACTGTATCAGCTCAGATTCTTCACGTCAGTTTCAGCTCGTACTGAAACACTAACTGATCAGTTCTAGTTTCTTAGATATAGGCGAGCCACCGTGATGACAGTGACTAAGTTAATCTGACAGTTTATTCTGAGTATAGATTCAGGCTTAGGTGTTTATACTCATTCAACATATCTATCAACACAACATACAGTATCTTATACTCAACAGTCTGATGAACATCTCAGTTTACATGCAAACAAGTGATCAGATGTAAACTGACGCACATGCCAGACGTTACCATGACAATGAGCATCACGTGAGACGAGCATCAGTATGAGCTACCTGAGCTTTCAGTCGGTGAGCTTGTGTTTTTGATTTGCTTTGAAACTTTTTTAAAACGATGGCAGACACAGGATAATGTACTTCACATGCACTTATTATAGTAGGACAGAGACATTCTGAGACACATAAGCTAGTCCCACCACTTTTACCCTTCTGGGTTTTAACTTTTTAGAATGTTGATTTGAGGAGCTCCCATCTGTTTTTCATTTGCTCTGTCGTTGGTGTAAAGCCACTGTCCTTCATTCACTCATATACTCGTCTGAACAGCTTGTTATTATAAGCTTTATGGCCGTCCATCCTGCTAACTAGTCTTTTAAAGCTTGAAGCAGACCAGTTTCTGGTTCCTGTCATGGTATAAATGTCTAGTACGATACATATGCACATGTGCAGAATGTACCTACACATTCCTATTGGGAATGTAATCAGTGTATATGAACATACCTTATTTCAGTTCAGCTATTAGTCAGATTATTAATGCATTATCCGGCTGCATGTAATCGTGACTGCTGATTGGTTGAGTAAATTCATGTCACTCGGGAGAGTTCACAAACAACAGGTGAATAAAGTGAGGTTTCATGTTGAGACTGATGTATATTAACGTCAAAAGTATCTTAGTTACTGTGCAATAAACACATACTCTAAATTGATCTTAGTGGCATCAGAATAATCAATCAATCAAACTACTGCTATTTTCCTCAGGAAATACATTGAGAGTGACCCTCAGTTTTAATGCAGCTGAGCATTGCTAAGGTTACATAAACAAATAGACAAACTTAAACTAGATAAATAGTAAAATAATTCAGAGAACAAATATGATTTAATTAAGAAACGGAACAAAAATATACTGAATATGATTTCACTATAAAAGTAATAAAGTGCAACCAAAATTTAAAACAGACAAATAGACTTTTAGAATTATATAATTATTATATAAAAATAAGTAATATAGATTAATACAGATAGACTTTGGATATCTACCATATATAATATCATTAGAAGGAGAAATCCCTGTGCGCAAGGGACAAGGCCGACAGTTAATATTGGACGCTCAAGATCGTCGGGCCCTCAGGCAGCACTGCATTAAAAACAGCCATGATTCTGTACTTCAAATCACTGCATGGACTCAGAATCACTTCCAAAGTACGCCATGTAGTCTACCAATGCAAGTTAAAGCTGTAACATGCAAAGAAGAAGCCATATGTTAACACAATTCAAAAACGCTGCCATCTTCTCTGGGCCAAAGCTCATTTATAAAATAGACTGAGGCACAATGTAAAAGTGATCTGTGACCAGATTTTTTTGGAATCCACAGACCTCATGTCCTACAGACTTAGGAGGAGAGAGGGAGAGAGGCCGTCCAGCTTGTTATCAGCACACAGTTCAAAAGCCTGTGTCTCTGATAGTCTGGGGTTGCATTAGTGTCTATGGTGTGAGCAGCTTCCACATCTGGAAAGACTCTATCAATACTGAACAGGCTTTAGAACAACATCTGCTCCATCCAGACTGCGTCTCTTTCAGGGAAGACCATGAATATTTCAGCAAGACACCCACATACTGCATCCATCACAACAGCCTGGCTTCACAGAAGAAGAGTCCGGGTGCTAAACTGACCTGCCTGCAGTCCAGACCTTCACCAATAAAACATCTGGTGCATCATGAAACGAAAAATCAGGCAAAGAAGACACATTTCTAATAGTCTGGGGTTGTATTAGTGTCTATGACGTGGATAACTTACACATCTGGAATGACTTTATTAATGCTGAACAGTATATAGAGGCTTTAGAACAACACATACTCCCATCCAGACAGCATGTCTTTCAGAGAAGACAATGTTAAACCACATACTGCATCCATCGCAACAGCATGGCTTCACAGAAGAAGACTCTGGGTGCTGAACTGGCCTCCTTGCAGTCAAGACCTTTTACCAATAGACAACATTTGGTGTATCATAGGACAAGAAATCCAGCAAAAAAGACCCAGGACTGTTGAGCAGCTAGAGTCCTACATCAGACAGTAATTGGACAACATTCTTCTCCCAAAACTCCAGCAATTGGTCTCCATATTTCTCAAATGTTTACAGACGAGATGTTACATGATGGTAGACATGGTCCTGTCCCAAGCTTTTTAAGATGCGCTCCTGCCTAAAATATCTCACTTTCAATATTGGATATGTTCTATGTTTGATCGTGAATAAAATATGGGTCTGTTGTAAGACCCATCTGTTGAGGGAGACCAGTTCAGAGTATATACCTTATTCTTGAAGATACCACAGTACAGACATGATCTGAGAAGGTCTAAAATAGTTTACCTTAAACCAGCAAACACACTCTACTGAAGTCCAGCTGACTACAGGTGCAACTAGCCTCGACCTGTATGGCCAGGTCGTTATCTCCTGGGCTTGGGGCAGATCTCATTGGGAGGTTCCTTCCATAAACCAACAGGCTCTCCTGAGCCAGCTTTATGATGGTATATTCGATTTTTAACAGACGGCTTAGGGTGTAAGAAATATTTACAACAGGTCTATGAAATTTGCAAATCACGAGTCCCAACTTTTTCTGAGTTCTATTTGGGGTTGTAATATAATTAAATAAAAGCTAATACATTTGCTCAAATAAATAATGCTCAATGTCTAATGCTGACCTTCATATTCATGTATTTGTTTGTAATAAGCGTCTCTGAATGTTTGGTAGATCGTTGGTAGATCACATTCACCACATATATAAAATAAATGTGACAACAGCATCGAGTTCTCATGTCATTAACCCAGAAGACTAGATTAAAAGATGTAGGCAGCCGGTTTTATGGCTTGGCATTAAAGCCCTAAACGGATGTGCAAAAACAGGACGCAGGGCCAAATGTTTGAGTTATATTTCTGGATCTTTCAGGGAAGAGCTATAGAAATCAGGATGAAAGATAACTCAGAGTCTCTGGGGAGCAGCCTTAGCCAAACTGCCACAGTTTCAGGATATCCCCATCTGTCTGATAGATCTAAACCTTCTTCTGTTAACTGTTCATCATTCTCTTATCATCCTGTCCAAACACTCCTAAAACCGTGCACGGTTCTGCGGTGCTACTATCCAGTACACAATCCAGAGTGTATCATATCAGCCTCCCTCTCTTAATGTACTCACATCATCCTAATTCATAACTGTGTTCTATAATATGCGTCTCCAGGATCTGCTCTGTTACCTGAGCAACCTGTAGAGCTTGGCTGCTACAGCAGATACATACAGTTACAGTAAAGGTTTAGGTACTTGGGGACATTATATCTTTAAAACTTTTATTTTTCCAGACAGGAAGCCTTTATCTACTTAGTAAAACACTTAATGTTTATTTAACCCTTTCCAAGCTTCTCCTTGTGGAAACAACCCAGTATTATTTACAGTTCACATCTAATACCTGCTTTGACTGCTCAGTACTTCTTTAAGCTAAATCAAGATTGCTGCTGAAGGAACTGAATACATTCATACAATGTCTGGGGCGTCCAGGAGAAATCTGGAACTACACTTTGTTCTTCAAACTGGAGCTCAAGATATGATCTACTTCTCTCACAATAACATATTCATGTTACTTTGTATTGTAGATTTGTCTGATTCCAAAAACTGGCTGTAAGCTACACAGTTTATAGCCAAATTCCAGTTCTTTGTCCTCAAACATTTGATTTATGTTACTATGGTGTCCTAGGTGGTTGTTAAGGTGTCACTTGGCTAGCGCTATGGCATCCTTCGTGGTTGCTAACGTGTTGCTTGGCTATCACTATGGTGTTCCAGGTAGTTTTTAAGTCTTGCTATGTCATTGCTATGGTCTCTGTGGATGTTAAGGTAGTATGTATTAGGTAATTGCTATGGTGTCCCAGGTGGTGGTTAAGGTGTTATTTGACTATCACTATGGCATCCCTGGTGGTTGCTAAGGTGTTGCTTGGCTATCACTATGGCATCCTTGGTAGTTGCTAAGGTGTTGCTTGGCTATCATTATGGTGTCCCAAGTGGTTGTTGAGACGTTGTGTGGCTATTGCTATGGCATCCCTGGTGTAAAGGTGTTACTAGGTCATTGCTATAGTGATCTATTGGGTTGCTAAGGCAGCATTAGGTCATTGTTATGGTGTCCCAGGTGGTTGTTAAGGTGTTACTAGGTCATTGTTTTGGTGACCAACGTGGTTGCTAAGGCAGTATAAGGTCATTGCTATGGTGTCCCAGGTGGATGCTAAGTGTTGCCAGGTCACTGCTATGGTGTCCCAGTTGGTTGTTAAGGTGTTACTAGGTCATTGCTATGGTGTCCCAGGTGGTTGTTAAGTGTTTCCAGGCCATTGCTGTGGTGTCTCAGGTTGTCTTACTAGGTAATTGCTATGGTGTTCCAGTGTGTTGCTAAGGTCTTATTAGACCGTTGCTCTGGTGTTCAAGGTTATTGCTAAAACGTTACTAAAACATTGATGAGTACATTGATGTCGTGGGAAGCGGCCAGTGATGTAACTGAGTGAGTTACTCATGCAGGTACAACTGTTTCTTTATAAATTGTTACAATAACATGGCATTTGTGGGTCGATGCTGATAGCCAGTATTTTTGAGGTACATATCTGTACAAAGTAAGGTTTGGTTTTCATTTGCCATGGTTTTTACTGGCCTACTAGCCATGCTAATGTAATTTCTTGTACTAAACAGGGACATGTTTAACTGTGTCTCCTCAGGTTTTTCACCACAATTGATGCAGTATTTTGTTTGTCAAGTTTACATAAAAATTAATACATAATATTAATTATGGGCAATTATGGGGAAACGTTGGCCACGTCTGGGATGGCCATGTCTGGGATTTTTAGGCTGACTGCACAGTTAAATCTAAAATCAATCTCCATTTACAATAGATATAAATGTTACACCATCTTTACTAGTGGCTAGTGAACATGTTATACTGCCCATCACAGTTGCATACATTTCTAACATTCAATGGGATATCACTATATCACTATATTGGTTAAGCTATCTTATCGAATTTGGATGCCTCTGTAGTGCTTATCTGTCTTTCCTGGTGTTAAGAAAATATTATGAAACTAGGAAATGTAATCCTGTGTGTTATTCTGAACTTAGCCAAAGCTGTGGTGCTACCTAAACAGATAAGTTAGGAGGTTTCTGTAACACAGCCCAAGGCCTACAAATCAAGAAACAAACACAGATCACCAGCTAGCTCATGGAAAGTCACTCATGCTGAATATACACTCTGATTTAAGACTTACTGTAACACCCAGTGTGATCACTGTACTTAAGCAGACCAGTAAAAAAAATGTTCACCAGAAAAACAGATGTGCAACACAAGCAGGGCAGACGTATTTCAGGATGCTGCAGACAAGAAACAGCATTAGCAGAAACAGCATTAGCAGAACAGGTGTGAGCTCATACTCTAAATAAGCAAATCTGCTCTACACAATGTAGCTCTATGTTAACGTCACACAGCGGAACATTCTGCTAAGCATGCTTCTGACACGCGGGGTCCCACTGGAGCTGACCTACTGACCTCCAGAAAGGTGAACCTACCTGAACACAAGACCGTAAGCAAACACTTTGCTATTCAGGGCTAAATTATACGGCCGAGAGAAAACGTTGCAAACGAGTGATGTCAACCAATACGCTCAGACTTCTCAACAGGAAACCAGAGCATAACAGTATTGACAGTGTGCGGCTCGGAACATGCCAAACACATTCAACAGAAGCAGATATTTAAATTCGCCGCTTTCCAGAAAGTTTACATCTTGTGGCACGCCAGATGACCAATCTTTTCCTGGCGATTTAGCAGGGAAGCATTAAACAAAACAACATGCCGTCCATCAGATATGCACATGCCGTGAACTGAGAGGCTCGTGAGGAAAACATGCGTGGCTCCAAAACACATTAGCATGAGCGCTAGCTTCAATATGCACGACCTGGCACAAAACCCAGTGTAACCGAGAGCCAGAACGAGGCCGGACTCCATCTGACGGGCAGAGAGGTATTAATATTCAAAAGCATACCTGTGTTACTACAATGGCTGTCAGTCGAGCCAGACAGCTAGGGAATATGGGATAGAAAAGATTTCAGCCGAGCAGGTCAGCCAAGAACAGTCAACGCCCTTAACTGAGTGAATGACTGACCATCAAACTCACTGTTCCTGACTGACAGATTCACTGAATCATTGACTGACCGACTGGCTGACACTCCAACAATGTTAGCTGATTCATTGTCTGATTTACTCAATCCTAGCGATAGTGGTCATTAACAAACTCATTGACTCCTCGTAGTCAATTACCTTAACTCTGTGACTCCTCCTAGTCCAATGTCCCTAACTGACTGACTTCTTATGGTCACTGTCCCCAACTGACTAATGACCCCCTATAATCAATGTCCTTAACTGACTAACGGACTGCTCGTAGTGGTTGTGCCTAAATGCCTCACTTCTCATAATCAATATCTCTACCTAACTAGTACCTTATAGTCAGTGTCCCTAACAGATTCACTCTTTTCCCCAAAGTCACTAACTGACTCAGCAACTCCTCGTAGTCAATGTCCCTAACCGACTCAGTGACTCCTCATAGTCCATGTACCTAATTCAGTAACCTCTAAAAGTAATGACTCTAACAAATCCACGATTCCTCATAGACAATAAACTTAACTAACCGACAGCCACTGACGCCTCATATTTAATGTCCCTATCTGTCTCTCTATATTCAATGTCCTTAACTGACTCTTTGACTCCTTTTATTCAATGTCCTTAAGTCACTGACTCCCCATATTTAATGTCTCTGACTCAATAACTCCTCATACTCAGTGTCCTTAACTGACTCACTGACTCCTTATACTCAGTGTCCTTAACTGACTCACTGACTCCTCATACTCAATGTCCTTAACTGACTGACTGACTAGTCAATGTCCGTAACTGAATAACTGTCTGCTATAGTCAATATCTACTCTTCAAAACCTGAAAAGTAAGAGATGTGACCAATACCGAAGTAACTGACAAACACCCAGATACCTTTCCTCACAAATATACTCAAATAGAAATAACTCTGTTGTTGAGAAATACTCAGAACCAAGGACAAATCCTTACTTAAGTACTGTAAGGATGTAATGGAGTGACACATAACATTATGTTATTTTGGGAGCTATATATATTTAGGGAGCTGAATATTTGCTATAGAAGCAACAGTCCCATACGAGAAAAGTGATGGATATTTCAATACTGACCATATCACAGTCAATAAGATTATGCCATATAGAGCACTATTGCTCTGTGTAGCCTTCTGAGACCCAGAAAAATTAAAGTTTTCAGTAATATAGTAATTTCAACATGAAATAAGTCTACTAGATGGAAAAAAAACATGTCACTGTGTTTTTTTTCTCAAAAACATTTAAAAATATTTTTTATGTAATGTCCTTTATAGTGGACAACAGGTCATTGTTGATGTCTTATTTCTTGTTTTCTGTTCTGCATCAGACCAAAAACCCTTCTACAACATCAGCACCCACTGAATACTAGAAAATAATGTAAATGAAAACTGAGTAAACAAACATTGTTTAACTTTTTTTATACCATTTCCACTTTCGGCAATATTAGAAATACTTCAAACGTACTGTATATGAACATAAACAGAAACAAATAATAACCCATTCCAAAGGTTACAGTTACTTTGATTAAAATTTTAAAAATCCAGAATTAAACAGTTTTTAGGCCCACTAGCTAAACCTGTGTTAATCACTTTGAAAGTGCCAAAGTTTCACACTTTCCACACGTAGTACCCAACTTCTCTTATGATCCATTTCATTTTAATGTTCTATTTTTAAATATACAATTATGTAAAATTTTCTAATAAATTGTAAATAAATTAAATTAGTAATTAATTAAAAAAAAAAGTAATTAATTTACGTGTTTACATGTTTACAGAGCTTACATGTTGCAAAATGTTCTCTGCCTCAATCAAATTCCTGTCACCTCTGACACCATTAATTTCATATAAAACCAGATTTAGTCCCAATGTCCACTACGAAGGACATTTTAAAAAAAAGTATGCTGTTAGGTAGTTTAACATTTGTGCATATCAATAAAACTTGTTTTGAGAACTAGCTACAACAGTTTTATATCTAAAACATAATAATTCTAGGCTTTAGAAACATAACAAATGCTATAATCAAATATTATTTGACAGCTTATCTCTCTTGCTTCCATAAAATGTGGTTACTGAGAGGCAGCCATCCCCAACACATGATACATCATTGGAAAGGCCAGGATGTACCTTATTTAGTTTTTGAAATATCTTTGGAAGACTCATGTCCCCTCCAGAGGACAAAAATGAATTACCAGGTCTTACGAGGATATAGCCACTTAATCACAAATAGCCAGTTATGTGGATGGATTGCATTCAACAAGACTGATTTCCACAAACCTGAGGTAGCTAGCTTTTGGTTTAAGAAGAACAATTTGCAGCTAGCCATCGGAGGGACATACATAAAAAGAGCATCCAGTATCATTTATGGAAAGAAAGTCAAAGTGAGTCAAAGGTTTCTGTTTCTCACAGTGTTACGTTCCCCCTACGGTAAGGCTAACCTGGGCTTTCTTAGTATTGTTAATCATGAAAGCATGCTGTTAGCAATGGAAGCGGATTGGTGTTGCAGGACTGATGGTGAGGCGGAAAATTTCCTTTGGCTTTGTTGAGGTCCCGGAGCGCTGATAAATCCCTGTGTCTTTTCCTAACGGGGGAATAAATTAAAGGTTAAAATGACCACGAAGTGTGCGCAAAGGCAAGGCCGCCTGAAGGATATACATCCATAGCAAATCCCACAGCGAGGACTGTGGCGGTTCACAAACGGGCAACAGCACATCCCAAGGCCGCACTGCAGTGGGTGGTGGAAACCCAAACACACACCTCGAACTGGGTTTCACATGTAATTGCATATGACTTTATTATCCCATAAACTTCAATCAAACCGAATGCCAATGCAAGTAACCAGCTGTAAATGGAACGAGAGTGAATTCGAAAATAAGCACCGCCGTGTAAGGACATGAAACTCCAGCGTGCCAGCGCGCTGCATGCCATCCAACTGGCCTGAAATGAAAAGTAGAGATCTGTCTTGCTAATATGCACTTCACGTACCCCCCCCCCCCCCCCCCCCCCCCCCCCCCCCAGGGTGGCAAGGAACTAGAAAACAGCGAGATCTTTTCTTGAATCGATGTTCTCCTCATTGCACGCAGAAGCAACCAATGGCGAGGCGGCGAGGAAGGAACATTAAAGGCATCTGCCTGTCAGTATTCCACAGTGAAGCGTGAAATCTGGAGCCCAGAGTGCAATGCTGCTGGCTCAAGCATGCAAACCTTGTTCCTAAACACGCTCGCCGCTCTGCGAGTGCACTGGGGGGTCACGCCGTGGAAGCGCTTCAAGTCCCGCGCGCCCTCGGATCTCTCCTTCAACCTCGCTATTTATCATTTGCTCCTCCAGAGCAGCAAGTTATTAAACACTCGGCGTAGTGGACACTGAGACGGAGGGCATGTGGTCGCGCTCGAAGCCGTCAGCAACCTGCGTCTGGACCATCCTGTTTCAATTCCAGCCAAGGCAACATCTGCTTCTCTTCAGCAGGGCCGGCTTTAAGAGGCCCGGATTCCAGGAGACTGCCACTGGCAGCTACTCAGCTGAAAAGCCTTCGCTCGAACGCGCCGCGGGAGCGAATCAGAATCGCACAAAACAGAGTTAAAAATAGGAGTGCGTGGAGAGCGGGTGACAGCGCTGTTTCTCATTCAGAATAGCTGGAGAGTCTGTCAGAGGGCAGGAACGACTGAGGACTGTGTTAAAGGAATGTTTCAGTGTTTTGCAAACTCTATCTGCCGTATCTGGGGTCCATTGCTGACGTTGACTCAAAACACACTTAGGCGAGGGCCCACCGAGCGCAAGATATCAGTCAAAAATTTGGGTACACCTAACCGGGGTTTAATTGTGACAAAATCCAAACTATAGAATAGCACTCATGGAATTATTCCTGGAGCAGAATAAAACATCTGGTTGGGGTTTGAAGAAGGTTTCTAGTGTTTTTTTAGAAATTAACTCATTTGCTCTGACAAAGGTTTACATACTTTGAACATTCTGACCAACAGCTTCATGAGCAGCCATGTGAGCTGCTTCTCTAACAGCACTGGAGAAGATAGTGTACATGCTGAGATCTTTTTCTGCAATATACGTTGTCATTTTTTGGTGTTAACATACAGTCAAATATTTTTGGGCTCCAACATTCTTTAAACTTGTCTTTCAACACATTTAGACCAAAATGTCTTTATAATTATAAGCATAAATATTATTATAAGCATGAATATTTAGTTGGGTGTGTCCAAACTTTTGACTGGTAGCGTCTGCTAGTGCAGAACACATATCTGAGCAACTTTGGAAGATTTCCGTTGGTTTCCATCATGGAATTATGATTAATTATGATTAAATGGTGGAGAAAAATAACAGTCAGATAGGCTGGAAGTTCAGGAACTAGCCTCATGATCAGAAGGTCATTGGTTCAATTCCCTGAGCTCACAGGACACGAGTAAAAACACCTAACCCCCAACTTCTCCATGAACACTGTAAATAGGGTTGCCCACCACTCTGGTGAAGTGTGCTCCCTGCTCCCTAGTTTGTGTGTGTGTTCACTAGTTGATTTTAAGATTGTATTGGTGGTTTTTAAAGCTTCTAATGGTGTGGCCCCATCCTATATCTCTGACCTCTTGAGGCTATAATTAAATTCACGTCTTTTACAATCTTCCAATCAGTTGCTTTTAGCTACTCCGCATTCTTGACTAAAAAACAAAGGTGATGGACCTTTCTCTGTAGCTGCCCCAAAACTGTAGAATAACCTACCACTCCACATAAGTTAAATTTGAAAACCTATTTTTATTCCCAGGCCTTTCCCTCCTAAATGGTCTGATGTTTTTTTTTTATTTTTGCTTAGGTAATATTTTAATATTTAATTTTAATGTTCTTGTATTGCTAGTTTTAGGTTTGTTAGGTTTGACCTGACTTGACACAGGTTTCTTTCCAGATTCCTCATCACAGATTTGTTCGAATCCATTTCCAGCACACCTGATTTAACATAGTGCAGCATTGTTTTTCTAAACTAGACACAGAATGACAATACACAATTACAAATAATGGTAGCAATGAATAAATATGAATATTATTTGTATGTATTCTAATATTAGTGAGCTAAAAAATGCATGATTTGCGAGTTTAGACCTTCGACATGTGGTGGTAGTAGAAGGGAAGACTCACTGAGGGATGAAAGAGAACTCTCAGAACAAGATCTGGAGTTGTGGGAGGCTTCTGCCTGGAGCTAGATAATCAGACCCCCTCTTGCATGGTGGGATGGAGATAGAATAGAAGAGGGAGGAGATGAAATGGTGGTGACAGCTACAAGAACTTTGTCAGGGGACGCGGGAGGTGCGGACTGGGAATAAATAGGGTGTTAGATTGGAAGGAGGAGAGGTTTTAGACACGTTTACCCCCCTGAATTTCAGTTACTCCATTTCAACAAAGATATATATATATATACACCACCGCTCAAAAGTTTAGGATCACTTTAGAATTTCATTTCATGCAATTTTCATGCAATTCATAAACAATATTGTTCATTTCACAATTAATGTAAGTGTATCAGATGATTTTTAAAGAATAAAAATGTTTGTATTAAAGTCTATTTTTGTATAGAGGCTTATTTTGCATGTAGTTATATTATCAGCAATTCTCAGTCCTCTGTCTAAATCTTCTGGTACGGCCGCCAATCCAAGTTAAGGATGTTATTGGACTAATTGGTTGTTAGGACACTCGTGATCAATTGTGATGCACAGCTGAAAAACATTCTACTAATAAGTGAGTATAAAAAACTAAAAAGTACATACTATATATATATATATATATATATATATATATATATATATATATATATATATATATATATATATATATATATAGTATGAACTTCTTATATGTCTAAACCTTGTGGTACATGCACAGTGGTGTAGCTCGGTGGTCCCTAGCCCTGTAAGTAGGCGATACTCAAATGATAACTAGATGCTAGGGTTAAGCAGAAGACAAACGAATTGCCAAAGAATTCTCGCTGCTAGTACATACCCCTGATTGGTCGAGTGAGTTCACGTTGCCCATATTCACAGAAAGCAGATGGTGACCAAACGTTTTGGTGTTTAGTGTGTAAGTCATTATCAGTCATACAAGTGTCCAAATTCCTTCATTGACGTCCACATAAATCACAGAAGCTTGTGCTTGTGCTCGAGGTGCGAGCGCTAGTGTTAGAGTGTGATGGCTGTAGTGGAATTCACTTCAATCACATATTACAAACATTTGTTCACAGAGCTCAGCAACCTCTCATTAGCTTCTGTTATGCATGTGCTGTGTGTCAGTGGGTTTTCTGTTTGTTTCTTAGCACGAGGACATCAATCTCCATGGTGATCAATACAGCTGATAGACATTAGCTCAAAAAACGCAGACTGTTTTCCATCCGATGTCTGGAAACGACGGCGAAGGGAATGCTCTACTCTTCTCTGCTGTTCTCAGTCTATCAAACTGAGACCAAACTTGAGTTTGTGCGAGAGCCTGAGCGCCAACATGTTGTTCTTGGACGCCATGACGTTCAGGTAAAAGGCCAATTACACGCAGAACCGCAGGCCGCAAGCCAAACCCTGAGTCGCATAATTCCAGCCCTCCGCTGCTCTGGAGTCGGCGCACAGTGACATTTAACTAAACACTGCACGAGAGCTCTCGCTAAAAACAAGAACCAGTGCGCTAATCACGCTTTTAGCAGCAAGCCAGCGCCGCAGCCCAGCCAAGCTACACCAGCAAACAAACCCCGGACTGCGATGCGTAGGCTCCTTGAGGTCAGCTGCACAAACACGCTCGGCATTCTCCGCACCCTGTGGCGTTTCATAACCGCGCGCAATCAGTCCGAATGGCCTACATGAGATCGTTCTTATGATTAGCAACAACCGACAGCTCAACAGCGCTTTCTTATTTAGCGCTAGCATTGGCTAGAGTTAAAAGATTAGGGCCGCATGTGAAACATTGAGACTTCAGATATCAGTGCTCATTATCCAGAACACAAGCGAGATACTATATCTAGCAACATGCTCGGTCACATCCCACCTGGCCTACTTATAGGCTGGGATTAGACAGCGGCTCTGGTGCCCGGCTAACAGGTCTAGACAGCTAGCGTTGGGTCTGGCATGAGCTGTTGTTAAAAAAAAAATTAACTCCTTAAGTGTGACATTAGGTTTAACAGCACTGAATTCTTGTATTACGCTACACTGGTACAGCTTCTTACTGACTTCGGTGCTCAGCAGCTGCTAGCGCTGGCATTTGGCGTATTAGATGTATTAATCTGAGTGAAGTAAATAAAACATCTGGGTTAAGAGGTAGTATAAAGATGGCAGCCACCCAGAGAGCCAATTATCTACGCCTAAACAGGCTGATTCCCTCTTGAGGCCGAAGGGCTGTTTTTCTTCACGCTCTTCTCGGTAGGTAGTTTACGGAGTGCTGAACCTCGACCCCAGAGGGCAAGAGCAAAGAGAGCTGAAGCGTTTGTAAACATCACTTAAGGTCATTACCGTCATCGCAATTAGATGCTCCAAGCACAGCGGAGGGAGTGGGTGGGGGTGCAGTGCACAGCAAGTGAACACCTATTTATTAAGCCGAGGAATGATTTGCAGTGCATTACTTTAATCCATGTACTACATCATTTTTAAGATATATCATATTTTATCAGTGTGGCAGTGTTCTCTCTTACGTTCTCAGATAACGTAACTAAGAACTAAGTCTCCAAGTGTCTGCTTTCTGGCACCACGCTGTAGATATTCATCAGGCATTAAAGGGGATATATTCCACATTATCTTGTGTTTATTTTGGTGCATTTATAACTTTAGTTGTGGTTTTAGTTACCAATTCTTTTTTAGTAAATAAACATTCAGAATCCCACAGAACAGAGGTTCTTAACCTGGGGATCGTAGCCCCCTGGAGGGGTCTAGTCCCCCGTGCCGAGGTGAGCTTTACCCCAGTATTACAGCAAAAGCTGGCCAGTTGTGAAGAAAAGGCGAGATGTAGCTTCTTTAGTCCAGAAAAAAAGTTCCTCAGTCAACACATCATCACACAAAGGTAGAGGTTAAGAACAGGCAGGGTCTTTGACATACGGGAACAGTCATTGTTTCTATGACTTTTATACAAATATACACAGAGCTCTGTTCTGACAAAATGAAACGCTCTTCAGTAGCTCCGAGCTCACAGTGTGATTAGCTTAGAGGTCAATGGCTGTTCACAAGAACAACCAGCCATTAAAACCAGTAAGAAATAAATAGAATTGTCTCTTGTAATCTGTATCTTTTCAATTTTCTACACTAAATAGATTTTGGGCAGTAGGACGCCGCTACTGGGCACTGACTGGTTAGCATTACTGCTTGTGAGTGCTGATTGGTTAGCACTATTGTTACTAAGCGCTGATTGGTTAGCATTACTGCTTTTGAGCGCTGATTGGTTGGCATTATTGTCACTGAGTGCTGATTGGTTAGCATTACTGCTTTTGAGCGCTGATTGGTTAGCATTACTGCTTGTGAGTGCTGATTGGCTGCCATTATTACTACTGGGCACTGACTGGTTACCATTACTGCTTGTGATCACTGATTGGCTGGCATGATTGCTACTAAGAACTGATTGGCTGGCATTATTGATGCTAAGCAGTGATTTGTTAGCATCACCACTACTAACTGATGATTGGCTGGCCTTTTTCTACTGAGCACTGATTGTTCAGCGTTACTATTACTGAGTGCTTGTTGGCTGGCATTTCTTCTGTGCACTGATTGGTAAGCAATACTGCTTGTGAGCGCTGATTAACTGGCATTATTGCTACTGAGCGCTGATTGGCTGGCATTATTGCTACTGAGCGCTGACTGGTTAGCCGTACTGCTTGTGAGTGCTGATTAACTGGCATTTTTGCTACTGAGCACTGATTGGCTGCTGTTATTGTTACTGAGCGCTGATTGGTAAGCAATACTGCTTGTGAGCGCTGACTGTCTTGCATTATAGCTACTGAGCACTGATTTGTTAGCATTACTGCTTGTGAGAGCTGATTGGCTGCCATTATTGCTACTGGGCACTGACTGGTTACCATTACTGCTTGTGAGCACTGATTGGCTGGCATAATTGCTACTAAGCACTGATTGGTTTGCGCTCAGCTTCTGAGCACTAATTTGCTGGCATTATTGATTCTAAGTGATGATTTGTTAGCATCACCACTACTAACTGATGATTGGCTAGCCATTTTCTACTGAGCACTGATTGTTCAGCGTTACTATTACTGAGTGCTTGTTGGCTGGCATTTCTTCTGTTCACTGATTGGTTAGCATTGCTGCTTGTGAGCACTGACTGTCTTGCATGATTGCTACTGAGTGCTAAAAGGTTAGCATTACTGCTTGTGAGCTCTGATTGGCTGCCATTATTGCTACTGGGCACTGACTGGTTACCATTACTGCTTGTGAGCACTGATTGGCTGGCATGATTGCTACTAAGCACTGATTGGTTTGCGCTCAGCTTCTGAGCACTAATTTGCTGGCATCATTGATTCTAAGTGATGATTTGTTAGCATCACCACTACTAACTGATAAATGGCTGCCATTTTTCTACTGAGCACTGATTGTTCAGCATTACTATTACTAAGTGCTTGTTGGCTGGCATTTCTTCTGTGCGCTGATTGGTTAGCGTAGCTGCTACTGAGTGCTGATTGGCTGGCATAAGTGTTGCTAAGTACTGTGTTGACACATAGCTTAAGTAGCATGACATGCAAAACAACTACTTACTCTATTAATACTCAAACAGACGGATTTTGCTACTTAGATCCCGTATATAGGCTCAATGGACTGTGGCATGAGTGGCTTGTTTTGAAACTTTCAGGGTTTTCAAAGGTCTACAGCTCACTTTGCCATGATATGGATCTATTAATACAAGCAGCGGGTGCCAAAAACAACATGGTGTTACATTATTGTGCAATATGACACTAAAATGTTCAACACAAGCCTCTTTCCCATAAGAAGGGAATAGTAGCGTGTGGTGAATTAGAACTCATACGCCCATAAATACCGACAACCTTAGAATTACAAAGAACATACACGTCCAATAAAAACTGAAGTCCGCCGTTATTGTGTGCTGGAGTGTTTTCTTAAGCCGCATCCATATAAAACGGCAAGGCTGGGCAACCTCGCATGACGTCAAGCTGCTTCTAATTGATGTCACATTGAGCACAGTATAGCTCCGCCAGCCTCAGACAGCGTAGTATTAATGTAAGGTTAAAATAAAGAATGTGTTTTGTCTCCCCTTTACAGCAGCCTCAGCGGGCCAGGACGGTTCTGACTGAGCACAGGCCCAAAGTGATATATGCGACTAAGCGGATATGTATGACATTTATTGCGTTCGTTTGCCAAGGCTGTGGTGTACCTCGAGTTATCCCGCTGTGTCATTGCTATAGCAGCCGTTTTCCTTATAGGCCCTTTTAAAATTAAATAACGGGCAAAAAGCCGTCGGCTGGGTGAGCCTGGACTGATAGACGCTCTGTCATAATTCTTAAATGGATGACATCCTTAAATTTAATTAGAGCTTACTGTCTAAACCTGTCTTCGCTCACTAATTCTGCCTCATTGAATAACCTCTCACATTTGCCAGAGCTTTTACTGCCTTTAATCTAATGGGTGTCTACGAGGATGGGTTTTGTAAGTCAGAGGACATCCATCATCATCACAGCCACAAACGCAGGGCTGTGCAATGCCACAAAAGTGGAATCAGTGCTGGCGAGTGAGATGTATAGGCAAAAAGTATTGCTAATATCTAGCAAATATGGTGCTGTTAGCTAGGCCTGGACCATCTAGTGGGTTTTATGGGTGTGTACATAGAGGTCTGAGCCAGCAGGGGTCCCTATGGGCAATTGAAGCTGGTCTGAACTTTCCTAGCTGGGGAAAATGAGCTTATTTCAAATCTGTCATTGCGTTACTGTAGAGTTTAATGAAAAAAAAAAAAATATTAAAAACAGTGAGTCTCACTTTTAGATAATGAAGTACTTCACGTTTATATTCAAATTCAATTCAATTAATTTCAAATTCATTTAATTTCAAATTCGTCCAACCACACGTGCATTGCTGTTGCATTCAAAGATGCAAAAAAAAAAGTGCTACTTAAGTGCTAATAGTGCCCCCTGTGTGAAAACACAATTGATTTAAACACGATTGAAAAAAACTGAAATATTTGTATTTGTGATGATCAAAAACAAATAAACTGAGGAATTCATGGTAGCTTGAATGATGAAATTAATTGATTGCAAAGATATGGAAAATAAAATCTCACTTTTCAGCCACTAATAGGTCACTAATAGGCAGACCGCGGTCTGGACCCAGACGTTGTCCAATGCTAAACTATTATAAACTATTAAACTATTATAATGTTGACAGTGTTTATTTGAAATGGCATGTCTTTACGGTATACGGGTTTTGCAGCACAGTAAACTTACAGACCAATCACGCACATTGAAAGATCACCAAAGGCTTCTCAGCCAATCAGATCTGAGCAGATTTGGGAGCGTGGTGCGTAGACAGGCAAGGTACGAAGTGAGAAGCAGCAGTCGGACAGTAAAGCAAGTCGGAGAGGAAGGCTCAGTCGTTCAGACGGCGTGCTATGAAAAAAAAAGGTTGGACAACCAAAAGCTCACTTCTCTCACTAAACAAGTGGAATACAAGAGGGAGATAAACTGTTAAGATGTGAAACTGAGTTAACAAGAAGACTTTTATTTACTTTTTTTCTAAATAAGCACTTTATGATGCACTTTTTAATATATCCCTTGTTTTTAGCATTTATTTTGATTTGATTTTATAATATTGTATGAATAATTAGTTCAGTTCAGCTTTTAAAACAATAGATATTATTGAAATATACTGAACTGTATTTGTAATGCGTCTGTCTTTCACTTGCTGATGACAAAATGCTGATATTAGGCTACTCCACTATACAGGATATAACATTAAATCATAACGCAAATTAGAAATTACGAGGGTCCGGACCTTGGCCTGAGGAAATCTCCTCTTAACTGGACCTTACTGAATTCTAATTAAATAGCCTGGTTTACGGTATTTAAGGGTTCATTTACATCAGTCAACCTGTCCTACTTGAGCCCCTCCGCACTGTGCTTGAGGTACGTGGTCGGTGCCCAGCGCTTATATTTCACAGGGGAAGTGAGGATGTACTTTTGCTGCTATATTACAAGCCCTGGCCTCCATTACAGCTAGCACTCATGTGAAAACAGGCAGCAGACCTTCTTCAGCCCCTTTGGGTTTTTTATCCTGACACGTTGGACTCAAATACATTGAAACTGCACACTAAAATTAGAAGATGCCATATTTTGGTGTCCCTATTTTTTTACATAGAGCATCAACAAGAGCATCAACAAAGCATGTAATTGGTCCGGGGGAGTGTCCAAACCTTTGCATATGACTGACTGTAGAGACAAACTGTTCTTGTAGCCAATTAGGCCTTAAAAAGAAAGGTTGTTTCATTATATGAGGTCATAGTTTCAGTTTGCTGGCATTCTTAACGTTCCAGAAAGGTCAAGTGTACTAAAATCAGAAACAAATAAGAATGAATGGAAACTTGGTTGTAAAATGGTATGAAAGGAAATATCTTTCTGTCATAATGAACAACACAGAAAGCTGAACGGCTTCCAAGAAACGACAAGCCGCATTATTTATGACTCTGATAAAATAAAAAAAAACACTCTGAGGCTTAATAAGCATGAAAGCCAAAATAAAAAAAAACGACTACAGTTCCTCCATCTGATCGAATGCAGATTGAACAACGATTTTATCAGTAAAAAAAAAAAAAAAAAAAAAAACAAGTTGCAAAATATCAAATGTACTGTAATTTAGTCTCCTGTTGGACAAGCGTGACTAAAAGTCATGCTGATAGTGCAGTCTGGAAACTCTGGTTTTGATATTCACCCCCAGTTCATTAAACCTCACAGTTACAAGGCTGGTGCCTATTTTTTTCTCTTTCTTTCTTTTTTCTTTTTTTTGCTGTAATTCCCGTCTCTGCAGAGAAGGTATTGGACAGAGTGTGTCCATAATACCGACGGGTGTCTCTGCACCTCCCAATACAAACACTGATTCAAATGACTTGCAAGTTCACAGCGAGCCAATCCGGGAGTTACAGGGAGCTACACTTCCAGTGAAATTTGAAAATTTCTTCATAACTGCACTAAAATGTAAACAAAGCCATTCCGAGTGGATTGATGTGCAGGTTCTACACATACTGGTGGAGTCAGAACTGTTCACAGTGGGAGGTTAAAGGGGTTAATGGCTGTGAAAACTCCTCCACAGAAAGTTTTCACATGAATTCTATAAACCCTATGAAGGCATAGCCTGATGTCTGGCATGTTGCTTTACAGTTCTGACTCGTTTACTGTCATTCGGACTGTAAATAAATGGACTGTATTTGCACTGTAGACGTCTGGACCCCCGGTTCCTATAAACAATGAACCATTTCACGTCAAACCACTCGCAATGGCTTTGTTTACATCCCAACTATTGAATTATGTGAAAATGATGAAAAACGTCTCCATAAACTCTCATCAAAGCTGATCCAGGCTTGGTGTTGTTCTGCTGACAGGGGGGCCGGGGAGGGGGTGGTACTATATAGAGATCCACTACACTTTTCCTAGTATTGTTTCGTTTTCACTGCTGCTTTTTAAAGGGGTATAAAGATTTCAGGGAGGAAACAATGGTTCCACATGGAGATCCAAAATTCTTTATTTTAGATCAGCCATAACATTGAAACCACCTCCTTGTATCTACACTTACTGTCCACTGTATCAGCTCCACTGACCATATAGGAGCTACACCTACAGACTGTAGTCCATCTGTTTCTCTTTATACTTTATTACTCTGTTCTTTAATGGTCAGGACCCCCACAGGACCACTTCAGAGCATGTACTATTAGAGTGGTGGGTCATTCTCAGCACTGCAGTGACACTGACATGATGGTGGTGTGTTGTGCTGGTGCGAGTTCATCAGACACAGAAGTGCTGGTGAAGTTTTTAAACACTTTGTCCACTCACTGTCCACTCTGTTAGACACTAGACTACCGTGTGGGTCCACCATGTAGATGTAAAGTCAGAGACGATAGCTCATCTGTTGCTGCACAGTTGAGAGTGAGCATAGAAACAAGGACGTGTTCCTAATAAGCAGTTAATTAATTGAGTGACTGAAGTGACTGAAAACAGACCCTGGAAACATGCTGACCTGTACATGAAACCCTGTGTAAAGGAAGACGGGTAGGTGTATACAGAAAGAGAAGCTCCAGGCCTGTAGATAATAAGGGAGTAGAAGCAGAACGCTGATGCTAAGCATGCACCAACAGAGAATCCTCCAAAACAAAAACAAGACATCCTCTCCCCCGCACATCTGCCAAGATAACGGCCCAGCAGAGCCCCCCGCCAACCGAACTCTCACTCAGGAAGCGAAAGAAACTCTGCTTTCCTCAGCCTCGCTGCTGGGTCCTACGTTCTGGCGGGAAAATAACACACATACGCACACACACACAATCACAATGACATCTTTCATGTTCTCCGGTGCCAGATGAGTGAAAGGAGTTGACATTTGCTTTGGCAGGAAACTTTCTCAATAAGAACGATCCACTGGCAGGGCTTCATCAGTGGGATGGCATGCAGAGTTCACCTTAGAAAGTATGGGGAGTTATAAGATTTGGACCCCTTTTAAATGCAATTACATAATTACCTACAAAATGGATTGCAGTTTCAATTCGAATGTTTATCCATTTGTTTCAGCATCAATATCGTTGATACCAATCGCCAACCTTTCAGCATGATTGACCAATAACCGATACTGATTGAGGGTGGGGCTAGACTGAGTGGACTACATTCGCCTGGCTTCAGGCTTCGCCCGCCACGCTGTGTATACAGCAGCTGGGTGAACTCTGGGTATGGTCGGTTCAAAAGGTGGCATGCAAACAAAGATGGACAACTTTGAGGAGCTTCATTTCACAGAAGTAAACACTGGATGCTTCCTAAATATAGATGTATTGAAGTGTGGGAACTTAAACAGCCACATCAGATTATTATGACCCCCTATCCACTAGTGGGAATGACCCCCTTGGCTCAGATAATACTAGGGAGACATGGTGGTGTTGGACTAAAAGGATATTATAGATGCTAACTGGTTTCAAGTTTGTCATTTGCATGTCATTTGCATCATGTCAGGACATAACATGCATTGAAATGCTTGGGGTGAGGCTACAGCAGGGCAGCATTATATATGTAAAACAGTGTAAACACAATAAATAGACAATAATGAGGTAAAAATAGTAATAACTGAAATATATAAAGGACTATACAAAACATACACAAGATATATACATAAGATATACAGGAGAACATATGTAGAAACTTCTGCATTGGCAGGTTATCTAAGAAGATATATCTACTTAAAGTGACTTAGTGATATTGTCCATAGCAGCGATATCAGAATAAATAATATAATAGTATAATATAATGTAATATAGCAGGGGCCGAGTGAAGGGTATTGGGGTCTTTCAGCCTCACAGTTTGTTTAGAAGCCTGACAGCATGTGGGTAGAAGCTGTGGCATGTAAATTGCTCTGTAACACTTGCCAGTTTGGGCTCCACCGCTTTTGCATTGGGAGTCCATTTGCGATAGACCTTCACTATGGGGGCTGTAGAACAACACACCAAGATAGCAGTTTCTGAGATGGTACCCTATTACCGTGCCCTTTTGGGCATCAATGAAATAACATCCTTTGCCCATGATAATCGTTTTGCACTCTGTTACAACTGACTGGTGTGTTTGCTTATACATACATGCAGCAAACCCTGTTACGTGCCATCTCTGACATCACGGGATGAGTTCACTCCAAGGGGTGGTCATAATATTCTGATATGACTTCTGTTCACATGCAGATGAGGCTGAAGTTGACTTCCTATTCACTGGCATCCTGTTAGAGTTTTCCGGTCCCACATGGTGCAGCAGTTGCATTCTGACTCCCACGTTGCCTCTGCGATGGAATTGTTTTCCAGTAGTCATGAAACTTATCGTAAAGCATCACCTGCAGTAGCGCAGTGTACACATCAGGCAAAACAAAACAAAGCTCGCAAACACATTTTCAGCTCTGAGCGACCCTCAAAAACTTTGTTTCACAGACGTATACTGAGCATTTCAGCCCTAAAAGTCAAAAGCTCTGTATTTCCATCTGTTGTTTGAATGATTGATGAACTCCAGGGTCCTGTGAGTCCTCGCGTAGGGCTGCAGCAACCCTTAGCTTGTGAATTAAGGCATCACTGATATTGTAACAAAAACAAGAATGCACTCACAACAATGACTCTTCATCAGTTTCAAATCCTAATAAAATACACTATCAGTCAAAAGTTTGGAAACACCTACTTAGGTTGTTCTTATTTGTACTATTTTAATAGGGAAGAGATCCAAACTATAAAGTAACAGCTATGGAATTGTTCCTGGAGCAAAATAAAACATCTGGTTGGGGTTTAAAGAACGTCTATAGAGTCTTTTTTAGAAACAAGCATCATTTGCTCTGATGCAGGGTTACATACTTTTAACATTCTGGCCAGCAGCTTCATGAGGGGCCACATGAGCTGCTTCTCTAACAGGACTGGAGAAGATAGTGTACATGCTGAGATCTTGCTCTGTAAAATCTTTGTTTTTGGAATGTTTTTGTACATGGGCACCAACTTTACTCTTTAAACTTGTCCTTTAAAACATTAAGATCAAAAAATGCCTTCATAATTGAACTGAATGTTGCCAACTGTGTTTGCACACAGTGGAATTTGACCTCCCTATTTAACCCATCCATGCAGTGAAGCACTCACATATACACACACGCTAGGGTTAGTTATTGGAAATGATAACTGTGACCCTTAAGGGTTAAGCTTGGAGGAGTTGGCCTTCTGGCGACAGAGCAAAACAAAAAGGAAGAAAAAAAAGCGATCAGCAGCAATTAATAACGATAAAGACACGTCAACCCACAGTGGCTGACCTTTCGCCAAGTATCTTGAAGGGAAGTCCAAGACGGTACTACAGATATTAACAACAATCTGACAATGATCGCTGACACGTGTAACCCATCGAGTCCAGTTAAGGCAAATCCTGAGTGGAGTGCTTATCTAGATGCTTGAAACTCCAGCTAAACAGTTACACAATGTTCTGAGGTCTCTGCAGCAGACCCCTATGACTCGAGCTGTTGACCTGTGGCCTCTGAATTGCGGAGACAAACCATTACGGACCTGTCTCAGCAGCTCGCCTCCCTCAGTGAGAAAGAACAGACTACTGTTTCTCCTAATCGCACCAATAACAGCAGTAATTAATAGCTATTTACAGAAAGTGTTTTGTGAACAGAAGGGTAGACATCATTAGCCCACATGCAACAACAGTAGTTAACAGCGACAGGCCATTTGTCATGCGCGAGTTTTACTGTATGCGGAACGCAGATTATATTCAACTCAAAATATGAAGTCACTGATGTAATGATATCTGGTACCATATGGTGTTTGTTTGCGAAGAAGTGGGTCTCACTGAAGTACAGTACGTTCTTTAAAGGAACAGCTCAGAAAAGAACACGCTTATACAGTTTCTCTCCTTACACTGACGTGAAGTTTGCTTCTTTAGTTCTGCTAATGTTAAGTACTGTTCATTCCGTAACCTAATCTTTGACCATTGACCCTTAGGAGGCCAGTCCCAGAATGAGTGACACAGTGTTTAGGACCAGCCACAGTTAGTGGGAAGTCTCAGAACAAATGATGCTGTCATTAGGACCAATCACAGTCAGGCTGGGGCTTCAGAATGTGATCATTAAAGGAGCCATATGTAAGATTTTTTGTTTAAAACTTTACAAGATGAACTAAAATTATCGACTGTATGTAAAGAAGTAACAGTTTGTCAAAGTAGTCTAAGTGTAGGGTTTGCAGAGATATCTACTAAAGTTAACATGCTCACCCGCTAGACCCAACTTGTTCTGTCTGTAATACCACTACTGCTAAGCATGTTGAAGGTTCTGCTCCAGGTTAGATCATGCAAGGTCAAGTAGCCAATGAAAGGAACAGTAAACACAACACTAGTTGATGATCTTGGTAAGCAATGATTAAAATGGCCATTGCTGGCATCATCTGGCAAGAATCCACATTCAGCAGTAAAAAAGGACTGATATTGTTGAAAGTATAAATTTGACAAGTTGCGTCATTTTACAAATTGCTTATTAGGACCAAACACCAAACTCAGAATGAATGTGTGGTCATTTTAGGACCAATCGTGGTCAGAACAGAGGTCTCAAAGTCTCAAAAACCTCATACGCAGAATAGCATCATGCAACCTGCAGACCTCAAACAAAGAGATGTTTGCTTCTTCAGGTGTTATGCAGCTCACAAGTATTTTTTTTTAAGTAAAGCTAATTCTATAACCTTATCTGTGACCTGTGACCCTTATGAGGCTAGTCCCAGAATGAGTGACACAGTGGGTCTGTCTCAAATCCTAGTGAGTGTCTAAGTAGGCTGTCTAGGTAGCAGATGTTGAAGTAGCAGCGTTCTCTCCTCATCTCTCCTCATAAAACAGATTACTGAGACGCTCTAGTTAGAGAGAGACTGTGTCACGGCTTATTCCCACCCACTGCAGCACGCCACCGGTGGTTTAGCTGGTTGCTAAGTTACCAGCCAGCATTCAAAACAATAGCGCGAGGCTTAAAAATCAATGCTAATGGCTCAAGTATAAAACTGCTAAATGTTGAAGGACTCGTTACAGAGTTGATAATAAAATACACTTTGTGTGATTATATGACCAGAAACACATTAAAACTCCAGAGAGAATCAAAATAACTCACATTTTAAAACCACTTCACTGCTTCACTGCGTTGCATCATGGGATTGCCTTAGCAGCTGAGGAAGTGTTCGATGCTTCCTTAAAAGCGGGCCAAAATAAGATGCCTTAGTAGACAGCATGTTTAAGGTATGTACGAATTAGGACAGCCTACATGTTGGGAGCACATACTATGAAGTAAAATGCTGCCTATGTAGGAGCTCACTAGGTTTTGAGACACACCCAATGTGTAGGACCAATCACTATCAGGCTGGGGCTTCACAATGTGATCATTAAAGGAGCAATATGCAATGTTTGAAACGTAACAAAATTAGCTAAAATTATCACCAGAGTGTGAAGAAGTAACACTTAACACTTAATGGTGCAGAGATATCTACTAACGTTAGCATGCTCAGCCGCTAGACCCAGCTTGTCCAGCCTGTGTCAATCATGTTGAAGGTTCTGCTCCTGGTTAGATCATGTAAGAACAAGTAGCCAATTAAAGGAACAGTAAAGGTAACAACAGCTGAAGCTCCTGGTAAGCGACCATTATAATGAACATCGCTGCCAACTTCAGGCAAGAATACACGTTCAGCAGTAAAAAAGAAGTGATATTGTTTAGAATATACATACGACACGTTGCGTAATTTTACAAATTGCTTATTAGGACCAAACACATTCAGGAGGAATGTTCAGAATGAATGTGACCAAATGTGGTCTCAAAGTCTCAAAAACCACATATGTAGAATAGCGTCATGCAACCTGCAATTGCTGGACTGACAGACTTGTGGTTTATGACACTGAATGACACATAAAAAAATATGCCATAGCTGAAAAAAGCATTGGTGGGGCAATAAGCCTGAATTTGGCCCACACCCTAGTCTTTGGCCAACCAGCTGTATTTCTTCTAAATTCTTTAGGACTTATCAGTGAAAAAAAAGTTTAAAAGTTTATAAGAATTTGCAGTCAGTCATGGACTGAATCACATCCAGCAATTTGTGAAAGCAACCTAAGCCAGTTGTGAAGTGACAAAAAGATGAATATTCCACATCATGCTTACTTGCCTCCACTCACGTTTAGCAAAGCCTGGATGACTCTGAATGGGCTGCATTTGTGAGATGTGAGGTGCAAACCTGACGAAAAAGCCTATTTTCCTGCATTCCTGGCTTGTACAATCACACCGCCAGTGAGTATGTCTTCGCTGGGAAGTTGACTGCAGATCGTAGCTATTACATATTTATGTGGGTGGGGGGTGGGGGGGGTGGTTACGGGAATGTGCTGAAATGCAAGGTGTGTTTTATCACTGGCACCGTTTTCATCATTGCTTATCAGCGAAGTCATCAGCCGTTTTTGGTACACATCACTTCGGCTCCAGAGGCTGTTGTGAAATGCCTTTTGAGTTTGCTCCACACTTCTGACTCCTCTGCCAACTCCAGTGATCTTAGATTACTTTTAGCTCACTCACTCACTCAATCTGTCTCTCTACCGGAGTTCAGTCTCACCCCAGCACTCTATTTAACCTCGTGTGGAAAAGAGGAAACACATTCAAGCAGGAATAGCCTCAAATAGCCAGCAATGCTGACTGCCCCTGTTCTTTTTCTGAATATCTGTAAACCCTCCTGGATTCCCTGTGGTGTGTGTATATAAATAAATATATATATATATTAGTAAATTTGAGAGGGAGCTAATACCCCATACCTGAAAATACTGCCCAACTACCCTTAAATCTGAATATATATATATATATATATATATATATATATATATATATATATATATATATATATATATATATAATGTAAATAACAGATATAACACAACATTCAGTATTGTGTAAATGTTTTAGTTATTATATTTAAAAAGCTATTTTTCCAGACAGGAAGCTTTTATTTACTCAGCAAAACACTTTGTTTTTTTAATATTCAAATAGTATTAATACTATAAGTAGGTGTTTGACATATCGTCGCTGTCTAAAGAACAACAAGAAACTCCAACATAGTAACTTTACAGGAAAGAACAAAAACCCTCTTTATTTTTAAAGTAAGTCAATGTAAGGAGGTTTTATTCCAAGTGATTTTGAATCATTTCTGTTGGACCATGTATCATAAAACCTTCCCATGATATAGAGAGCAGCTGTCATGTTTAAATAATATAGAACAATAAAAAAGGGACAACAAATGGAGATATATGTTCTTTGGACAGCAACAATGTGTGTGTTTATTTAACCCTTTCCAAGCTTCTCCTTGTGGAAACAACCCAGTATTATTTACAGTTCTCATCTAATACCTGCTTTGACTGCTCAGTACTTCATTAAGCTAAATCAAGATTGCTGCTGAAGGAACTGAACAAGGGTGTAGAATTAGCATGGATGCAAGTGACGTGTCCCCACCAATGTCCAGCAATTATTAAATCGTCTCCATCAATAATTTGATCCCCCTTTATTCTGTAAAAATTTCACGGCGACTGGGCCAGTAGAAACGCTCCAAAATTGCTTTAAAAAATCTGGTTCCATTGGGCACTGAAAGTAAAGTATGTTGGTAAGTATGGCTCTCTCCAGTAAAGTTGCCTTTTTGGAGATTCGTGTTTATTTGAACAGCTATGATATTCAAGTGGTGGCGCTAAGGATGCAGAGGACTTCTGTCTGTTTGTGTAGTCTCGGTATAACAGAGGCTAATTTGTAGGCCAATTAACTGAAGAGGTCATAAAAGCTCAAGCAGGCCTAATACAACTAATGCTGTCACATCATAGTGATGCTGGAAAATCCATACAGAAGAAGTGTCTTTGAAAAGTGACCTAAACAGTGTTCTGTTTTAAGAATATGCCATAAAAACAGCTCTGAGGGTCCCCGAGCATGTGCATATCATTCGTACAGCATAGTAACTCAGAATTTTAAACATTGTATTGTGTTTTAATATTGATTCAGTTTAATATCCAGCCTTATAATCACTGCTTCCCCACAATAAGCTGTTTTATCCATCCATCCATCCATCCATCTATCCATCTATCCATCTATGCATCTATGCATCCGTCCACTGTCTTCTGCTTTATCCTGCTAGTCAGGGTTAATCCCCGCGTCATCAGGTGAAGGTGGGGCACACCATACTAACCACTACACCACCATACTAACCACTACACCCCCATACTAACCACTACACCACCGTACTAACCACTACACCACCATACTAACCACTACACCACCATACTAACCACTACACCACCGTACTAACCACTACACCCCCATACTAACCACTACACCACCATACCACTACACCACCGTACTACCACTACACCACCTACTAACCACTACACCACCGTACTGACCACTACACCACCTACTAACCACTACACCACCATACTAACCACTACACGACCATACTAACCACTACACCACTACAACCTACTAACCACTACACCACCATATAACCACTACACCATACTAACCACTACACCACCATACTAACCACTACACCACCGTACTAACCACTACACCACCGTACTAACCACTACACACCATACTAACCACTACACCACCGTACTAACCACTACACCACCGTACTAACCACTACACACCATACTAACCACTACACCACCGTACTAACCACTACACCACCATACTAATCACTACACCACCGTACTAACCACTACACCACCGTACTAACCACTACACCACCGTACTAACCACTACACCACCGTACTAACCACTACACCACATACTAACCACTACACCACATACTAACCACTACATCACCGTACTGACCACTACACCACCTTACTAACCACTACACCACCATACTAACCACTACACCACCGTACTAACCACTACACCACCGTACTAACCACTACACCACCTTACTAACCACTACACCACCGTACTAACCACTACACCACCGTACTAACCACTACACCACAGTGCTCCACCTTACTAACCACTACACCACCGTACTAACCACTACACCACCGTACTAACCACTACACCACCGTACTAACCACTACAACACCATACTAACCACTACACCACCGTACTAACCACTACACCACCGTACTAACCACTACACCATCTTACTAACCACTACACCACCGTACTAACCACTACACCACAGTACTAACCACTACACCACAGTGCTCCACCTTACTAACCACTACACCACCGTACTAACCACTACACCACCTTACTAACCACTACACCACCATCCTAACCACTACACCACCGTCCTAACCACTACACCACCGTACTAACCACTACACCACCATACTAACCACTACACCACCATACTAACCACTACACCACCGTACTAACCACTACACCACCGTACTAACCACTACACCACCATACTAACCACTACACCACCACTAACCACTACACCACCTACTAACCACTACACCACCGTACTAACCACTACACCACCATACTAACCACTACACCACCATACTAACCACTACACCACCGTACTAACCACTACACCACCATACTAACCACTACACCACCATACTAACCACTACATCACCTTACTAACCACTACACCACCATACTGACCACTACACCACCATACTAACCACTACACCACCATACTAACCACTACACCACCGTACTAACCACTACACCACCATACTAACCACTACACCACTACCCTTAACCCGAACCGTGCTGCCTTATAAGTTGATTTAGACTATTCTAATTAACATTTGTTGATAAAGACAATTCCCAGCTTCTTATTCAAATGTCCACCTTATATACAGTTAAACTCTGGTGCTTCAAGCATAATAATAATAATAATAATAATAATAATAATAATAATAATGCACTATTTAAGGTGGACTGTGAAAATCCAAAATATAAAACATACTTTAAACTTGATCCTTTAAGTAGGGCTCCTCACTGCTGCAAACCAAAACCACAATATAAATGCATTCAACAACACAAACACACAGCACTAACTGGAGACTTCTAAAGTTCAAGGAGGCATAAAAAGCGCTAAAGGGATACGAAGACGCCACCGTAATAAATACCAGCGTTCTGTGAAGCCTCTGAATTCGAGCCAGTGATGCCGACTCATTCGGCTGATGCAGCCTGAGATCCGTCTGTGATTCAGCACAATCTCATGTATTCCATTGACGTGGGTCCGCCTCCAGCTCAAGGAGGAAAGTACAGATTTACACAAACACACTCAGACAGCCACGCTCCTCTCGATTAGCCTAATTAGAGCCTGTCTCAGGAGTGATGCAAATGAAAAGGAATTTGTATAAACAAAAAACCAACAGACAACAATAACTTCACTTTCTTTTCCTGTGCTAGCTCTTCAAAGGGTCACGCGACAGTGATGGATCTAAAGGGCATCCTGTTGCACAACCGACAACATCATTACATGCCTGACGGCAGCGCGGACACCACGGTGACGGGGGGGGGGCACCATTTCTCAATTCCAGAGAAAGTCTCCAGACCGGGCCAAATAGTGTGGATGACAGCGTCTTTCAGCGGAATCCATCAGACGCTTGCCTAATGATAAACCCTTCGACTAATAAAAAACATCTGGGAGGCATGACTAGAAAGAACGTTAATCATTGTTAAATTGCCTAATATTTCCGTCCGGCTCTTAAACGAGCACCGCACATCGTTCCCCGAGGACTGATATATGGTCAGAATCGTCGCTCCTTAACCTCATGATTTGCGGTGACTCCCCTGAACGTGGCTATTGAACGTGTCCAGGGGGACATAAACCCTTCACTGAAGGATGCTGGTGGACCATCTAATAGAAATCTGGAATATTCTGGCAATTACACCGCCCCCGTTATCTTGCGTCTTCGTTCTCCTTGGACGGGAACGTTTTGCCTCCAACGAAATGTATTCCATCATTCTCCCCCGCGTCTAATATGTCAGAGCAACTGTCGTTCACAATCAGTCCTTCTTTTTTTTTTTTTTGAGTGCGCTCGAACCTACGCAATTCACAGCCAAATGCATTGATTTAAAAGGCCCCCCTGTCAGCCCCGACTTATTAGTTACTGCGAAACCACAAAAGAACAGAGAACAATGGAGCAAGTGGAAAAATAATAATCAGCCTGAAACATGAAGCCTAATTTCGCCGCCAGCGGCAAAGAATCAAAGATCTCCTCTATTCCAGAGCTCCCTTTCTCCCTTCGTCGCCCCCTTCCCCTTTTCGTGATGCCGTTACATAACTTAACAGCAAAACAGAGACTCAAATATCCGCGCTCATAGCCAAGGGAACAAACAATAAATGTGGTGCAAATATAAAGTAACTGAAGGATGCCGTGTCGACAGGATGTTGCAGGGATCCAGGCTTCGTCCAGACCTTCGCCGGCTCCGGCTCCAGCTTTCTGGAGACATTTGGAGACATTTAAAGCCATGCGGAGACGTTCTTGGTGGGGGGAACAAGTGAGAGAACTACAGCAAGAGCTGAGGACACATGACATCATGATGTTCAAAACTGTCTGAACTTATGACACCAACTGATCGCTCTGCAAAGCCAGCGGCGGTAAACCACAAACCAGCCTTGCATCAATTGAACAGTTGTCGAATGACTGCGAAGGATCTCCTTGTTTACAGAAGATAGAGCTCCAGCACTATGAGCAATTCCAGCTCCATCAGCCTCAAGATCAAGTACCCCGCCCCAGATTACACCCCTGATTGCACTTGGAAACCATGTAGATAACAAGTATACAAGCTTCCAGTGGGTAGAAGCTTAAAGACGTTATCTTCTTAAGCTCTAAAGGCCAAAACATGCTGAGTCACCAACAAAGTTCTCCAACAAACATTCACAACCTGATGCTGCTAGTGAGTTTCATGCTGTTCCAAGATAAAGACTGACAATGAAAATAGAGAGGTGGAGGTAGAGAATGGTGAAGAACTTGCTATAACATTGAGAATGGGGAGAACTAGAACATTGTAAATGTTGGAGAACTTTCTAGAACAGCACGCGTAAGGAAAAAAACACTAGGACATTGTGAATGTTGGAGAACTTTCTAGAACAGCATGAATAAGGAATAAACCACTAGGACATTGTGAATGTTGGAAAACTTTCTGGAACAGCATGAATAAAGAATAAACCACTAGTATAATGTGAATGTTGGAAAACTTTCTAGAACAGCATGAATAAAGAATAAACCACTAGTACAATGTGAATGTTGGAGAACATTCAAGAACAGCTTAAATAAGAAATAAACCACTAGGACATTGTGAATGTTGGGGAACTTTCTAGAACAGCACAAATAAAGAATAAACCACTAGGACCTTGTGAATCTTGGAGAAGTTTCTAGAACAGCATGAATAAGGAATAAGCCACTAGGACATTGTAAATGTCGGAGAACATTCCAGAACAGCACAAATAAGGAATAAGCCACTAGGACCTTATGAATCTTGGAGAAGTTTCTAGAACAGCATGAATAAGGAATAAGCCACTAGGACCTTGTAAATGTTGAAGAACATTCCAGAACAGCATGGATAAGGAATAAACCACTAGGACATTATAAATGTTGGAGAACATTCTAGAACAGCATAAATAAGGAATAAACCACTAGGACCTTGTGAATCTTGGAGAAGTTTCTAGAACAGCATGAATAAGGAATAAGCTACTAGGACCTTGTAAATGTTGAAGAACATTCCAGAACAGCATGGATAAGGAATAAACCACTAGGACATTGTAAATGTTGGAGAACATTCTAGAACAGCATAAATAAAAGGCAATGTTCTAGAACAGTGAGAATGTGGAGAACATTACAAAACTTTGTAAATACTAATGATGAGAAGATACTAGAACTGTGGTGAACATTCTAGGACTATGTGAATGTGGGAGATGGTTTTAAAACAGTGTGTAAAGTGAAGAACATTTTAGAACCATGTAAATAGCAGAGAACATTCTAAAAAAGAGTGAAATTGCAGGAGAGTTTTAGAACAATGTAATTACTAACTACATGTACATGATTCTGGAACAGTGTGATAACATTCTACCTTGTAATTGGTGAGAACACTACTGAATAGTGTGAATGGAGGAGAACACTGTAGAACAGTCACGTGGACCTGATGGTTGGTTTGTTAGCATTTGTTGAAGAACGCTGGGTTGCTGTGCTCTGGCCTTATTGGGTAGGAAGGAAGGCGCCTGCTGTCTGTGTAAAGTTTGAGTGGACAACAAATCTTCTTCTGTAGGAGATCAACAAGAGGAAAGATCTACTGCACGTTCACCACTGCTGCTCCCACCAGGGGGTGTTGAAGGAAGAAATGTAGTGGAATGTAATCAGTACCTCTGAGACTTACCCCTGACTGTGATTGGTCCTAATCACTGCGTCATACTGTCCAAGACCTCCTCCTGACTGTGATTAGTCCTAGGCACTGCGCCCTTCTCTCTGAGACCTCCCCCTGACTGTGATTGGTCCTAGGCACTGCGCCCTTCTCTCTGAGACCTCCCCCTGACTGTGATTGGTCCTAATCACTGCACCCTTCCTTCTGAGACCTCTCCCTGACTGTGATTGGTCCTAATCACTGCGCCCTTCTCTCTGAGACCTCCCCCTGACTGTGATTGGTCCTAATCACTGCACCCTTCCTTCTGAGACCTCTCCCTGACTGTGATTGGTTCTAATCACTGCACCCTTCCTTCTGAGACCTCTACCTGACTGTGATTGGTCCTAATCACTGCGCCTTTCCTTTTGAGACCTCCCTCTGACTGTGATTGGTCTTAATCACTGCACCCTTCCTTCTGAGACCTCCCTCTGACTGTGATTGATACTAGTCACTGCGCCCTTCTTTCTGAGACCACCCCCTAGTCCTAATCACCATGTGTTTTGTTCTAAGACCCTAGCTTGACTGTGATGGGTCCAAACAACTGCCATTTGTTTGGAGACCTCACAATGATTATGACTGATCCAAATCACTGCACCATTCAATTTCAGACTCCCTCCTAACTATTATTGGTTCTGTCTTCGTCAATTGTTCTGAGACTTCCCCCTGACTGTGATTGGTCCTAATCACTACATCATTCATAGTGGGACCTCCCTCTGACTGTGATTGGTCCTAATCAACATGTCGTCTGTTCTAAGATCTTTTGACTGTGACTGGTTAAAAACCACCAAGTTGTTTGTTCTAAGACCCCCCTCTTTTGTACTGAGACATCCTTGTGACTGTGATTGGTACTAACCACTGTGTCAATCATTTTGAGACTTCCTCCTGACTGTGATTGGTCTTAATCATGGTGTCAATCATTCTGAAAACTTCTCCAGATTGTGACAGGTACTAATTACTGAATAACTCATACACAAACCTCTTTCTACATGTGACCATGTACCTTGAAAAGTTTTCTCTGTAATTTTTGGCCATTTTATCACCGTGTCTAACAGCTTATTGCAGACATGACAACATAGCCCCAACATAGAGACTCAGCAAACTTAGCAAAGCAACAATTACACACACACTGCATAACAATCACATGCTACTATTCCAGCATTGGTAGAGTTCTGCAAGCTAATAAATATACCACTATGGCCAGGCCTGGGGTGGCTAATCGGGAGATTCAGGAAGATTCCCAATGAGCTCATGTCAGTCTCAAGTTTGGGCCGGTTGGAAGGGGAAAATAATTTTAACACTTATCTGTCACTTATCTAATCTTCTTGCATTCATTCTCCATTCAACTATGTGTTCATTCTCCATTAATCTGACAGCACAGCTCCTACATCGCAGTAGATTAAGTGGGTTCTACCATCTGAGGGAATTCTCCCCTCCCGAATGTTTAAGTCGATTGGGCCCATGAGTCGTCTTTTCTGGAGCTGTAAAACTAAATATAGCAACAGAAAAGCGTGAAGCGTCAGTCGGTGGTGATGGAGGGCTGGAAGAGAGCAGGTGGAGCCGAAAAGGACAGGTTAAAAAAAGCTAGAGCCCAGTTACAGCTGGTAAACAGAGATATGGAAATAAGTTTGTATTGCCAGTGTAAGGCTATAGTGCAACGTTAGCAATGTCAACTTAGCGTAGTTCATTTTGTAGAGCCCAATACACACCATTAATCACAAATTCATTCAAGCTGATATATTTATAGCTAAACTCATTAATAGAATGTTTTTGTAACGTCAAAGCAGCAAACCCCTTCCAATGCTACTGATAATCCTGAGGAGGCCATGTTTACTAAACGGACAGGTTGAAGATAGTCTAACAGAGTTATTTAAATCTAACATTAGAGCTCCTCCCTGTTGGGAAGAGAAATGTAAATTTAATTTTCAATTATTTCAATGTTTTGCTTATGTACAAATGTAAATACGTTTTCATCAGTTTTACACTTTTCACCTTTTAAATCTTTATCTGATTTAAATTTCTAAGTAAATGTCTAAGTAAAGTGTTTTCTGTTAACTTACCAACAAATACCTGAACTTATACCCAAAAAAAGCCATTTTAAAATTCCTCCTCCATGGAAAAAAGTGGGCCGGATTTGAGCATGAAAGTCCAGATCTGAAAAAGGGGCCCACTCTGGCCCTGACTACAGCCAAAGTAAGACTTCTCTCACTGTCACCAAACATTCAATAATGCAACACCTTCTTGGCTTTAATGAGATTTAGTGAGATTTAAAAAAAAAAAACGAGCTTAAATGAGAACATTATCTGTCAACTTTACACTCCACACCTCATTTAAGAGACAGACTAGTAAACCCCCCTCTAACAACTTAACAACAAAGCTCAGCTCTCATTCAGAAAATAGGTTTCCTCTCTGAAACACCATCCTCCAATAAAACCAGTCAGCGCACAATTCATCCTTCAAGCAAGTTTATCAGCTTACAGTAACTCCACAGAAATGCAAATGCCGGCAGAGCGGAATGAGTCAGAGAGAGCCTCGTAAATAGCACGAGAGGCCCGAGCGTCCCTGTTCTCGAGTACATGCCTGAGACATTTCTGAGGCAGACAGACAGGGTCGAAGCCAGGCCACGGCCTTGGAGCAAGACTTTCGCTTCCACTTCGGGACGGCCTTTAGACAGGCTTATAACTCTGTATCCACAGCCAGGTCAGCAACTCAGCCAACGGAGTACCAAGAGGATGAAACCCTGGCCTAAGACCATATTAATGTACTCTACAGTGAACTGCACTCTGTAGAATCCTTTGTTTTGATCAAGAAGAGAAAATCTGAAGACAGCTGTTTAAAGAAACACTCAAAGTGACTCATCACACAGCGTATATCATTGTTCCTAATGGAGGTACGTGGTGACATAGCATGTCATTGTGGGCCAGTTCCTCAGCACATCACAGCGCACCGTGCAGGATTTGGCCCTTACTACCTTAAATTAAAGCCATACTGAGAACACAGGAAGCCACAGTAGACCACAAATGGCTTAACATTACAGAGACAGACAGCCAGTCTGGTCAACAAACGAACGCTAATGGTAAGTTAGCTTAGCTGACAATACTAGCCTAGCCTTTTTCAGCTCAGCCAGTCTGTAAAGAGGCAGTAAACTGATGTCAAGTGTGATAAGTGAAGTTAAACTCTTCCTTTCATTCAATTGATATAAGTAGAGTGTAAAAATTAACTTGATGCTAGCGTTTATCGACTTTTCCTGCTGATATTATATAGTACTGCTTTGCTATGTGGCGCTATGTGACGTGAGGCAGTGCTTAAGCCCAAGGCCTAAGACCACCAACACACCATATACTCTGCATTAAGCCTCGGGCTAATAACTGATATTATAGTTGCACTATTTAAATAAGTGATATGAAAGATATTATGCAAACATTATGCAAATAATTGTTTTTCCTTTTTTTTAAAAAAAAAATCAACACCAACTAATTAACTGCAGACATTCAATCATATATAAAAGGTTGAGTTTTTTTAAATGGGGCACATACAAACTTTTGCATCATGCTGCGTTGGGTGCGTCAGGTGTGGTGGCAGTAAGCTTTGGGCTAAAACTGATTCCAATCATTTTTTGCACAATTGATATTACAAGTGATATAATATTATGCACATTTCTTTTTATAAACAATTAGAACCTCAACTACTTTACTGCTCACATTCAATCACATGCCAAAGTTTTGGTGCTCCTTGTCATATGACATTTTGTTTTGTTGATTTTCTAACAAGGTAGAGTACAAACTTTTGCACAGCTACCTTTGCTAATATTGAATTTGGATCATAATATTTTTTATGCTGGGATAATCCCACAGAATGTCAATACTTGCACAATTTCAGCCAAATTTAGAGGCAAACACCATCCATCATAAACCATATTAGCATGTTTGGTTGCACCAGGCCTTAAACTCATGACCTACAGCACAGGCCTGAATGAGTTGATCTTCAGAGGCGTCTGAATGGGGGAATCAGATGGATCAGATCAGTTGCTATAAAACTGCAGGAGAATGAGGAGGAGATAAACTCATTAAAAGTTACTTACTGAGCACACGATCATATACACTGTGGTCGCATTTCAGGGGCTCATTGGAAGGTTGTATATACCAGATGGTAAACTCTACTACTTAAATGAAAAATGCCCACCACATGGTAAAAAAAGAATGGAGATCACACAGAAGAACATCCGGTATATATATGGGTACGTATATACACTGACCAAAATTGAGATTTCTTTGGACAATATATATGGATATGTATCTCCATTATTGTTGATATGTGTTCCCACATCATTTGAATGCAGCAGCTGCTGTTTACATTGTGTGGAAATTTCCGGCTTAATGGAACAATGGACATGGAAATGCTCCAAAATAGCCTGGAAAAAATCTGGTATATATATAAATTCTTATATGTGAATATCCAGTGGCCAGCATGAGAGAATTGTACCCAAAGCACCAAATTTAACAGCCTTGCCACCAGGGAGGGATATCTTCAGTGAGGTGTACTCACTTGTGTTGCCAGCTGTTTGGACATTAATGGTTGTGTTGAGTTATTTTCACAAGACGAAAGGGCTGTATTGTATATATATATATATATAGGGTCTGTCTCAAAACCTAGTGAGTGTCTAAGTAGGCTATCTGTGTAGGCAGTTGTTTAAGTAGCAGTGCTCTGTCTGACATCTCTCCTCATAAAACAGATTACTGAGATGCTCTAGTTAGAGAGAGACTGCGTCACGGCTTGTTCCTGCCCACTGCAGTACCCAACTGGTGGTTTAGCTGGTTGCTAAGCTACTGGCCGGCATCCAAAACAATAGCCAGAGGCTGCAAAATCCACTCACATAAATGCTATTGGCTCGAGTATAAAACTGCAAAATGGTTAATGATTTGTTACAAAGATGTAAATAAAATGATGTTCTGTATGATTTGTGTGAAAATAACTTACATATTAAAACGACTTCACTGCTCGTAGATTTGCCTGTGTTGCATCATGGGATTGTCTTAGCGGCTGAAGAAGCGTTCGATGCTTCCTTAAAATCAGGTTAAAATAAGGTTCCTCAGTAGACAGCAGGTTTAAGGAATATAAGAATTGGGACAGTCTACATGTCGGGAGCACATACTATGATGTAAAATGCACCCTGTGTATGAAGCTCACTAGGTTTTAAGACCCATTCATATTCTGAACAGCAGCAAGTCATCCAGCTAATACGTCACTGCAGTGATGAGCCTGCCATCAGTCCAACATGAGAGGATGAGGAAGTAGCACTGCCCCATACTAATCTTGTACCAATCTTGTTGAAGTTGCTGCTCCTGGTAAGATTATTCAAGAACAGGTTGCCAATGCAAGAAGAAGTAAACACAACGATGGCTAAAGCTCTTGGCAAGCAGTCATTACAGGGATCACCACTGCTGCACAGTCCTGCCAAGAATCCACGTTCAAACAAAAACAAAGGAGGTGCAATAAACAGAAACTAACCAAGAGTTAACATCGGTGCTGCTGCTTGACACTCTTGGCGAGTAAAGCGATGAAGTTTGATTCTGAACTCAACACTTCAACATTGCTTTTGGACTAGAAAGAATTCAAAGGGGAGGAGGAGGGACTGTTAGCTTTAGTGCAAAACTACAGAAGTAAACTTTGAACACCAAAAATGGCTCGGCTTGACTTTGTAGAGTTGGGTTTTGGCGAATAATCGCTTTAGCCTAGGGGGCGGGTGGTCTATGAGCTCATATCAGTGGAGGTATCTGTGATTTAGATGATGTATTGGGGCGCAGGTGGTGGTGAAAGCTCAGCCACCTGAGACGTCATAAACAGGCTTTTCTAGGTACATGCATGAGAGGGAGACTGGCCCAGGAGGTCAGGAGGAACCAGCAGAACACGTGCACACGCTCCTGCCATTTACACTCACTGGCTTTAAGGTAGTATTTGGCAAGCGTTCCAAAGTGGCTCACGTCAACACCGGCTGAAATGAAGAAACCTCGTGTTCATTCGTGTGTTAACATGCAGCATGCTGGATGCAGGTGGACTCAAACGCACCCACAGGAAGACATAGAGAGAGAAAGTGAATAGTAATACTGAAAGATGGAAAAAAAGTAGTAGAAGGTAAAGAAATAAACCACAAGACTGTGTGTTACAGTGGAGCCTACAATATTTTCTACAGCAAGGGTCGTTGACAGACATTGGGGTCACTATAATGTCATGTAATCTTTAGGTGGCTTATCACTGTTACAGTACAGCAAGAACATAAAACATGGAACACAATGAATAATTGCATTCATAAGTAATGAATCATAAAAAAATGGATAAATATTTCTTTCACCAGGCAGTGTAGTACCTTAACAGATGGCTATGCCTGCCAAACAGCATAACATCAACAGTTAGAAGCCCATAAGGTTGGGATCAATATTTGGAAACCCTCTTTTTCTAAGTGTTTTTAAGTGTATTTTGATGTTTATGTTCTTAACTGAAGGTCCAGCTCTAACAGTCATTGACAATCAAATAATATTCCATGAACAGCACAATAGTTTATAATAATGTGTTGCATTAATACTGATGTATAGCTGTACTGTACTGGTATACTGGTCATATGTGTGTATATATAGGATGAAAAGCCACTCAAGGCCGTGTGATACTGCGATTGTTCTTAGGCATGACATGAAGTGGAGTGCCTTAGACACCCTTAACCATGATAAAATCATGTAGTGCAGCAGAAACTTGAGTGTCTTACTTCTTTTACAGCATAAAACACATTTTATAATAATAATAAAGTATTTCAGCCACAAAAACTTAGTTTCTGGATCCTTGAATGAGGAGGGGATTGTTCAGTCACTGTATACTGCACTGCTTTATAGACACAATCATATGTAAGTATATTTGCTTTATACTGAAAAGTATACAGAAAAAAGTATTAAGTATATTGGGCCTAAATTTGTACTTTTGATCCAGATATACTCATACTAAAAAGTATAATCAAGCATTCTTGGCTTGTACAGAAAGGCATCCAGTACAATACTAGTTTGGACATTGATTTATTATGATTTATAAAGAATAAAAATATGTACTTAATCCTTGGTATTGTAGGTGTAGTCTACTGTAGGTATACTTAAAGAGCAGTTAAAGATATTTTAAGTATAAAAATAAGACCTAAATCAAAATCTTGGTTGCACACTTTAAAGTGCTAAACTAAAATATTAGTAGTAAATTATTATTACTTAAAGAAAACTTACAAGTATACTTGCAGTTTACTAAAAGCACACATAAATGTGAAGTTTTAGAAACTAAAAAGTTGGACAGAAGTATAAAACTAGTAAACAAACAGTGACATGGTGGTATAAGGGTTTTCGCTGATGCATCATAGCAAGAAAGGCCTGGGTTTAATATCTGACCACAGTGACTGGAGTGGCTTAGAAATTCAATAGAAGAAATTCAATAATAAAGAAATTCAGAAGTTCAATAAACTGTCAGTTTACTTTTAGTATAGTTGCGCAAAGTAGAGAAACTGAGAAAGTAAACTAGTAGTGCACTCAAATTGCTTCTAAAGTATACTCAAAGTGACCTCAACATAAACTTATAAGTGCCCAATTTAGTCCCAAGAATACTGAATTAGTTCACTTACAACTATACTACTAGTACATAAATATTAGTATTATACCTACTACATAAAGTGTACTTGAGAAATGTACTTCAAATTAAGTTTACTTAACAAAATTAAGTTTACTTTTTTCACCAAACTACCACCACAAGTCCCAACACTATGGCACCAAACCCAACACTACCCCCTTCACATGCTGAGGGCTCCATCTCAAACGGCTCCAAACCACTAGTTTCTGCAGCTTAACAGGGCGTAGTATAGCTATAAATACTTAAAACAGCACAGCTTCTTTCAGTAAAAACTCGAATTTTAAGTTATATAGCACACTATGTAAGGCAGTATGGAGGCCTTTTGGACTTTGATGACATTATTTATAATTTTATATCACAGTTTTACACTGAATCATATCTTCGCTGTCCAAAGAAAAGCATGTATCTTTATTTTTGTTCATTTTTATTTTTGTACATCATCTGAACACAACAGCTGTTGTTTACGTTGTCTAAGAATTTCCTGACGAATGGTTCAATAGAACTGCTCCAAAATCACTTAGACAAATTTCTGGTTCCATTGACTTCCATTGAAAGTAAAGAAGGTTTTTGTCCTCTCCTGTAAAGTTGCCATTTTGGAGATACTTCTTTTTCTTTGGATAACGATGATATCTTAAGTGCTTTAATTCAAGGCTGTAATTTTAATAATGGAACTATTTAGCATGTTTGCTATCTTTTAGCCTGCTTGCTAGCTGACCAGCTTAGTTTTTAGTAAAGAAAATAAGTAGTCAGTCAGTTTAAACAGTACCGGGTTCGAACTTCATCAGTACACTCAGTGTTTCATGCAAGCAGCACTAGGGCAGTAATGCAGAGTTAAGCAGTGGGTAGAGGGTAGTGAAGCAGTCATAGGTGTGCATATATCATGTACTTTGAACGCAGCTCAGCCAATCAGAGTTAATCTTTCAGAGTTAATAAACCAGCCTTTGTATAGGAAGTATTTAGACAAGGCTGTTCTATAAAAATCTGCTGTCCTTGTGGTCTTTGAGGATAAATCTTTGAGGATCTTCTGCACCAGAGGAGCTGATTCCATAGGTAAAAAACTGGCTAATCATTTAACCATGCATGTGCAGACTTCAACAATAAGTCCAGCTGTCAGAGCGGGCTTAAGTTTGTGCTGTGAGGCTTCAGTGTCTGGGGCTGCTTTGTCCACTGGCTCTGGGGCCAGATTAAACTTCCAGCTCCTTAATCCTTCAACCTCAACAGGTTCTATTTTTCCCCCTCTCTGCAGACTCTCCTTCAATCAGAGATGGGTTTAAGTGTCATGTTAAAAGCTGCACTGATGTTAAAACAAAGGCCTCCAGCCCGAGTTTTTAACTCCTTCAGCTAACTCGGAGCAGCCACACTCCTGACCCTCGCTCTCATCTGAGCAGACCATACGTTTATCATGTGCTATTATAGCTGGATCAGTTTTTGCTTCTGTAATTGCAGAGAACAGTGTCTGAGTTTCAGCATTGGAATCAGATACAATCTGACTAATAATTAAGTAGTCCAGTACAAATCTGAAGCATGAGTGGTTTTTACAGGCTAACAATAATAATTGTACAATCGTTTTAATCCAGTATGAATCTGCAGTGTGTAGAGTTTTCACAGTCTCAAAATTATGTTCGTGGAGAGATTGTAATCCAGTATGAATCTCCAGTGTGTGTGCAGTGTTTACAGTCTGACAGTAATGATTGTGGAGTGATTTTAATCCAGTATGAATCTGCAGTGTGTAGTGTTTACAGTCTGACAGTAATGATTGTGGAGTGATTTTAATCCAGTATGAATCTGCAGTGTGTAGTGTTTACAGTCTGACAGTAATGATTGTGGTGTGATTTTAATCCAGTATGAATCTGCAGTGTGTAGTGTTTACAGTCTGACAGTAATGATTGTGGAGTGATTTTAATCCAGTATGAATCTGCAGTGTGTAGTGTTTACAGTCTGACAGTAATGATTGTGGTGTGATTTTAATCCAGTATGAATCTGCAGTGTGTGTAGTTTTACAGTCTGACAGTAATGACTGTGGAGTGATTTTAATCCAGTATGAATCTGAAGCATGTGTAGTTTTTTACAGGCTAACAATAATAATTGTAGAATGATTTTAATCCAGTATGAATCTGCAGTGTGTGTAGTTTTATAGTAAGACATTAATAATTGTGGAGTGATTTTAATCCAGTATGAATCTGAAGCATGTGTAGTTTTTTACAGGCTAACAATAATAATTATAGAATTATTTTAATCCAGTATGAATCTGAAGCACCAGTAGTTTTTACAGGCTAACCATAATAATTGTAGAATGATTTTAATCTAGTATGAATCTGCAGTGTGTGTAGTTTTTACAGTGTTACAGTAATAATTGTGGCGTGATTTTAATCCAGTATGAATCTGCAGTGTGTGTAGTTTTACAGTATGACAGTAATAATTGTGGCGTGATTTTAATCCAGTATGAATCTGCAGTGTGTGTAGTTTTTACAGGCTATCAATAATAATTGTGGCGTGATTTTAATCCAGTATGAATCTGCAGTGTGTGTAGTTTTACAGTATGACAGTAATAATTGTGGCGTGATTTTAATCCAGTATGAATCTGCAGTGTGTGTAGTTTTTACAGGCTATCAATAATAATTGTGGCATGATTTTAATCCAGTATGAATCTGCAGTGTGTGTAGTTTTACAGTATGACAGTAATAATTGTGGCGTGATTTTAATCCAGTATGAATCCGCAGTATGAGTAGTGTTTACAGTCTGACAGTAATGATTGTGGAGTGATTTTAATCTAGTTTGAAGTATTTATATAAGCAAGTACTGAATAATTCATAGTAGCTAATGAATAATTCACAGAGGATACTGAATAATTCATAACAGGTACTGAATAATTCATAGTAGTTACAGAATAATGCATAGCAGGTCCCGAGTAGTCCATAAGAATTACTAAATATTTCATAGTAGTTTACAAATAATTCATAATAGTTGCTTAACCTAATCATTATTTATGCATAGCAGCTACTGAATAGTTCTTCGCAGGTATTGAATAATTCCTAGAAGTTACCAAATCATTCAAAACAGTTACTTATAACATACTTATAGCAGTTATGGAATAATTCACAGTAGTTAACAAAATTCATAATAGTTATTTAATAATACATAGCAGTTACTGAATATATCACAGTAGCTGCTGAAAGCTTCATAGTAGTTGTTTGACATTTAATGATATTTACTTAACAACTGGATAATAATTCACAGCAGTTATTGAATAATTAGTACATATATTAAATCAGTAAAGCAACTGAAAAGGTTCCAGGTGCTAAACCACATACCCGGCGAGTATGTATAATCATACTACTAATCACAAACTTGTCCAGTGCATTTACAGCACATGACCAGCTTCTTTTCACCAGTTTAACCAGTTTAACCAGTTTGTTTTTAGTTCAGTGATGAATTACTGGTCACTTTTTCCTATTTGTCATGTACATCACACTGAACTGCTTCCTCTGTCCACACACACACACACACACACACACACACACACACACACACACACACACACTGAACTGAACTGGAAAAGAGTTTAAATCATCTCTAAAAACGAGAAGTGGCGGCTCCTCAATCATGTAAACACAGTCCACCGGGCTTATGTCCAGATGAAGCTACAGCGCGTTTCCCAGTGCGCATCACGTGCAGATCACGCTTACCTGTAGCATGTGGTCACCTCTCCGCTGGCCTTTACGCACGGGTACTTGGTCGTGGCGATGTGGTTTTCTGAACACACTTCTCTGCAAGAAAACAAACCAGGCGCGCGCGTGAGTGGGTTTCGGTGGCGGGGTCCAAATACGGGGCCAGCAACGAGGCTCTCTGGCCACGCGGGAGCGCGCTCGGAGCGCACTGAGAGCGCGCGGACTTTACCTGCCTTCGTCCTCTCCCTCCTCGCGGAAACTCCACGGCGCTGAGTGGGACAGCAACGTGCACGCGACCAGCAGGCCGAGAGGGCTGCGCGTGCCCTGGGGGAGCATCTCCCTCTCTCTCACTCTCTCGCTCTCTCTCTCTCTCCTTTGACTTCTCCTTCAGTTTCCACTTTTCTTCCTTCTCCTCCTCAAGACCGCTGCTGCTGCTGCGGAGCCTCCTGCGCGCTCGAGCGGACAAGTTGCGCGCGCGTGGCGCAGCTGTGGCTGAGGAATCTGGGGCCAGCTGATTGGTTAGGACCTCCTGCAAAGTCCTGCTGGTGTGTGTGAGTGTATGTGTGTGTGTGTGTGTGTGTGTGTGTGTGTGTGTGTGTGTGCGTGCGCGCGTGTGTGTGTGTGTTTGTGTGTGTGTATTGAGATATTTGTGGGGACGGAATGACCCGAGTGTTGAATTTACGGGATTTAAATATATACATTTAACAAAATCTATTACGTCATCACACTTTTATGTTTCAGTTTATTTACTTTCTTGCAACAACACACAAACATTTAAAATCACAGTGCAGGTACAGAATGGATAGATAGATTCAGATAGAGAGAGAAAGAGAGAGAGAGAGAGAGAGAGAGAGAGAGAGAGAAAGCAAGAGATTTTGTGAGATTTTGAGTTTGTGAGAGAGGGAAAGAGGGAAAGAGATAGACAAGGGATGAAGAGCGACAGAGAGAGAGAGAGAAAGAGAGAGAGAGAGAGAGAGAGAGAGAGAGAAAGAGAGAATGAGAGAGAGAGAGAGAGAGAGAGAGAGAGAGAGAGAGAGAGAACGAGAGAGAGAAAGCAAGAGAACGGGAGAGTTTGTGAGAGAGGGAATGAGGGAAAGAGATAGACAAGTGATGAAGAGTGACAGAGAGAGATAGAGAAAGAGAGAGAGAGAGAGAGAGAGAGAAAGAGAGAATGAGAGAGAGAGAGAACGAGAGAGAGAGAGAGAGAGAACGAGAGAGTTTGTGAGAGAGGGGAAGAGGGAAAGAGATAGACAAGCGATGAAGAGCGACAGCGAGAGATAGAGAAAGAGAGAGAGAGAGAAAGCAAGAGAACGAAAGAGTTTGTGAGAGAGGGGAAGAGGGAAAGAGATAGACAAGCGATGAAGAGCGACAGCGAGAGATAGAGAGAGAGAGAGAGAGAGAGAGAGAGAGAGAGAAAGCAAGAGAACAAAAGAGTTTGTGAGACAGGGAAAGAGGGAAAGAGACAGACAAGGGATGAAGAGCAACAGAGAGAGAGAGAGAGAGAGAGAGAGAGAGAGAGAGAACGAGAGAGAGAAAGCAAGAGAACGAGAGAGTTTGTGAGACAGGGAAAGAGGGAAAGAGATAGACAAGGGATAAAGAGCAACAGAGAGAGAGAGAGAGAGAAAGCAAGGTAGAGGGCCAGGGAGGGAGGATAGGAAGATAGAGAGAAACACAGAATGGATATATAGAGCCAGAACGAGAGCAGGTGTGTGTGTGGTGGGGGAGGGGGTAGAAAGACTGGGAGAGAGGAAATGCGAGAGGGAATGGTGAACAGAGTGACAGAGAGAGGGGGAAGTAATAAAAAGATGAGGACTAGATAGATAGATAGATAGATATTTGTGAGAGTAAGAGAACTTATGGATGGAGGGAGAGAGTAAACAGAGAAAGCTAAAGATAGGGAAGGAGAAAGAGAGACAGGGAGAGAGTGAGTGAAAGAAAGACAGACAAAGATGATAGATGGGCAGAAAAACAGGATGAGAAAGAGAGAAAGAGAGAGAATTTAATTTAAAAAATGTAACTTTGTTGGATCATATTCATCAGGTGCCCAGGCCTGTGGGCATGTTCTCCCTGTGTCTGTGTGAGTTTCCTCCTCGGCTGGCTCTGGTTTCCTCCCACAGTCCAAAAGCAGTCAGGCATGTTGGAGATACTAAATTGCCCCCTGTGTGTGAGTGTGTGTCTGCCCTGTGATGGACTAGTGACCTGTCCACGGTGTGTCCTGCCTTCCACCTCTGCTGGACCTCTGCCCTCCAGGACTAAGCTGAGCGCCGCGTCACATTAGTTATGATGGAAATCAAACACAGCAGACTCAGATATCCTAATTAGACTGCTGGTCTTTTTAATCAAAGCGGTTCTGCTGGAGCGCAGTGACAAAACACGTTCAGCCTTAACATTCCTTTGGCACATTCTTATGTATGTCTATACCCCTAACAGATATTTGTAATTCAGTACAGAACAGGGAGAAGAGATGGCAGCGTATAAACTATTACCGAAGCATATTTTTAAACTCAAGGGAGAGAGAGAGATTAATTTGTTCCAGGCAAATCCTTCATTCTTAGTGAAAAGTGTTGTTCTGTATGAAAGTATCTACCTTTCTATCTATCTATCTATCTATCTATCTATCTATCTATCTATCTATCTATATAAATATATGCACTACTGTGCAAAAACTGATTGATTAATAGCCTTTATCTGATCAATAAGTATTTTATTACCAGTAAGAACAGCAGATCTGATTAGAACAGATGTAAATAATCATACATACAATACAAAGTAACATGAATATCTTATTGTGAGAGAAGTAGATCAGATCTTGAGCTTCAGTTTGAAGAACAAAGTGTAGTTCCAGATTTCTCCTGGACGCCCCAGACATTGTATAAATGTATTTAGTTCCTTCAGCAGTAATCTTGATTTAGCTTAATGAAGTACTGAGCAGTCAAAGCAGGTATTAGATGAGAACTGTAAATAATACTGGGTTGTTTCCACAAAGAGAAGCTTGGAAAGGGTTAAATAAACACACTGACGTATGTAAAAGCACTACTTACTGTTATATATATATATATATATATATATATATATATATATATATATATATATATATATATATATATATAATTTACATATTAATATATTTTGAGTGTGAAATTTTGAAATTGAAATTGCGAGTGAAATTTAGATCTCTCTGGTTACTTTGTGTCATGTTCGGTGTTGTATTACCTCGTCTGTTTCTCTACACTGCTTTTACACACACTGCAAACCACCAGGGTCAAATATCCCCATCACTGGGCCCTATACCTTGACCTCTGTCGGTCATTTTAGCTCTTAAGGGTGTCCAGGTGACCTATCACCCCACAGGGCAAGGGCGAGATTGTGGTAACGGGTTTAATGTGTTCCTAACATGATCCTTTCTGTTGTGTCTTATTTACACAGGTTTCAGGCCTTATATAAATAGCACCCGGCCCAGTACAATGGCCTCAAACAACTCACATGAGAGCTTTTACAGGTTCATCAACTCTGCTTTAGTGCCATCCGGTGGCTGAAAACAGAATAACACCCAGTCAGTCAAAGTCTATGGTGACTAATACTAATAATCTTATAACAAAAGGAATTATTTTAGATTCTTTTTTATTATTTATCCCCTTAAAAGAGAAATAACATCATGATATATTAACATTTTTTCCAGTCTCACGCCTATCATTCTCCCTGCCCTCAGGCAAATAAATAAAACCCTTCTGCCAACGAACACTGGCGAGCATAATCTTCCTCTTCTGTTCGTGCAAAAGTTCTCCAGCGTTTCTGAGAAGCTTGTTTGGAAGCACAGCCAGCGGCGTCCGTGCCAACGAATGAGTCACCAGAGGCCTGTTTATGTTAGACAGTAGGTGTAGATGAGTTACGAATGAGTCTCTTTCCTCAGACTTCATCATTTGGCCTGACACTTCAGAAGGTTTCAAGAGTTTTAAGACTGTTTCTTCCTCCATTTGAGGCCTTCTCGCTTTGAACAGCACCTTCGAGGAATGACGAGAAGCAAACAACACTAAAGTTTACAAAAAATGATTTCCTTATGCTCTGGGAGACGAAGCCGAGGCACGCTTGGCGTCTGGAGCTCTTTAGTTTTGTACTGGAGCTGCGAGACTAATGTAGCTAACGAGTAATGGAAGGCGATCCGCACTGTGTCCGAGCACGTTGGACCTGTGAAGTCCAGCTTGAGCTGCGTCTGCGTCTTAAAACAAACCCGGCCGCAGAGGGGTCACTCCGGGCTACTGTGGGAGAAAAGAAGCTGCTACACCATTTAAGGTGGAATGGAAGAATTCCAGCAAGAAGCTGGAGGATTGTATGTGTGAGATCAGAGCATCAGAGCTTTGGAACATTCAGATGTTTCATGGTTCAGAAGAAGCTGAGCAGTGATAGCTCAAGTGTTATCAGCTCCCAGTATGGCTACAAGTCATGATATGTATACAATGTTGATGTTATTGGCCAAGCTAATCATTTAATGGTATAAAACCCCATCAGCTTGTGACTAATGCGCTCAGCTTATGTGCAACCAGTCAGCTGACCTTCAGTTAACCTCAGAAGATTGCTCCTCACTGGACCTTGAGGTGGCCGAGATGAGAGTTCAGTGGAGTGTATCAGCCAGGCTATTGGTTTTAGTTTAAGTTTGCCTGATGCCTGGACTCCCTCTCTGCCTTTTAACTTATTCATTGTCCTTGTCTTTCTCTCTCGTGACTGATGCGTGAGTGAACTTGAGCATCTGAGCCTCTGAAACTAATAGGAATTGCACACAAGCTGCTTACTCACTGCACTGATCAACTGTTTACAGCTCGGAGCTCTGTTCACACCTGCACAGCTGTGTCAAATGTTTAGAGACGCATGTTTTTTAAATTTTTTAGTAAAAACATATCATAGTACATACACAGTAAATGAAAATCAGAATCAGAATTGGACTTTATTGGCCAATTTATTAGATATAAATATGAAGAACAGATAAGTCACTGGTAGAGACAGTGGTACAGAGTGTTCTGAGATTCTATCAGATAAATAAAAGTGCAGTACAGAGAAAGAGTGAGAGAACATCTGGATATGGATGTATGTATGTAGTTGACTGTACAGAGAAAGAAGAGTGAGAGAACATCTGGATATGGATGTATGTATGTAGTAGACTGTACAGAGAAAGAAGAGTGAGAGAACATCTGGACATGGATGTATGTAGTAGACTGTACAGAGAAAGAAGAGTGAGAGAACATCTGGACATAGATGTATGTAGTAGACTGTACAGAGAAAGAAGAGTGAGAGAACATCTGGATATGGATGTATGTATGTAGTAGACTGTACAGAGAAAGAAGAGTGAGAGAACATCAGGATATGGATGTATGTATGTGTTAGACTGTACAGAGAAAGAAGAGTGAGAGAACATCTGGATATGGATATATGTATGTAGTAGACTGTACAGAGAAAGAAGAGTGAGAGAACATCTGGATATGGATGTATGTATGTAGTAGACTGTACAGAGAAAGAAGAGTGAGAGAACATCAGGATATGGATGTATGTATGTGGTAGACTGTACAGAGAAAGAAGAGTGAGAGAACATCTGGATATGGTTGTATGTATGTAGTAGACTGTACAGAGAAAGAAGAGTGAGAGAACATCTGGATATGGATGTATGCATGTGGTAGACTGTACAGAGAAAGAAGAGTGAGAAAACATCTGGATATGGACGTATGTATGTATGTAGTAGACTGTACAGAGAAAGAAGAGTGAGAGAACATCTGGATATGGATGTATGTATGTAGTAGACTGTACAGGGAAAGAAGAGTGAGAAAACATCTGGATATGGATGTATGTATGTAGTAGACTGTACAGAGAAAGAAGAGTAAGAGAACATCTGGATATGGATGTATGTATGTAGTAGACTGTACAGAGAAAGAAGAGTGAGAGAACATCTGGATATGGACGTATGTATGTATGTAGTAGACTGTACAGAGAAAGAAGAGTGAGAGAACATCTGCATATGGATGGATGTATGTAGTAGACTGTACAGAGAAAGAAGAGTGAGAGAACATCTGGATATGGATGTATGTAGTAGACTGTACAGAGAAAGAAGAGTGAGAGAACATCTGGATATGGACGTATGTATGTATGTAGTAGACTGTACAGGGAAAGAAGAGTGAGAAAACATCTGGATATGGATGTATGTATGTAGTAGACTGTACAGGGAAAGAAGAGTGAGAAAACATCTGGATATGTATGTATGTATGTAGTAGACTGTACAGAGAAAGAAGAGTGAGAGAACATCTGGATATGGATGTATGTATGTAGTAGACTGTACAGGGAAAGAAGAGTGAGAAAACATCTGGATATGTATGTATGTATGTAGTAGACTGTACAGAGAAAGAAGAGTGAGAGAACATCTGGATATGGATGTATGTATGTAGTAGACTGTACAGAGAAAGAAGAGTGAGAGAACATCTGGATATGGATGTATGTATGTAGTAGACTGTACAGGGAAAGAAGAGTGAGAAAACATCTGGATATGTATGTATGTATGTAGTAGACTGTACAGAGAAAGAAGAGTGAGAGAACATCTGGATATGGATGTATGTATGTAGTAGACTGTACAGAGAAAGAAGAGTGAGAGAACATCTGGATATGGATGTATGTATGTAGTAGACTGTACAGGGAAAGAAGAGTGAGAGAACATCTGGATATGGATGTATGTATGTAGTAGACTGTATTCAGAATGTAGTGTTGTGATGTTCAGCTGTTCATGAGTGTGATGGCGTGTGGGAAGAAGCTTCTCTGAAGTCTGGAGGTCTTGATCCTCAGGTGACTTAAACGCCGACCTGAGGGAAGATACTGGAACAGGTGATGTCCAGGGTGAGACGGATCACGGACGATGTTCTCTGCACGCTTTCTGGTTCTGGCCATGTGCAGGTCCGGTAGGGAGGGTAACTTCACACCGATGGTTCTCTCGGCAGACCTGATGATGCGCTGCAGTCTGTGGGTGTGGTGATTGGTGGGTGAGCTGCCCTGCACTGTGATGGACACGGTGAGGACAGATTCTATGATGGCGGTGTAGAACTGCACCATCAGCTCCTTGGGCAGGTTGAACTTCCTCAGCTGATGCAGGAAGTACAGCCTCTGCTGAGCACATATCTACTACATATCTACTGTGATATATTTTACTTTGCAAACTCAGGAGGAAACAATTGTTTAAAATAAAGAAAATTAAGCCAAAGTCCATCTATTCTAACCCCCTGATGTGATGACAGAACTCATCAGCACCTGTATTATCTCAGCATATATAATAATAATTTCCAGTACACTTTGACTCAAAAACTCCTTTGTCCTTCATGCCAACTCCTCTCTGCAGGGGAGGAGGGGTCACAGGAGGACAGAGGATTGGATGGAGCAGTAGACTGATAATAACACAACCAGACTAACACAACACAACCGGACTAAGTGCAATAACATTAGTTAACAGTAAAAAAGTGCAATAACATTGGAACATTAAACAAGTGCAATAATAGTGTGCAATACTTCCCCAGTTAGATTTTTCTTCTTCTTTATTCTGTACATTGGATCTCTTAATTTATATTCCTTTCATATGTTTCCTGTGTGTTTACTGTGATGATGCTACTGGAATCTTAATTTCCCTGAGGGAACCCTCCCAAAGGGATGGATATCTATCTATCTATCTATCTGTAACTGTATTACTATCTATCTATCTATCTGTAACTGTATTACTATCTATCTATCTATCTATCTATCTGTAACTGTATTACTATCTATCTATCTATCTGTAACTGTATTACTATCTATCTATCTATCTATCTATCTATCTATCTATCTATCTATCTATCTATCTATCTATCTGTAACTGTATTACTATCTATCTATCTGTAACTGTATTACTATCTATCTATCTATCTGTAACTGTATTTCTATCTATCTATTTATCTATCTATCTATCTGTAACTGTATTTCTTTCTATCTATCTATCTATCTATCTATCTATCTATCTATCTATCTATCTATCTATCTATCTATCTATCTATCTATCTATCTATCTATCTATCTATCTATCTATCTATGCTGGTAAACCACGTATAAAACCTGATTTCCAGTATGTTGCCTGTTATTGAGCCATCAAATGGTTGCTCTCTCTCTCGTCCACTGAGTGAGTAACAGTGTGTAATGCGGGAGCAGATACACGTGCATAGCAATATAAAAACAGACATACAAACTAACAAATCTGTAACGAACTGGTCTCAGAGACAGAGATGAGATCCATCTGCAGGTTTCTTTTTATTATAACAATGGGGGCAAATGCAAAGAGCGTAGTCAGGGGCCAACAGTGGGTCAATGCTGGGAGTCCGGGTAGTCAGGCGGAGAAACCCAGAGGGCGTAGACAGAGGGGAAGTAAAGAGGCGTAGCAAGTGTGTCGTTCATGGTTTCCAGGCAGAGGGTTGCTGTAGGGGCAGAGAAATCCAAAACACAAAGTATGGGTCAGTAAACACAGGCTTGGCTTTGCTTGGCCGAGACGTTCCATACGCTTTCACAGGTTGGGTAAGCAATACAACCCCTAAGGACTGGGCGAAAGCAGATTATCAAGGAGCACATGACAAAAACAGGAGGATGAAGACAAGACAGACAGGCAGGGCAAGACAAGACAAACCCTTACATAAACAACAAAACAACCAGTAAAATAGAAATAAAACAAATATAGTAACATAAGAGGAACATCAGTATTACCATGTAATCACAATGCTAGACATAGACAGGTATCAAACAGAGGGTTTATAAGTAAGAACCAGGAAACAGGGAACACCTGGGACAGACAGGAGACACAAACTAGGAGCCGTGAGGGGCGTGGCAAGGGGGAGGAGACAAGGAGACGCAAACATCCAAAACAAACAGAAGCATATGAGACAATGACATGAGAGAGTAAACAAAAGCAAAGACAGACAGCAGAAGAAGCATGGCATCACATAGTGTGCTAGTGTGCACAATAGTGACCTACGAGTAAAGTCACTTTACTTTTTTTATAATTATTATATTTTTATTATTACGTTGTTGCCCATATGTCCTAATAAACACAAGAACAAGTCAATAAACCCCTGAACCGTGAAGTGTTAAGAGCTCACTGTGATTTGTAGATCTACTGTAAAACATATTATCATGATTACATTACACTTTCATGGCTTCTACTTGCGTCATACAAAGAAAAGATAAACAAGTTGTTGAAAATAAAAAGGTAAAATACAGTAAAAGGAAAAAATGCTTTTGCTACAGTGTAAATGAAATGTATGTTTTTGTGATGAAGAATGCTGATGCTAAATCAAAGAGATAAAATGGTGCCCCCCCCCTGGCCACCTCCCACCCCTTTGGCATGTTTATTTTACTTTATATAGCATTTACATATATTTATAATAATAATAATAACAGTTCAGTACAAACAGCCAGCAGGGAGTGGATATGGCCGAATATTAACTATTTCCATAAAGATAGCCGCATATTTTTTAATACACTGAGAGAGAGAGAGAGAGAGAGACAGAGAGAGAGAGAATGATAAATTTGTTCCAGATGAATCCTTCTGTGTCTGAACATAAGCTGTTCTGTTGACTTGGCAGTGGAAAACCAAACTGGCTGCTTGTTGTAGAGCAGAATATGATGGTGTGTTTGCCTGGAGGGGAAATGATGCAGTGTAAAATGTTACTGGCTGCTTAAAAGCTCATCCAGCAGTAACGCTGCTGACTTTTATTTAGAAGAAATGTTCACATTTGTTCAAAGGTACATTTGGCTGGTTCTTCTTTCTCTGCTATCAGAGAATGAAAGAGAATTATATTGTACAGTCTGACGGAAAACATGTCCATTTATAATGTTTTTTATTTTTATGCATAATTTGAGCTGCTGCTCTTTATATCATGTGGAAGTTTTATGATGGATGGATCAGTAGAAGCGATCCAGAATCACTTCCATTCTCATTCCACTGACTTAAATAAAAAAAAAAGTAAAAAGCCTAAGTTGACCTCTCGTATATAGCTCCTATGAGATCAATATTGTTGCAGTCCAAAGAAAACTCAATTTTTATTTTTCAACATAATTTCATAATTTTAACACAACAACTGTCGTTTACATTGTGTAAAAAATTACCAAGTAACTAATTGGTCTAAGTGGACCAATATACATTTGACCTAAAAAGTTCTAAAGGCACATAAAGAGAACCAAATGATACAAACATTTTCGACCATTAGAATACAAAAATGACCAAGTCTGATATTTTTGTCTCATAATTTTTTTTTTTTTTACGTTTATCTAGTTTATCTGGTTTATCTAGAAAATCTGATGATGTTTTTGGTCAAATGAATGTAGAGATATTTGTACAGTGCTGGGCGTTAGTCTCTATTGCTATCATGTTTCTGCAGTTCAGTTCTGATCATATAAACAATATATTCCTTTTCAATTTCTTAGATCTGAAATTGACCTAGACATCATACAATCAGATAAAAGGCGCTGGACTTCAGCTCCACACAGACACTGGGGGCCCAAACAAACTCCACATAGACGCTGGGAGACCAAACAAACTCCACACAGACGCTGGGAGACCATACACACCCCACACAGACACTAGGAGACCATACACACTCCACACAGACGCTGGGAGACCAAACAAACTCCACACAGACGCCGGGATGACCAAACAAACTCCACACAGACACTGGGAGACCATACACACTCCACAAAGACACTAGGAGACCATACACACTCCACAAAGACACTAGGAGACCATACACACTCCACACAGACGCTGGGAGACCAAACAAACTCCACACAGACGCTGGGATGACCAAACAAACTCCACACAGACACTAGGAGACCATACACACTCCACACAGACACTGGGAGACCATACACACCCCACACAGACACTGGGAGACCATACACACTCCATACAGACACTGGGAGACCAAACAAACTCCACACAGACACTGGGAGACCATACACACTCCACACAGACACTGGGAGACCAAACAAACCCCATACAGACACTGGGAGACCAAACAAACCCCATACAGACACTGGGAGACCAAACAAACTCCACACAGACGCTGGGAGACCATACACACTCCACACAGACACTAGGAGACCATACACACTCCACACAGACGCTGGGAGACCAAACAAACTCCACACAGACACTAGGAGACCATACACACTCCACACAGACACTGGGAGACCATACACACCCCACACAGACACTGGGAGACCATACACACTCCACACAGACACTGGGAGACCAAACAAACCCCATACAGACACTGGGAGACCAAACAAACTCCACACAGACACTAGGAGACAATACACACTCCACACAGATACTGGGAGACCATACACACCCCACACAGACACTGGGAGACCATACACACTCCACACAGACACTGGGAGACCAAACAAACCCCATACAGACACTGGGAGACCAAACAAACTCCAGACACTGGGAGACCATACACACTCCATACAGACACTGGGAGACCAAACAAACCCCATACAGACACTGGGAGACCAAACAAACCCCATACAGACATTGGGAGACCATACACACTCCATACAGACACTGGGAGACCAAACAAACTCCATTTCAGTAATATTACTAGCTGCTCTGCGTCTTGTAGGGTCACATTCATTACTGAGGTAGAAGTATAGATACTAGGGTTTAAAATACTTCTGTAGAAGTTGAAGTATCAACTCAAGCTTTTTACTCCAGTAAAAGTGTAAAAGTACTGCTTTCAGAACTACTTAAAGTATAAAAGTAAAAGTAATGTAAGGAAAAAAATGGCATTAAGGACAAAAGCTTAGGCCGCACCACAGGGGTCTATAGCGCACTAGCCCACCTCCCCCCAAAAAAAATCAGCTATAATGACTATAATATTATATTAAAATATTAATGTTGATAAATTTGGGATGCACTAGGCTTCCTGTTTCAGCCACAAATAGGTCCATTGAAAATGTATGAATGCAGTTTAGTACAATGTAAATATATTAAAGAAGCATATCTGTTACTACTGAACATTAACATGTGTTTCATGGAGCGGAAGATATAATGACTAGTTGTCTATAAGTATTGTAATGAAGTCAAACTTCAAAGACATGGTATCAATAATCTTTACTGGAATGTAAATGTACATGAATTAAAACAAGCCGAAAACGAATCAGCAGACCTGCCAACCTGGGCAATTAGCAACTTCACATCATGGCATGGCACGGCACGGCTGTCAGGGTCGGAAGCAGGATTTCAGACACAGGCGCAAGCTTTTACAATAAACAGTACTTTTAATAACACTAACATAAACGGAGGGTAAACAAACAGGATACATAAACAGAACTGACAAGGAAAAACCACACGATAACCTAGACACAACAAGACGTTACCTAGACATATCACAACAACGACCAACAAAGACATAGGCCAAACACTGGGTATATATACACGGGCTAACAAGAGGGAACAGGTGACGAGACTAAACATCGATGGGGAACAGGTGTTCAAGGCGGGGCAAGGGCGGAGACAGGGAGCACGCGACAAAACAGAAACACATGGACAGGACATAAACAAGGGCACATGGACGGGAGGCGTGACAACGGCATGAGGTCAGGTATATGTGCTGATCAGTATTGAATGAGTTCACATGCTCTCTCATCACAACTTATTACTAAGCACATAGTACACACTTACTTCACCACCATATCTAGTTATTCAACATACTTATTCAACAAGGAGACTATGTAGAAAACAAGAACTCTTTTAATGAAAAGGTATCTATTTCACAGTGTTCTGTGCTTTTATACACTTCAAATGTTTTTCTACCAAGACATTTGGCATATGGTAACTGAAAATCTCTAAAATACGTCCCTTAAACAGAACTTAAACTTTAACATACTTGTAAATTGTATTGGCCTATGGCATATTATGTGCATTAAATATATTGGACATTATAAAAAACAATAAAGCTCTACTGTCTAGAAGATACTAACTGATAACTGTTCTTTTAGGACAATACTATAATATCACTCTAAATTACAAAACATAACCGCATAAATAATCCTGATACCTAATTACAGAGGAAATGTACATTATTAGATTAGAATAATTCTGCAGTCAATCTACAGAGAATATTTCATTGCCATATTTTAATCTAGTTATGCCCAGTCACTCTGGAACATTCTTACAGACTTTCAGAAACAGTACTTGTTGCATTAGCCATTGGCAACAAAAATGTAACAGTTTATGACTAATATTAAATTTAACTATTGCCTGAATAATCCCTGGACTGATATCTGTTATTATTATGAACATTTAATGTGTTAAATTACAATTATCACTAAAATACCCTTGAACATGTTGGTAAAATTGGAAACTGTGCAGTAGAATCACTTCATAATTCATATGTACATAGTATTATAGACTCTAAACTGTTAACTTTATGGACTACCTATTAAAAATGGCTATTTTATAAAGCAATGAATTTTACTTCATTGCCTTTACTAAAGGCTCTTTCTCAGGTCTGCATGTGCAATAACTCTTACCAAACAAGTGTATAGTAGCCGCGCATATACATTTCACGTGTGGCTAGTTTAACTGTGTTTTGGCAATAGGAGGCAAGTGGGCAACAGGAAGAAGTGAATACATGCTCATAAAAAAACAAAACCACCCCAATCCAATACCCAAGTACAAAAATGTCACTCGAGCACAGAAAGCAGTTGAAGTTGGCTCACATGGCGCGCGAGAACAACTATCGAATCGAAAAGAAAAAAAAAAACTTTTTGAGGACGATATGATAATAAATGGATAAATACGCATACAGGACTTCTTTCCGTGTTCACAAGTTTCACAGTTACGCTCGCAGGACGTATATTTACACACGCATTGTTAAAACTTGTAAGTTAATATTTCGCATTTTGAGTTTTTGTGTCCCCTAATTTTGACATGGATAATTCACTGTGATTTGTATATATATATAAACAAGAGAGGTGAAGAGATTATTGACAATATCTGATCATTGCATTATCCGATTACTAAGTACAGGTAAACTTCAACAGTCAAGTACCCCACAGGACCACCACTGAGCAGGTATTATGTGGATGGTGGGTCATTCTCAGCACGGCAGTGATACTGATGTGGTGGTGGTGTGTTGTGTTGGTATGAGTTGATCAGACACAGCAGTGCTACTCTAGTTTCTGAAGATTATATATATATATATATATATATATATATATATATATATATATATATATATATATATATATATATATAAATCCTATATATCATCACAGTCCAAAGAAAACGATGTATATCCTTTTTTGTTAATTTTTATTTTTCAACATAATTTCATGATTCATAAAAAACACAACAGCTGCCGTTTACACTGCATAAAAATGTCATGCTAATTGGACCAAGTAACCAATTGGTCTAAGTGGACCAATATAAATTGGACCTGAAAAGTCCTAAAAGCAGATGATATTTTGTCTGATATTTTTGTCTCATTTGTTCATAATTTGGTTCTCTTTACGTTTATTTAGTTGTGTGAAAATCTGATGATGTTTTAGTTCAAATGAATGTAGAGATATTTGTATATAGTAAGCACAGTAAGACTGTAACACTGATAGGACTGGAGAGGCAGATACAGACACAAATGTCTTTTCTCATAGTCCATGGTGAACAGGAACAAAACACGAAGTAACAAAGTAGCAAAAGAAACAGAAACAAACCGACAAAATAAACAATGAAGGCTAGAAGTAAGTGCACAGTGCAATGCTCACAATACTCAACAAGGACAGGGAGCAACAGCAGGAATATAAAGACAAGGACAAGAAGGAACACTTGGGCTAGGGCGGAGACACAGATTATAAACAGGTGAAGGGCGGAGACAAGAGGAGAACATGGCTAGGGACAGGGGAATGTAAACAAAGACAGAAATAGACAGGAAAAGACGACAAAAATTCTCGTCCATACTGGTCCCACCAGCATCCTGATCTCGTCCTCCCATCTTCTTGGAGACCTTCCGAGTGGTCTTTTCCGCTTGATACCACTCGACAACTGCACGGGTCCACCTATCGTCGGTGAACCGTGCGACGTGTCCTGCCCACCAGAACTTGTTCCTTCTGTACTCCGCGATCACGTCCTTCACTCCGCTCCTGGCCCGGATCTCCTCGTTCCGGATGTGCTCCCTCAACGACACCCCCAGTATGTTCCGCTCCAAGGCCCTCTGCGCCGTTGCGAGCCGCTGCTCCTCCCTCTTCGTCGTGGCCCAAGTCTCGCTTGCGTATAGCATCGCAGGCAAGACTGTGCTGTTGAAGAGGGCTGCGCGAGTTGCCATGTCCAGTCTTCCCTTAAGCACATCCTTGATCGAGTTGAACGCCCTCCATCCTGCTCTTATTCTCCGCGAGATTTCCTTCTCCATATCGCGTCCCATGTTCACCTCCTGTCCCAGGTAGACGTACTCCTTCACCTCCTCTATCTCATCGCCTCCAACCACGATGTTACCCGGCGCTACGCAGTCAGACTGCATGAACTTTGTTTTCGCGCTGTTGATCTTCAGGCCGACAGCAGAGCTTCTGGTGTTGAGCTCGCTCAGCATGCTCTGTAGCTGGCCGGTGGTCTCTGCGATGAGTGCTATGTCGTCCGCGAACCTGAGGTGGGTCAGCAGCTCGCCGTTGATCCTCACCCTGACCTAGAAATCATAAAATCAGATAAAAGGAGCTGGACTTCAGCTCAGTATTCAGATTTTTCATTGTATTCCCTTCTTTCTTCTTGGTCGATGCATTTGAGATAGCATGTGATACCAGAAATAGCAAACGTGGATGGTGGATCATTCTCAGTACTGCAGTGACACTGACGTAATGATGGTGTGTTAGTGTGTGTTGTGTTGGCATGAGTGGATCAGACACAGCAGTGCTGCTGGACTTAATAGAGCGTTTAATGTATTATTGCGATTGAAAGTAATGTAACTTGCTGACCTCTAAGTGACCTTTGAGGCATCTCTGTCTTTTGCATTCTCTCTGTCCACACTAATGGAGTTTACTGCTTTAGGCCCACTTTCCTAAAATTCGTCCAACACAAAGGCCGCCATAAAACAACAGCCGCTCTCGGAAAAACTCTAAAAATGCTGCAGTTTTGAACAGCGGTCAGCAGATATGGACGAAAAAAAGAAGGGAAATATGAAGGAGAGGCTGTTGGATTGATTACAGCAGTGCTATCACATTCTGAGACCTGGGCAGGATTTGTTTTATATTTAGCGTCTAATGTGTCACGCACTGCAGCTTACGCAACACAAGAAAACAGTGTGTTTCTGTGTTTCGACGCAGTACACATCACCTCACACACACTCTGTCTTAGCTGTCCCGGACTGTAAGGTTCACTTGGGATTAAATCCTCACTGTTACCATCAGGTCAGCGTTGAAGCTGCAGTTCCTCAGATTATAGATTACAGACTAAAGCTTCTATTGTTTGGCCAGTAATTAAAAAAAAACAAAAAACAAGATGCACTTGTGGTCAGGACTTGCATTCACATTTGTTTCACAAGCTAACTATTCACACGGCAGCCCTTTCGCTTAATACGTCACACAAACTGTGAAAAAAAGGGTCATTAGTCGGTCAGCATTTTTACAGTAACTGTAAGATCCCTGAGGTAAGCTAACAAGCTTGTTGATAAATGGCTAGCTAACTGTAGCAATAAAATACTTCACAGTAACAGCACAAACAAAATACCAGCTAACAAGCTTCTTGTCAAGTCTAAGTCTGATTCATTGTAGACATACAACGTCAAAAATTAACTACACATCTGAAGGAAGGTGAAATATAAGCTAGCAAGCTTGTTAAGATATTAGCCTGGCTAGCTAACTGTAGCACAGGTAGCAAGATAAACAAATTAACACGTAGGACCTTTTAACATCCAGACTAACTTTCATACCTACATGTCTAAGGTAACCCAGCAACCACACAATGTTGCTACAATGTTGTCAAAAGGTTTTACGTTGTCAGAACAAGGTTGTCGCAACATTAAAGAAGGTTGTATGCGATATTATAATTCTTGGCAACTTATCTTCCATGCAGATATATGGAACATCTAAAGAATTCCATGATATTGGGACAACAAACCAATAAAATTGCCACTACATTATTACAACGTTATCTGATAACATTGTAACAACTTTTTATGGAATTACATTTCAATGTTGTGACAACATTGTGAACACCACAATAGGTTGTCACAATATTGTCACAATGTAACTGTGTTTGCAGGGAAGGTGAAATATCAGCTAGCAAGCTTGATAAAATTAGCCTGGCTGTTGTCTACATTCTTACAACGACTTTCTTACAATGTTTTTACAACGTTGTAAAGCGTTGTGTGAACAAGGTTGTCACAACGTTACTATTAAGTAATGTTGTTATGTGATAACATAATAACGTGTTGGCAACTTAGCAAAAGTTCCATGAAGATATAATGAACAGATATAACGAAGGGTTTCTAGGTATTCTAGGTAGTTCTGACAACGAACCGACAATGTTGCCACTACATTGTTATAATGTTGTCCGATAACATTGTCACAACTCTCTGACATTGTTGTGGACACCAAAACAATAGGTTGTCACAACATAACTGTGTTTGCAGGGAAGGTGAAATGTCAGCTAGCAAGCTTAGTAACAAAGTTAACAAGATAAACAAGTAAGAGTTTTACATCCTTCCACATTCATGTAGATAATTTTAAATGAGGCCCTAATATAGAAGCTCACCATTTGCTGAAAAAAAACGTTTTGAGCAACATTACTTTGTTTTTGAGATACGCTCATTATTGATAGCACTATCAGATCCTAATAGATAGTTGCCCTGATGGCAGGTTTTCATTGTAAAAACCTTTTATATGGTTTAATGTAAATGTAAACCTTTTATATGGATTAATGACAGCTGACTGTCTTACAGTGTTTACCTTGGGTGGCCACACCTCGCAGGACGGTGGCATTGACCACAACGGGCAAGCCCTTGATTACCGCCTCTGGATACAACCAAAATGGCTGACTGACTATTGTGCTGTAGCTCATAGATCCATATTCGTGAGGTGACATAGATTAGATAACAGCTAGTTAACTTGCAGGCTAGTTTGCCCAACAAATACTAGCCTGGCCAGATAACAGTAGCAATAACTGACCCACCAGTTTAGTTTGAATATTCCACTTTTTTATCCAGTAAAATTGAGTGAATGTTAAATACAGCTAAGGACTGTTTTGAGCTTTTACGTTTAGTGAAAGTTAATATGCTGGTCATCAACAAAACCAGCATATCGTTGCTGTCCAAAGATCTTCATGTATCTCCAAAAAGCAACTTTACAGGAGAGGCCAAAAACCTTCTCCACTTTTAATGTAAGTCAATAGAACCAGACACTTTTTTAAGCTATTTTGGAGCATTTCTATTGGTCCATTCATCGTGAAATGTTCAGACAATGTAAACGGCAGCTGGCGTCTTCAAATAATATAGAAAAATAAAAATACCTGACCTACATGATTCTTTTTGGACGGCAATGATATCGTCGAAATGTTATCTCCAAAATTGCAGCTTTACAGGAGAGACCAAAATCTGACTTTACTGTCAATGTAAGTCAATGGAACCAGAATTTTCTCCAAGCTATTTTGGAGCACTTCTATTGGTTCATTAACCATGCAATTTTCACACAACGTAAATGACCATTGGCGTGTACAAAAGATATAGAAAATTCAAAATCAACAAAAATGGAGATAGGCTACATGTTTTTCATTGGACAGCGACGGTATGTTGTGTCTTGGATACTGGTAAGCTGGTCGACAGCAATGAAAGTTAATATGCTGGTCACCAGCAAAACCAGCATGTGTTGTGTTTTGGATGCTGGGAAGCCAGGTTAAGTGAACAATGGCTCTATTTGCATCTATTAATTTGCACATATTCACCATCAACAAAACTTAATTTGCCAGTATCCACAGCATCTTTGAATGAAATAGTTACCCATACTGACTGTGGCTGTAATACCTTCTCTGACCACAGGATGGCTCTTTAACCCTGGAGAATGACCGCAGCACCTTCGTCATTGACAACAAAATGGATGACTGGCGTTATAAATACCAGGCAGGGTGCGTCACGACTCGAGAGGGTGCATTCTGTGCCATTTAAGTTTCAGCTGTTTTGATGTCTCAGCAGAGATAGAGGGAGGGAGGGAGGGAGGGAGAGAGAGAAAAAGAGAGGGAGAAATAGGTGAAGAAAAAGAAGCAAAGAAAAGAGGTAGAGAGAGACAGACAAAAACACTAATAAAAGATAGAGAGGGATAAGTGGAGAATGAGAGAAAAAAAGAAAGAGAGAGGTATTGAGAGAAGCGGAGAGAGAAAGAAAGAGGTACAGGGGAGAGTTATAGAGAGCAGTAGAGAAACAGGGATAGAGGGTAAAGGTATAGAAACGAGACGAGAGAGCGAGCAATAGGCGGAGAAATAGAGGTAGAGAAACAGAGAGAAATAAAGAGCAAGAGAGAGGCAGAGAAGGAGAGAGAAAGAGAGAGAGGGATGCTGAGAGACATAGAGACAAAGAAAGGGAGGTAGGGGAGGGCAGAGGGAGAGGAGACTTATATAGAGAGAGTGGGGTGGAGAGATAGAGAGCAGTATAGAGACACAGAGAGGGATAGAGGGCAAAGGTATAGAAACAGAGATATAGAGAGAGGTAAAGGGAGATGGCAAACATTATAGAGACAGAAAGATTGATAGAGGGTGAGGTATAGAGAGAGCTAAAGGGTAAAGTATATATATATATATATATATATATATATATATATATATATATATATATATATATATAAATATAGAGAGAGAGAGAGAGAGAGAGAGAGAGAGAAAGAAAGATGTAGAGAGCAGTATACAGACAGAGAGAGAGTCAGAGGGTGAGGTATATGTATATATAGAGAGAGGTGTAGAGAGAGATGGAGAACAGTCTGGGGACAAAGAGAGAGATAGAGGGTGAGGTATATACAGAGAAAGAGATTGAGAGAGAGATGGAGAACAGTATAGAGACAAAGAGAGATAGAGGGTGAGGTATATATATATAGAGAGAGATGTAGAGAGAGAGAGATGGAGAGCAGTGTAGAGACAAAGAGAGATAGCGAGTGAGGTATATATATAGAGAGAGATGTAGAGAGAGATGGAGAGCAGTCTGGAGACAAAGAGAGATATAGAGGGTGAGGTATATACAGAGAAAGAGATGGAGAGAAAGATGGAGAGCAGTATAGAGACAGAGAGAGAGATAGAGGATGAGGTATTATATATATATATATATATATATCTATATATATATATATATATATATATATATATATATATAGAGAGAGAGAGAGAGAGAGAGAGAGATGTAGAGAGAGATGGAGAGCAGTACAGAGATAGAGGGTGAGGTATATATATATATAGAGAGAGATGTAGAGAGAGATGGAGAGAGAGATGGAGAGCAGTATAGAGACAGAGAGAGAGATAGAGGGTAAGGTATATATATAGAGATGGAGAGAGAGATGGAGAGCAGTATAGAGACAGAGCAATAGAGGGTGAGGTATATATAGAGAGAGATGTAGAGAGAGATGGAGATCAGTATAGAGACAGAGAGAGATAATGGGTGAGGTATATATAGAGAGATATACAGAGAGATGAAGAGCAGTATAGAGACAGAGAGAGGGATGAGAGCAGTATAGAGAAAAGGGGGGATAGAGGGTGAGGTATATATATATAGAGAGAGATGTAGAGAGGGATGGAGAGCAGTCTGGAGACAAAGAGAGAGATATATATATAGGTAAGGTATATATATATATATATATATATATATATATATATATATATATATAGAGAGAGAGAGAGAGAGAGAGAGAGAGAGAGAGAGAGAGAGATGTAGAGAGAGATGGAGAGCAGTCTTGAGACAAAGAGATATAGAGGGTGAGGTATATATAGAGAGAGATGTAGAGAGAGATGAGCAGTATAGAGACAGAGAGAGAGAGATAGAGGGTGATATATATATAGAAATAGAAAGGTAGAAACAAATGGAAACACCAAGAGAGGATGCAGTAATAAAATGATAGAGAGATCAAAAGAGAAAGAGGTTGAAGGAGAAAAAAATAGATCTCAGAGAAAGTATTGAGGTAGATAAGAAGAGGGGAAGAGAAGAAAAAAGAGAGAGCATAAGTAAGAGAGATTGACAGAAAGAGGAAAAGAAGGAGAGAATAGAGTGAGTCAGAAAGACAGACTGTCTAGTGGAGCATGTATGAGAACTCATAGAAGTACACTCTGTCTATGAAACGAACTCGGCTGGCTCTCCTCTGCCGAGTCGCCGCTCTGCTCTGGAGGAAAGCTGGTTTCTGCTTTATCGACAGTCTCCAGTCGGGGAATATCTCAACTTGATGATGATGCAGTTTCTGTTCACTGTAATGACTTTCTGTCAGTTGGAATCGAGAAAGTAATTGACTTTCTTTGTTATACTTTCAGAAAATAATTAATTCAGAGTATTTCCCTCAAACAGAAAACACATACAATACAGTATCATATATACACATATAATACAGTATCATATATATACACATATAATACTGTATCATATATATACACATATAATACTGTATCATATTTATACATATATAATACTGTATCATATATATACACATATAATACTGTATCATATATATACACATATAATACCGTATCATATATACACACATATAATACTGTATCATATATATACACATATAATACTGTATCATATATATACACATATAATACTGTATCATATATATACACATATAATACTGTATCATATTTATACATATATAATACTGTATCATATATATACACATATAATACTGTATCATATATATACACATATAATACCGTATCATATATACACACATATAATACTGTATCATATGTATACATATATAATACTGTATCATATATACACACATATAATACTGTATCATATATACACACATATAATACTGTATCATATTTATACATATAAAATACTGTATCATATATATACATATAATACTGTATCATATATACACACATATAATACTGTATCATATTTATACATATATAATACTGTATCATATATACACACGAATAATACGGTATCATGTACATATAATTATTATCTGCTCATGATTTATATCATTCATTATGTTCTCTCACTGAGACAGACTCTCTCTACCTCTCTCTCTCTTTTGTCTCTCAATCTCTGTCTCTCTCTTTTTCTCTCATTTCTGTCTCTTTTTTTCTGTCTTCCTCTTTCTTTGTCTCTCATTCTCCTTCTCCATCTCTACATCTCTCTCCTCTCGCTTCTCTTTCTTTGCCTTTTTCCCCTCTTCCTCTTTCTGTATTTCTACCTTGTACACTCTTCATTCTCCATCTCTCTTTCTCTCATTTTCTTATCCTTGTTTGCTCCTGCTATTCTTCCTCTTTCTCTTTCAGTCTTCCTTCCCCCTCTCTATCTCACTCTCTCCACATCTCTCTCTCATTCTGTATCTTCTCTCTGTCTTGTACTTCTTTTCATTGTCTTTCTCACTTGGTTGCTCTGCTTTCTTTCTCTCTATTTTTTTTCTTTCTCCCCTTTATTTTTCTTCAACTCTCTTCTTTTTTACTTTTCTCACACTTGCTTGCTCTACTCTCTCTCTCGCTCCTCTTTCTTTATCCTTCTCTCTTCTGCTCCCTTCTCCCTCTCCCTCTCGCTCTTTCCCCTTTCTCTATCATTCCGTCTCTCTTCTCTTCTCCTCTCTTCTCTTCTCTTCTCTTCTTCTGTTTTTGGCTCTCACATTAAGACCAGGGTCTGGTGAGCACACAGAGCTGAATCAGGGCTTTGCAGCTGCAATCAGCAAAAACTGTTGTTTTATCTGAGGGTCTGAGGGATAGTGCATGAACTGAATCTGAAGTATGACCTTCACACGCTCTCCTTCTTCTGGTCTGGAGGACAGTTTTAAAGATCTACGGAGATGTTTGACGACCGGGAGTGGAGTTAATAGAGTACCTACTGTTACATAACCCACTGATACAGGCCAGACTGTTGTCCTCTGCTGGCGTAAATGCGCTCCTCCTGAGGACCGGATGCACAGAACTGGGCCACTGCAGAGACGTCAGTGGGCGGAAATCAGCTGAAACGTTTAGGCAGGTCACCAGACCTTAGACCTCCAGAGTAGCTGTTATAGGTCACTGGAGATAAAATGGGCTCTTCGTGGATGTTATAGATAAATGGTGGTGCGATGAGGTCTACAGGGACAGCAAGTGGGCCAGGCCTTTGTGAAAGTGATGGATCAAACTGCTCTGCGATGCCAGAGATGGTCGAAATGGGTGTAATTGTTTTGGCTCAGATCCGGTGAACGTCCCTATATAAGCCTCCTAGAGGGAGGCGTGTAATAGATCTGCAGAGCAGCGCTGCTCATGAAGCCATAATTTCAGGCAGATATGTGGCACACCTGGACCCAGCAGTGTGGGGGCAGTGTCAACTACTAGCATCTGTTTCTTCTGGTTTTTGAATAAATGCTTGGGAGCCTTTAGTGGGAAAGCAGTGCACATGCCTTCTAAATGTATTCATAAGTTAAAGCAGTCACACTCAGGTCTTTTCTGTCACCTTCTGATGCCAGTAGAAGCTTGTTCATGCTTTTATATCCTGTAGACTGGACTATCGTAACTCTCTTTTTGCTGGTTTACCTAAAAGATCTCTCCAGAGGCTGCAGTATGTTCAGAATTGTGCTGCCTGAGTTCTAACTTCACCTCATGCTCTTATTACTCCTGTGCTGGAAAGACTGCACTGGCTCCCTGTTCAAGCCCGTATTGATTTTAAGACTTTTGTGCTGATGTATAGGGCGGTGCATGGTTCAGCTCCAGGGTATATATGTGATTTGGTCAAGTTCTGTACTCCCCTTGCTCCTTGCGCTCTGTTGGTACTCTTACTTTACAGCAGCCTGTGTATAAACATAGATCAGTGGGGGATCGAGCAGTTTTGTGTAGAGCGCCTTGACTGTGGAATGCCTTACTGGACACTATTAACAAAAATCTCTCAGTAGGATCTTTTAAAAAGTTACTTAAGACACTTTTATTTAGATTAACTTTTAAACCTAATTGATTTGTACTTGTTTTTTAATTTTATTTGTCTACATACATTTTTTAATTGAGTGATTTTTGTGTTTTTATGTAGGGCTTTGGGTTTTAAAAAAGCGCATTATAAATAAAAAAAATATTATTATTATGAATAACGAGGAAAAATAAAGCTGTTGGTGTTGGTTATGTGCAGTAGCATCATCAGGACTGACAATGAGCAATTGCAACTGAATGGGTGGGTCGAATTTTGGATTCCACTGGCACAGACGAAGGGACTAAGTTTAAGCTGTAGCAGACACATTTGCTAAAACTCCATTCAAATAGCAAGAAAAGTAGGAGACATGGCCTCCTGTGCTCCTAGAGGCCGGTCCCAGCCAAGTGGATTACTAGCCAGCCCCTCTAAAGGTCAACAACCTAGCAGCTCAAGCCAAGTCCCTGGGCGTGCACTCAGTCCCAACCAGCACAAACGCCGCAGGGCATTTGCTCCAGTCCTCGCCCCTGGCCTTGTCCTCACCACCACAGCTCCTTTGCATGGTGTCCTGCAGCCGGCCACCTTCTGCTTCCCCCTCCTTCCAGTGCACCATCAATGCTAGTGCCACTGGTGACTGACGTGGGTTGGGCGATGGTCGCCTTCCAGGCCCCTGACTCGACTGACAGCCCGTGGCAACCACTGCATCTCCCAGGCATTGGCTTCCTCGCCGGCCTAGGCTTCCTGTGCCGCATGGTGCCTTGTCCTGTCCTGTTCCACCAACTGCTCTGCTACTGACCACCATTACTGCACCATTAAAATGTCCTCCTTTTCGGAGGGCGCCCGCCTCCTCTGAGCCTTCTGAGCCTCCTGAGCTTCTAGCCAGTAGCAGGTTGCTACAACAGCACTGCCCATGGCCATGTAGATCCTGAGACAGTGGGTCTGTCTCAAAACCTAGTGAGTGTCTAAGTAGGCTGTCTAGGTAGCAGATGTTTAAGTAGCAGTGTTCTCTCCTCATCTCTCCTCATAAAACAGATTACTGAGACGCTCTAGTTAGAGAGAGAACGCGTCACGGCTTGTTCCCGCCCACTGCAGCACGCGACCAGTGTTTTAGCTAGTTGCTAAGATACCAGCTAGATATCCAAAACAATAGCCCGAGGCTTAAAAATACACTAGCATAAATGCTAATGGCTCGAGTATAAAACTGCTAAATGGTGAACAACTCGTTACAGAGTTGATAATAAAATACTGTTTTGTGGGATTATAATAACAAGAAACACATTAAAACTCCAAAGAGAATCAAAATAACTCACATTTTAAAACGACTTCTTCGCTAGTAGCTCCACTTTTGTCTGCTATGTTGGGAAAACGTTCTGCCTGCGTTGCGTCATGGGATTGTCTTAGCAGCTGAGGAAGCATTTGATGCTTCCTTAAAATCAGGTCTAAATAAGGTTCCTCAGTAGACAGCATGTTTAAGGTATGTAAGAATTGGGACAGCCTACATGTTGGGAGTCGCATACATTGATGTAAAATGCTGCCTACGTAGGCAGCTCACTAGGTTTTGGGACACACCCTATATGTGCTGATGGCAGGACATATAAAGTACAATATGAATATTGACAGGTAGACCATGTAGACGAGTGCTTTGTGGAGACATGTAAAAAATGTACTTGGCTACATTCTGGATGAAAATTTGGTTTAAAACTTTTAATTCTTGCTTTGAGACAGATTTTATTTAGCTTCTGATGTAACACTGTGACTACATTTCACTAGAAATACATCTCTCCACTTCTCCTCTCTGCTCTCCTCTCTCTGACTCTATTGCTTCTAAATGCAGCCCTGTGCTGTCATCAGAAATAGTAGCTGTCATAACACTGCTGTCTTTCCCTCATTCAATCAGTCAGTCAGTCAGTGTGGGGGTCTACCAGTGGCATTACTCTAGACATACACGACACAGGGGTCACTCGAGTCCAGCACACACACATACACATGCACACCACCAGCAATCGAGCCTCCATGAAGCTCATTCCTAGCACTTCATTAGTAAAAGTGTGTATATGATAGCACCATTGAAACCTTGTAAAGGTGTAAACTTGGTTTTATAATAATCCAACAACAACAAAACTGTCCCTACTTTCAAATCTACTACCCCCCATACAAATGAACACACATGGCATGACCAATCCCGACAAAGGATGTTAAAGAGAAGTGCACAATGTGTATACAGACTATATATTATAAGATAACAGCAATATCCTGTAGACCAACATAAGATAAATATTCTATATTACCAAAAGTATTCACTCGCCCATCCAAATCATTTAAGGTGTTCCAATCACTTCTATGGCCACAGGTATACAAAACCAAGCCCCTAGGCATGCTTTTAGACACAATAATGAAAGAATGGGTCACTCTCAGAAGCTCAGTGAACTCCAGCATGGTACTGTGATAGGATGCCACCTGTGCAACAAGTCCAGTTGAGAAATTTCTTAACTACTAAATATTCCACAGTCGACTGTCAGTGGTGTTATAACAAAGTGGGAGGAACTGGGAACGACAGCAACTCAGTGGTAGCCATGTAAAATGACAGAGCGGGTCAGCGGATGCTGAGGAGCATAGTGCACAAAGGTCAGCAACTTTCTACAATCAATCTCTACAGACCTCCAAACTTCTTGTGGCCTTCAGATTAGCTCAAGAACAGAGCGTACAGAGCTTCATGGAATGGGTTTCATGGCCAAGCAACTACATACAAGCCTTACATCACCAAGAGCAATGCAAAGCATTGGATGCTGGGGCGTAAAGTCTGAGCACTCTAGAGCAGTGGAGTCTCATTCTCTGGAGTGACAAATCATGCAGTCCTGACCTCAACCCAATAGAACGACTTTGGGACTGCAAGCCAGGCCTTCTCGTCCAACATCAGTGTCTAACCTCACAAATGCGCTTCTAGAAGAACGGACAAACATTCCCATAAACACTCTCCTACACCGCGTGGAGAGCCTTTCCAGAACAGTTGAAGCTGTTACAGCTGCAAAGGTTGGGCCTACATCATATTGAACCCTATGGATTAAGAATGGGATGTCACTCGAGTGTGAAGTCAGATGAGCAAATACTTTTGGTGCTATAGTGTACCATCAAACTACACTTGCGCAAAACTACAATGTAGAAATATAGTGCTACACTAATACATAATGTATACATACACTACCAGTCAAACATCTGGACACACCCAACCAAATAATCCATAACATTTATACTTATAAAGAGTTTTTAAACTTAATGTGTTAAAAGACAAATTTAAATAGTGAAAGAAAATATGTCTAAAACAAACATTTCACCATTAAATTAAAAAAATATATATATTTTTTATAAGACTTATAAACACCCCAAAACTGTTTGTCAGAACAAGATATCAGCATATACTATCTATATACTATCTTCTTCAATACTGTCCAGAACGTTCAAAGTATGTAAACCTACATCAGAGCAAATGAGCTCATTTCTAAAAGACACTATAAGAAAATAGGAACATCGGTTAGGAAGAGGAACATAAGTTTATTGGGCTCCCTCACACTTAAAGCATGTAGCTTGTGTGCTTTGAACACCATCATTTCAAAATTCATTACTGGTTTAAACTGCACTTGTCTGTCCATCCCTCTTTTTTCCCTTATAGAGTCCTATTCACTTTTGGTCACACCCGAACATCATGGTTTAATTTAACCTACAGCCACCAAACTGCATGTACTCAATCATGGCAGATGCCCAAGCTCTAATCCACACACACTGACCTGCGCTCATCTATTTGTCATTTATTCATCCCTCGTTCCTCCCATTAAATTTCATGCGAACCCAAACATCACGTTTTCATTTAACCTACAGCCACCAAACTGCATGTACTCAATCATGGCAGATGCCCAAGCTCTAATCCACACACAAACTGACCTGCGCTCATCAATTTGTCATTTATTCATCCCTCGTTCTTCTCATAGAGTCCCATTCAATTTCATGCGAACCCAAACATCACGTTTTCATTTAACTTACAACCACCAAACTGCCTTTACGCACTCAGGGCAGATCCCCAACCTCTAATTCACTTTAAACATTCTTTAAACCACAACCTGATGTTTTCATTCAATCTAAATGAAATTATTGTTCCAGGTTTTTACAGTCCTGACCTCCGCAAATGACATGAGCATTTGATTTGTTGACTGCTATTGGGATATATAGAGTATTTTAAGAAATATGACTATATAAATATATACTCACATTACACATTTAATCTTAATTCTAGTCAGTACATAGTAACATTGGTTAGGAAGAGGAACATTGGTTTATTGGGCTCCTTCACACTTATAGCATGCATCTTGGTGTGCTTGGTGGCTGGCTGGTGGATTGAACACATCCAGAAAGCAGCAGGGTGAGTGATCATTTCCAATGATGTTCACATGAACAGATGATAATTGTTTAGACTTGCCAGCTAGTTGAACAAGCTCATATACATCAATGCAGGATCGCCAAAAACATGCAATTACGGAACGCATCTATTTACAACTTCACCTCATCACATTGTGTTCACTACAATGGCAGACTTAATTACATGAAGCTAGAGTGGACTGCTCTTATCACCAATGGCAAACATAGAGATGGGCTCCAACAGCTCTCTTCCTCTTCTTTAAATACATGACAGTTTCACACAATAGAGAAAATTACTGGTATATAACTGCTGACAGTGAAGATCTGGAGAGAAGATATCAGTTTCAGTATAGTTTCAATGATTTAGGTCAGAAGGCAAAGTTCTTGCTAGTGAGATTGACTAACGCTCTAGCTTGTGTGGGTGACTGATGAGCCCCGAATGTAAGAAATGGGAAAACTCTTATTTAAAGCCTCTGGGCAAGAGTAAAGAGTGAATCAGATTGTTTACTGTCCTAAATATGTTCAATACAGTTCCTTCATTTCCATAATGCCGTAGAAAAAGCCACCAGCGGAGAGTGGAGAGAAACCTGGTGTGGCGGAATTAGGGCAGGAAAAAGTGCAAGTTGGCACATAGCAGGGATACGCAAACACTTCAGGGAATACAAATAAAGCAAACACACTTCTACGTGCCCTCGTTCTCTATAGGTTTCTGCTGGAAGTAAGTTAATTAGCTTGTTAACATTGTTAACAGAGAAATGTAGTATTTAACTTGGCTGGTTCCCTTGGAGCACGTTTTACTTCAGATTTTCAGTCTCCAGAACATAAGCTAACTGATATGACTGCTTTATGGGTCTATAGGTGACTGCATTAGCTAACTGCCATGAGCATCAACAAATATCACCTCTTTATAAGACTGAGATCAGCCACGGTAAGGAGCACTTATTGCTGACACTGGTGGAAGCATGCTGCTTGTAAAATCTCTTTAGAAAAGCTTTGTCAACTGAATGGGATGCTCTGGGTGAGGCACATATAAGCCTAGGGTCACTGTGCCCAATGCCAAGCCTCAGCTAGACCACCTGCAATGCTGTTCTAATATTCTAACATTTAATGTAAGTCTTTCTAGAAGAGTGTGGGCTGGTAGTCCAGCAATGGTGGATAAACTCACTATTAATACTATTGATTGCACAAGAAATGTCTGATAAATGTCACTTTTCTAGATTGTTTGTGTTCTTTTCTTTGCAGCTTCTGTTCTTATTCGCTAGTGGCAGCAGTCATAGGCAGGTACTAGATGTTTGTGTTCTCTTGTGCAATATGTAGAGTACTGTGATGCTGCAATTTCCTTCTGAACCAACAAAGTGTCATCCTATGTTATATGCAATGTCGTTTTTAGTGTAAAATATCAACATCGTTCTCCAGATTGTCCGGTCTGAATGTATGATTCGGGCTTGTATACAGATTTTTGATCAGATGCACAGATTCTGGATTTTTTTTCCCATAGAGAATGAATTGGATGGAAAAGTACACGCCAATCTAAACGTCTGCTTGACCGACAGACCTACACTGACTCAGGGCAAACCCCCGACCACAAGTTCATTATTGGTTTAACCCACACTCGTCTGTTTGTCGTTTTTTCCCATCCCTCTTTTTTCCCCATAGAGTCCCATTCATTTTTAACCAAACCCAAACATTGCGGTTTCATTTAACCTACAGCCAACAAACTGCATGTACTCAATCAGGACAGGTCCCCAACTTCTAATCCACAGACTTACTGACCTGCACTCCTCTATTTGTAGTTTATTCATCCCTCATTTCAAATCAAATTAATTATTGATTTTAACCCACACTCGTCTGTTTGTCATTTTTTTCCATCCCTCTTTTTGTCCCCATAGGGTCCCATTCATTTTCGGCCAAACCCAAACATTGCGGTTTCGTTCAACCTACAGCCACCAAACTGCCTGTACTCACTCAGGGCAGATCCCCAAACCTCTAGTCTACAGACACAACATAACACAACATAGGTTAGTAACCTGCTTGCCAGAAAGGAAGGCTGCGACATGATTGACAGGGGATTATATATATATATATAATTTAGATCTTCAGTAATACATTGACTGCTGGCTGTTTACAATGTTTTCACCTATAATCCCCAAAAATATTACCTAAAAATAGCGAGCCTCTCGGTTCAGGTGCCTGAAAGCAGCTCATATAGAACTTTCCTCCAGAAGAGAAACAAAAAATGCAGGTGACGAGTATGCAAATAAAAATGCTATTCAGCAAAACACACTAGTTTGCCCCAGCAGGGAAAATAATTACCCCACATAGTGTACACACTGCTGGGCAGAGAGATAGCACTGTGAAAAATAAGGCAGCAAGTCTAAAGCCATTACAGTCCTCTCTACACGGAAATACACAGTTCTACTTGTTCTGTACTGATGGGTTTTTGTCTCTAGTTTTGTATTTTTTTTTTTTTTATATTTTGATTTAAAATACTGCTATTATATTTTTAATTATTTAAAAAAAATGCCAAACAAATCATATTTTTAAACTACATGTTAAAACCATAGGACTAAACTGGAATCACGTTTTACAATTTGAGATCCTTTAATTAACCAGGCACTGCCATCTCAACCATCATACTCACACACAAACACACACACACACATACACACACACACACACACACACACACACACACACGTGTACACAACACCATTACTATCCCTTTTTACAATTCCAAATCAAGGTGTAAGATAGTGTAATAGTGGTGGAATGGGAGGGATGTTTAGCGTAGCCAATCAGAGTGCAGCGTCTGCTCGCATATAGTCACTTCCTCAATCGGAAAAAGCAGTTGTTAGCTATTTTCCATGACAACACTGGGAGGCCATATCTCGATTATGAAGCTCCGAGGAAGCAGAAGAGTCGGGTGTTTGTGAGTTAAGTAACTGTTTTCTGATCAGTGTCCACCGCGCTAGGCTATCTGGACTGTAGCTAACACCCACGCAGAGTGGCTCGGGCAGCTGGCTGGACTTGGGTTTAACCGGCTTTCAGAAATATAAACTCTCCGTCTGTGTGTAGGAGTACACGACCACCTTCCCACTGTGCAGGTACTGATACGCTTCAGTACTTTTATAGTTTTTCATTGCTGAACCGTCTACACCTTCTGAGAGTACAAAATAATTCTCCTCCACAGAATGGTAAGAGCAGACATATGGAGGTTTGTTTGGGTGGATGTTTTAAATTTAGACCTTCAGTCAGAGACGCAGGTCCTCATCTTTGGAAGGCGGCCCCCCAACACTCTGATCTTTATGTGCTGTGTTCGTAACTCTGTTGTTTAAGCCAAGTTTTCCTCTTCTTCCAACTACTGACTCCCTCTAACTGAACATATTATGATAGTCATTTTATATGTTTGTTGTCGTTTTGCTTGTAATTAGTATCAACGCATCCACGGGGGCACCAGAAGTTCTAACACAAAGTAAACAAAGATGGCGCCACCACAAAAAAACACTGTTTTTTGTGCATTTCCTAAACAATATCTGGCTAGAATCCTGTATCCACCAAATACTGAACTACTAAATAGGTCTGCACTGTTTACACTGGCTAACCACAATAGCTAGTGGATGCCTTCAGTTTCCCTCTAGGATCAATACAGTATCTCTCTATCTATCAATTAATTCATCCATCCATCTACTGAATTTGGTACTGTTGTTCTGGTTGTACCTCACTGATTGCTATGGTCATGTATGCTAGACTATCTGCTAATATCATTCATCATATCATATCATTATTACTCTTTGCACATCTCTTCATATTCTCAGTGCCACGTATTGTAGCTGCCCGTGTCCTGTTTTGTATTTCTTATTAAGTCCTTGACTTGAACTTCTCCACCTGCTTAGCAGCTCACTTTTTCATGCAGTGTATTTACCTACCACAGTAATACTGTCAACATAAAGGAAAGACTTCCCATTTTAATACTGGTTTAATAGATGTATATTTCTTGAGAGGTGGGTGGGGCGGTGGGAAGGGGTGTTAAGCCTTAATTCAAAAATTAATCTTGGTTACCTGCAGCTAGAATGATGACCCTGTTCACCTTCTCTGCATCAAGATCATTGGATTTTTAGGAGATACAGTATTGCAGTTAAAGTTACAAGCAAAATGGCAAATGAAGAAATGTAAAGCTGAAACATCTCCCCTCAGGGACACATCGTAGTCACAAGCTAACACTAAATCAACACAAACCTCCACAGAACACCCCACCACACACACACACACACACCCACCCCCCAGACTCTAAGGCAATGACTAGCGAACATATGCTGCCACACTGTAGCTCACTCTCTGCATGTGTAAGATTATGACCTTAAGCTGTGATTCAGGCTGTACTGAACTCACACAGAGAGAAAAAAACATGCATGTCTTTCACTAGAGTGTCCTCACACACACACACACACACACACAGGCTGTCACTATCTATAACTCCCACCGTAACTAATGGCAGCCCTAATGTCCTAGGTGTGCAGGTCAGTGTTGATCAGCTGTCTAAGAATGTCCCTCCTCTCCTCATGTAACTTGTCCCATATGTGGACTGTATGTGATGCAGCTTGTTAGCTGTGAACGCTGTGAAAACACACATGGACATTAAGAGCAGTCCATACTTGGTCAGAGGTCTAGGCATGTACTAGAATTCGAATTTTAACTATTCGCCACTCGTGTTCACACACACACTTTGATCTCAGCACTTAACTTGTCCATGCCATGCAGTAAAACATCCTCATACACACACACACACACACACACAATCCACAGAGCCTGGATAGCAGTTAGGAATTAGATGTCTTACTCAAGGGCACTTTAGTCGTCTCCTGTTGGTTCAGGGGATTGAACCAGCAACCTTCTGATCACAAGGGCTGATGAAGGGTGTCCTATGGGGTCTGGAATCCCTAAAAGGGATGGGTCCCTTAGAATAAACATATTATGGTCTTATGCTGTCATTGTTTAGGCCTCCACACCAACAACTGGCAAGCTTGACTAACTGGAGATGCAGAACTTTACAGTATATTTGTAAATCTGAAAAAATGCCCAATTTCACACAAGGTTTGGTGGAAAGAGTTTATAGTCACTCATTTCTCAAACTGGAAACAAAATAGATGAATAAAATCAATTCAAATCATAGTTTATTGCTCACATACCTAGTCATACACACTAAACTAGCAGTGAACAACTGCCTGCTCACATGAAACAATAAGATTAAATATATATTCTGTATATACTGTAGGTGGTCCTACAGTAGTTGCTGTGCGTGAAAGGCCTGTGGGAAGAAGCTCCCCCTCATTCTCTCTGTGTTCGCCTTCAGGGAGTAAAATTGCTTCCCTGGCTTCAACACAGAGAAGAGTCTATTGTTGGGATGGCTGGGGTTCTTCACAATCTCCCTGGCCTTGGTCCAGCACCACTTGCAGTAGAGGGTCAGCAGGTCAGGAAGCTTGGTTCGATAACGCGCTCTGCTGAATGCAACACTCTCTGTAGAGCCTGTCAGTCCTGCTTGGTGCTGTTCCCAAACCAGACTGCGATGTTCCCTGTAAGGACGTGTAGGGGATGCCATCAGATCTCAGTGAGTGTGTGGGACAGTACATTACCCAAAGAATGAAGAGCATTTCCAGAAGAATGACTGTTAAACCAAAGATTTTGTTGCCATTAAAGTGTCTTTATAATGAGTGACAACAAGCCTGTGCTGGATTATGCTGACCATACACTAGAAGACTTTTAAAAGACTCTGAAAAGACGTTTAATAGACGTTTAATAGTCACAGACTTTTAGTCACAGACTATGTTAGCCAAGCTGCCATCCATGCTGGAGAATGACTCCCACCCCATGCATAAGACTTTGGCAGCACTGGGCAGCTCCAGAGTCTTATGTCTGGGGTGGTCCTTCCTTCCTGCTGCTGTTAGACTCTACAAACAGCAGTGCTCCCAGCAGACCACATATACACAGCAGACTATATACACACACACTAAAACGCTACACACAGAAAAAAAAAAGAAAGAAATTTAACATAATGTGCAATATTTTCCATTCCCCCTGTGTAATTAAAAAGCAACATGTAATTATTTGCAAATACAATCTTAAGAGTTCCAGACTTTTTATTATCTATATTGTATATACTGGAAATGGTTGTTGACTTCAGGAAATCAAGACCGGTCCACTCTCCGCTTAACATCAACGGCTCCTCTGTGGAGATCGTTAAGAGCACCAAGTTCCTTGGTGTCCACCTAGCGGAGAACCTCACCTGGTCCCTGAACACCAGCTCTACAGCCAAGAAAGCCCAGCTGCGTCTCTACTTCCTCCGGAAGCTGAGAAAGGCCCGTCTCCCTCCACCCATCCTCACCCTCTTCTATAGGGGAACCATAGAGAGCATCCTAAGCAGCTGCATCACTGCCTGGTTTGGGACCTGCACAGCCTCTGACTGCAAGTCCCTCCAACGCATTGTGAGGACAGCTGAGAGGATCATCGGAGTCTCTCTCCCCTCCGTCTTGGACATTTACACCACCCGCTGCATCCGCAAAGCAACCAGCATTGTGTATGACCCCACCCACCCTTCACACAGACTGTTCTCCCTCCTGCCATCAGGAAGAAGGTACTGCAGCATCCGGTCCAGCACGACCAGACTCTGCAACAGCTTCTTCCCCCAAGACTTCAGACTCCTCAACACAACTCAACATCTGAACTGATATCTTTCTGGTACATGTACACTCTCTCTCTCTCTCTCTCTCTCCAACCATTTACCCCAGATATAAAAAGCATTTTTTGCACAAAGCATTGCACTAATAACTTTACTACCTCACTGGACTCTATTTATTACACATTGCACAATTTGCACACTACCAGCAATTATTTATTATTCTCTGTCTGTACTGTGTTGTGTTGTTCTCTATCCGCACTTGTTTGTTCGTGTTGCACTTGTGTCTTGTATGCACTGTCTATGTTGCACCATGGTCCTTGAGGAACGTTGTTTCGTTTCACTGTGTACTATGTATGTAGTTGAAATGACAATAAAACCCACTTGACTTGACTGTACTGTTTATTTATCTATTTTTTGTACTGAGTGCCTTGCTGTGGTAACACGGTGAAATCCCCCACTGTGGGACTAATAAGGATTATCTTATCTTACCTAGACTAGTGCAAGGCAAAGACTGGGGGTCTTTCAGAGTCACTATTTACAAGACTGCCACTAGATTCCATTTGAGATTATTTCCCATTTATATGATTGAAGCTATCAATATGAGGTATGGTTAGCTGGTGGGCTAACTGTAAACATCCGCTGGGATTTCGAGGGCTTCAGCGATTTCTGTCCACCTTTTTTTCCTTTTCCACTCTGTCGTGGTTTAAATGTGAAGACACGTCAAAGAGGCACTCTTGCTCACTCCACAGCTCACTTCACAGCTCCACCAGTTTCTCACCCTTCTGTACAGTCCAGGAGAACCGCAGTTTCCGAACCCTCACCGGACTCCCCTCCATGTCTAACTTCTTTACCCGCCAGACATTCCTATACTTGCCTTGCAGCTTTCCGTTTGGTGGTGAAAAGAGCTCTCCTATTGGTTGTCGACAATGTTCACGTTTCCGTGAGCCAAGACTTAAGACTTATGATTAGAGATGAACCGAGCAGCGTTTTTGAGGCCGATTCTGATCCCCGATCACCTTTCAGTGTGATTGGTCGTTAGCCGATACCGATCGAGGGCGGGGCTGTATGCCACGGCAGGGCTACATGTAGTTATTGGCGCAAGCAAGTCATGAAACATGGTTTAAACTGGTTTATTACCATTTTTAATGAGCTCGTGTGAAACAGCATAATAGCCGATCACATATTTTGATTAAAAATCAGCCGATACCAACACATAGCCAAACGATCTTTCCATCTCTACTTATGATAATATTAAACACAGTTGAATTTTTTTGGAACGCTAGGATGAGAAAAAGCCTGACTTAAACCCACAGCCTTGACCACCTTACTCTAAATGATCAGGATGACGTGAGCATGACCAAACTCTAGAAAGAATCTCATGATTTATTCCAACACTGGAAATTTGTCTGCGACAGTAAAATTGTTTGAAAATCGCTTGGTATAAGGCCAGCATTAGTCAGCTAATATCAGAGGGTATATAAGGGTATTTCATATATTGGAGAACACCCTGTCTTTATTTAACTATTATGTACAAGTTATTCACTGAGGAGATATAACTGATGAGGTTAGAAATCATTAGGCCTTCTCTGCAGGCCTAGAAGGCCCTCAAGGTTCCCTACTGGTTATTAGCCTTTATCTTAAAGGAATGAATGGCGGTTAGAAAAAAGTTTGGTAATGTCGAGACTCTTTAGCTGAAATAGGACACAGTTACTGATGTGTTCATCAGATTTAATAAACACTTCAGTCAAAACATACACACTCACTCCCTCGCTTATACGTTTACTCATCCCCAGCTTCGGGTCCTTGGGTAGGTGGAGGCTAGCTGCCTGGAGCAAATCACTGGCTCTATTATGCTAAGATGTGACATTTGAAGCAACACGACACATGCATGCCATCAGGCATCACGAAACATGCAGCACTGATTCATCCGAAAGCTCAGCAGCATAAAGGAATACTTCAGTCTGCCGCATCTCAGTCTACAGCAGGGCTCACCAGTCGTCCTCCTGGAGGTCTAGATCCAACCTGTGTCTAACAAGCCGTGCTGCCCCTCAGGTAACACTAAGGCATCTGATCTAGCCAATCAGAGATGACTGGGGAAGTTAACTTAAGTGTAGCAGATTGAAGCTGGAACTAGACTTTGTAGGAATGAAGAATTCCAGGGCGAGAGTTGGTGACCATCAAGGGGGACCAGGGAAGCTGGCCTTGTCCTTTGGCTTCTACATGTATGTTTGTTGTTGTTCTTTTTATGTGCACAGTCAACAAACCCCTCGCCAGACAAGGTTTTTAATGTGATCTATCATAAGCACACATGATGCGACTAATGAAGTCCTTGAATGGTTGCATCAGGTCTGCTTGAGACAACACCTGATTCACAAATAGGTGCTATTATGAGAGATTGAGTTCAGGGGTTGAATAATTCTGAGACTGCAGTAATTAAAAGTGGCATTTTGTGTTACATTTGGAGAAACCACTTGTTAAATTAATTGTGTTGCCCTGTTAAAATTGTTATTGATTCTTGTTTGACTGGATTATTATACTGAAGGCTGAATCAATTTCATTGCAACTGTATGTTCTTTCAAATTCTTGGTTTGAAAAGTATGTCATTTGTCCTATTCAAGCGATGAATTATTGCCATTTGATTTCCTGTTTCATAAAACTTGCTGCTGAGTTTCATACAGCAGGATGCTCTACATTGTGCGACTCAAATGGGATTTGCTGTAGTTTCATGTAGGATTCAGGCACAGCGCTGCATGATAGTTGCATGTAAGTTTCACCTAATACATCTAATTTGTTCCAATACAAATTACGTCACATGTCAGAATTTATGTGATGGTGCTAGATAGCCCATCACTGATACGAACAGTACCAATATGAATATTTAACTTAAAATGGTTTGTTGCAGGTTTTATGTACTTGTTGTGTGTCTTGTTGTAGAAGAGGATGCGGGACAAATGGGAACTAAAGGGGGAACTGGGACTTCTTATTCTATATTTAGATACACTACCAGCCAAACGTTTTAGATCACTTACCAGTCAACCGTTTTAGTACACTACCAGTCAAACGTTTTAGATCACTACCAGTCAACCGTTTTAGTACACTACCAGTCAAACGTTTTAGTACACTACCAGTCAAACATTTTAGATACACTACCAGCCAAATGTTTTAGTACACTACCAGTCAAAAGTTTTAATACACTACCAGTCAAACGTTCTAGATCACTACCAGTCAAACATTTTAGATCACTACCAGTCAAAAGTTTTAATACACTACCAGTCAAACGTTTTAGATCACTACCAGTCAAACATTTTAGATCACTACCAGTCAAACGTTTTAGATACACTACCAGCCAAACGTTTTAGATCACTACCAGTCAACCGTTTTAGTACACTACCAACCAAACGTTTTAGATCACTACCAGTCAAACATTTTAGATCACTACCAGTCAAATGTTTTAGTACACTACCAGTCAAACGTTTTAGATACACTACCAGTCAAATGCTTTAGAACACTACCAGTCAAATGCTTTAGATCACTACCAGTCAAATGTTTTAGTACACTACCAGTCAAATGTTTTAGTACACTACCAGCCAAACGTTTTAGTACACTACCAGTCAAACGTTTTAGATACACTACCAGTCAAATGCATTAGATCACCACCAGTCAAATGTTTTAGTACACTACCAGCCAAACGTTTTAGTACACTACCAGCCAAACATTTTAGATACACTACCAGTCAAACGTTTTAGATACACTACCAGTCAAATGCTTTAGAACACTACCAGTCAAATGCTTTAGATCACTACCAGTCAAATGTTTTAGTACACTACCAGTCAAACGTTTTAGTACACTACCAGCCAAACGTTTTAGATCACTACCAGTCAAACGTTTTAGATACACTACCAGCTAAACGTTTTAGTACACTACCAGTCAAACGTTTTAGATACACTACCAGACAAATGCTTTTGATCACTACCAGTCAAATGTTTTAGTACACTACCAGTCAAACGTTTTAGTACACTACCAGCCAAACGTTTTAGTACACTACCAGTCAAATGTTTTAGATCACTACCAGCCAAACGTTTTAGTACACTACCAGTCAAATGTTTTAGTACACTACCAGTCAAACGTTTTAGATACACTACCAGTCAAATGCTTTAGAACACTACCAGTCAAATGCTTTAGTACACTACCAGTCAAATGTTTTAGTACACTACCAGTCAAATGTTTTAGTACACTACCAGTCAAACGTTTTAGTACACTACCAGTCAAACGTTTTAGATACACTACCAGTCAAATGCTTTAGATCACCACCAGTCAAACGTTTTAGTACACTACCAGTCAAATGTTTTAGATCACTACCAGCCAAACGTTTTAGTACACTACCAGTCAAATGTTTTAGTACACTACCAGTCAAACGTTTTAGATACACTACCAGTCAAATGCTTTAGAACACTACCAGTCAAATGCTTTAGATCACTACCAGTCAAATGTTTTAGTACACTACCAGTCAAACGTTTTAGTACACTACCAGCCAAACGTTTTAGTACACTACCAGTCAAACGTTTTAGATACACTACCAGTCAAATGTTTTAGTACACTACCAGCCAAACGTTTTAGTACACTACCAGTCAAACGTTTTAGATACACTACCAGTCAAATGCTTTAGATACACTACCAATCAAATGCTTTAGAACACTACCAGTCAAACGTTGTAGTACACTACCAGTCAAACGTTTTAGATACACTACCAGTCAAACATTTTAGATACACTACCAGTCAAATGCTTTAGATCACTACCAGTCAAACGTTGTAGTACACTACCAGTCAAACGTTTTAGATACACTACCAGTCAAACATTTTAGATACACTACCAGTCAAATGCTTTAGATCACTACCAGTCAAACGTTGTAGTACACTACCAGTCAAATGCTTTAGAACACTACCAGTCAAACATTTTAGATACACTACCAGTCAAATGCTTTAGATCACTACCAGTCAAACGTTGTAGTACACTACCAGTCAAATGCTTTAGAACACTACCAGTCAAACATTTTAGATACACTACCAGTCAAATGCTTTAGATCACTACCAGTCAAACGTTGTAGTACACTACCAGTCAAATGCTTTAGAACACTACCAGTCAAACATTTTAGATACACTACCAGTCAAATGCTTTAGATCACTACCAGTCAAACGTTGTAGTACACTACCAGTCAAATGCTTTAGAACACTACCAGTCAAACGTTGTTGTACACTACCAGACAAACTGTATATATTTAATACAGTTTTTGGTTTTTACGTGGATCTTGTCTCTTCATAATCACATCCACGCCTGTAGTGCCTTGTATGTAAAGCTCAGGGAATCTATTTTAGGGGGTTCAACCGTTACAATTTAATAAAATATATTTTAAAATATGATGAAACTCCTTACTTCAACTCCAACAAATGGAATGCACTAAATGTGCTGGATGAAAAATGTATATGTAATTTCCACATGAACATATATTACATCATAGTTGCTTTCAGCAAGAATTGTGTTTATGCAATAGATTCTATTCATGTGCAAACAAATAAATTCATCCCATCACTGTTTCAAGGTCTGAATCCTATAGTCCGACTTACATTAGTGTTTTAATCATGATCTTCATCCCATTAGCAGACGTTCCTGAGCATTATTTATAGCCAGCAGGCAGCAATCCACATTTTCTTTCTTTCTGTCTGTCTGTCTTTCTGTCTGTCTGTCTGTCTCCCCTCCAGCAAACGTGCACTGACCTGGCTGGGTTTCAGCTGTAGCACCACAGATGACCCTGACCTGCCAGATCTGTGCATGAAGCCTTCAGTGCCTCTTCTCGGAGTAATCACCCAACAAGCTTTGACGTAAATGGGCCACAGTGTATTAGCATATTTACCATTTGTAATGTTCAAAGCGTTACAGTGCATATCTCCACTCACTCTCATTACAGACGGCCTGCGGCTGACTAGACTACATCTGATTAGTAAACAGGGTCTAAACTTGGCTGTCTGATCGTTTGTAAACACATGATCAGATTCCCTGATTGGTGGACAACTGGGTTTAACTGCAGCTGTCAACAGTGTTGCCTTAATGCACAAAGTCCTACAAGCCTTGTGTTCATCCATCAGATGGATCAGCTTCCATCAGTTTCAGAGTTAAAGCAGATCGTAAACTTTCAGCTCTAAGAGGTTTACTGGCCCCTTAAACTAACATTTTCTACACCGATTAGCCGTAACATTAAAACCATTAAAACCATTAAAAGCATTAAAACTCCACTTACCATATAGAAGCATATTGTGGTTCTACACTGCAGACTGCAGCCCATCGGATTCACTGCAAATGTTGTTTGTCCCTATCCTTTAATGGTCAAGACCCCACAGGACCACCACAGAGCAATTAGTACTATTAGGGAGGCAGATTGTGTTGTTGTGGTGTGCTGGTGTGTGTTGTGCTGGGATGAGTGGATCAGACACAGCAGTGCTGCTGGAGTTTTAAACACCTCAGTGTTATTGCTGGACTGAGAATAGTCCACCATCCCGAACTTCCAGTTGACAGTGTCCTGTGGGCAGCGTCCTGTGACCACTGATGAAGGACTATCATCTCTGACTTTACATCTACAGAGAGGACCAACAAGGTAGGCTAGTCTAATAGAGTGGACGGTGAGTGGACACAGTGTACAACACACTAACACACCACCACCACGCCAGTGTCACTGCAGTGCTGAGAATGACCCACCACTGCGGTGGTCCTGTGTGGGTCCTGGCCATTAAAGAACAGGGTAGCAAAGTATACAGAGAATCAGATGAACTACACTCTATAAGTGTAGCTCCTATATGGTCAGTGGAGCTGATCGTCTGTGAACATATTCTTAACATATTGTAATGCATTCCTAATACATATTAAACAGGCTATAAATATTTATGTAAACACATTGCACTTTTTAGCCATGTTTGATTCACTATGGACTGTAAACTTAAAGCAAAATAAGAAACGTTCTTATTGTTATACTGTCAGTGGTAAAGAAACTCCAATGCTTCAGGACAACCTGCCCGTCATGAGTTATGATTTTTAGTCATTAGATAGTCATTTGAATGCATCACAAGCAGAATTCTTTTAGGTTATGTCCCAACTATGGCTGCCATCTTGAAAGCCGCCATATTTGATCAAGGACAAGTTTTACCAATGGGAAGGTGGTCATGTAGCGTATCAAAGAAGACCAGAATTGTCTCAATAATCTCAGAATCGATTGATGCAATCAAACATTATCAACACAGAACACCTGGTGAACACCTGCACCTTCAGATCTGTGTTCAGCACCAGGGACAGCACGCTGAACTTGTCCAATGTGGTTCCTGTTGCAGTAATATATATATATATATATATATATTACAGATGGACCGATTGGCATTTTTGAGGCAGATTCCGATCACCTTTCAGTGTGATCGGCCAATAGCTGATACTGATCGATTGGTGGGGCTATATGCCACGGCAGGGCTATAGGTCGTTATTAGCGCAAGCAAGTCAAGAAACATGGTCTAAACTGGTTTATTGCCATTTTTAACAAGCTCATGTGAAACTGCATAATATTTTAAACTAAATTATCAGTAAATAAACAAAGTAAATCAAACAAATATCTCCAATACTGCAATCATTACATTTAGACCCTTAATTTAAAACTAAAAAAGCTATTTAAATACATGCAGTCAAAACTGCAGTCATTAAACTCAGACTCTGTTATTTTAAACTATCTGTAATCATTAAATGTAGATCTTGAATTGCTGCTGCTGTTCTGTTAGTACTGGTCAGATCTGGTCTGTATGGTGTTCTGGGTTATTTGTTTTGTGCTAGCTGCGTGTGCTAGCTCTGCTGTTTACTGATACTCACTGTATTCAGCTGTGTGGTGTCTCTGAAGTGCCGTTTTAGATTAGTTGGTTAAATGTCTTTGTTTTGGTTCCCCAATGAGACACGTTGATTTTACAAATTTTACAAATTGTCCTAGATGAGTCTGTGTCACATGCGGTAAACACTGCCAGACGGACAGCACATGCCGTGATCGCAAGCTATTCTCGCGAGGCTGCTGCTTTAGTCAGTCTGTGGAAAATGAAAGGGTATGTATTTCCACCTAGTGGTTCAAATAGGAATTGCAACCTAACCGGAGCTGGAAATTAAGCTCATTTGTTTAACGCCATCTATCGGCTCTCGGGATCGGGCAAATTGGAGAAATATCGGCCAATCACAGATCACATATTTTGATTAAAAATCGGCTGATACAGATACATGGCCAATCGATCTTTCCATCTCAAATATATATATATATATATATATATATATATATATATATATATATATATATATATATATGCTGTTTACATTGTGTAAACATTTTTATAGATGGACCAATTTGATGTATAAAGTTGCCATACTTGTTTTTTATTGGACAACGATGATATGTGTGTGTGTGTGTGTGTTCTTGTAGTAGTATATTTGTGAGGACCACAAGTGTAGGACAATATGTAATCTTTTGGTTTAGGTGTAGTATTAATTAGCCACAGCAATATAAAGATCAATAGAAACCTATGAATGACCTTGCAACTACAATTAGACAAATGTGTGTGTGTGTGTGTGTGTGTGTGTGTGTGTGTGTGTGTGTGTGTGTGTGTGTGTGTGTGTGTGTGTGTGTATGAAGGTGTTTGTCAGTTCAGGCTCTGAAGGCTTGTGAAAAGAAGCTGTTAGACAGTCTGGCTATGAGATCCTAAATGCTACGGTACCTTCTTCCAGACAGTGAAGGAGAGAACAGTTTGTGTGAGGTTGCAAAGTCTCTCGCTACAGCTGAGCTACTTGTCAGTCTCTATCTTTTTGCTGTATTTCTGCATCTCTTTATTGCTGATCCATGCATTTTTAATCCGGACTGTTCTTCTTTAATGCCGCTTGCTGGCTTTAACTCTATGCACTAAATTTTGCCTATTGTTATTAAAGCTTCTTTGTGTTTGCATCCAGTCTCTCTCTCATACCTGACCCCTTGCTTCAATAACTCGGTTATAAATACAGCATCTTACATCAATGTCACAACTGTTTGTCAGATAAAGCCTGTTATGCTGGAATCAGGCTACACAAATTGTCATACCCAGCAGATTTCTAGCACTGAGCTCACAATGCTCCCTTAACCAAAGGTTATTTTTCACCTAGTATGATATATCCTACAGTGTGTTCCTTGACATTGACCAATAGGAGGGCAGGATGGTGCACGTATGAAAGCATAGAGAAGAGAAGGACAGATGCATTCAAATGCAATCACTGCACCTACAAAATAACAGCAGCTCACTTCAACCACAGTTTAAACTAGAACACAGAACACACTAGGGAACCCAGCTCAAATACAGCCTCACACAAGCAGCATATGTTTCACATGTAAAGTGTCCAAAGCCCACATGTGAACATGTGAAGTTTCTGTGGTGAAGAGAAACATCACCCTTTGTCTGAGCTGACCCTTCCTTGTGACTACAGACCAATGAATACATCATAAGATCTCCCTCTCTCTCTTGAAGTATCTGATTTATAAGTTCTCAGCTGTGTTACGAGCACTCATCAGATAAGTCTGCGTATGCCTACACTGTAAGAAAAGTAATCCATCTGAAATGTTTCTACTGTTGTAGGTCATAAAATCAAGTTACATGATTTTGCACAATTTTTTGCACAATTTGCAGTTGTCATTTTATTGAGTTCTAGTGATGCACAAACCACAGGATAAGTGTTGTTTTAACTCACTATCATGACTTACTAACTGGAGCCTAAAATGCTTGAACAAATAATAAAGACAAAAATAATTTTTCTGGCAACTTAGTTAAATAGTTTGGAAGACTTAATTTGATTATTTTTTAGTTTATTTATTAGTTTCCCCACTTGGACATGTTCTCCTGTACAAACTGGTCACCACAATCCTTACTGTGTGGACAAATAATTAGTTTAGTTTAGCTTTTGGTGATTATTTTTCCCCTTTAGATAAAACGAGAAGTTCTGGGGGTTCATGGTAAACCCCCATTATTATTTTCTTTTTTGTTATCTTTATCTATATATCTATTGGTGAATGGAGGAACAGCAAAGTAAGAATTTCATTGTATAGTGTAACTGTCTGTTCTGCTGTGCATATGACAGTAAAACTCTTGAATCTTGAATCTTGAATATGTTCTGAGACCATGGCTTCAGTTGTTGATGACATAAAATGCCGATACTAGGCTACTTCAGTATACAAGATATGGCACTGAATTATACCACAAGTTAGAGTTGATGGTGATCTGGACCTTGGCCTGAAGAAATTTTCCTTAACTGGACCTTACTGAACTCTAATTAAACACCTCTGCTCTATATTAATCCAAACCAGAACTAACTGTGTCTCTTTACTCTTCCTGAGATAATGATCGCTCTCCTATCATGCTGGATTCTGTTGGAGGACTCACCATTAGGGCCTCCTCCTCACCTGGTGCCAACCAGTTCTCCTCTTCATTCCTGCCATCTGCTACAACATTGACTGCATCACCGTGTACCTATGCAGTTTCTAAAGCTTTTACCATCCAGACTTCAAACAGAGCTTCTCTTAGTTCTGTTTTTGAAGTACTGTAAATACTATTTGACCAGAGGAGGACGGGTCTCCCAAGGTTTCTTCCTCCAGTCTTGAGGGAGCTTTTCTTGCCACTGCCGCCTCTGGCTGCAGGTCATGTTTTCATGTTTTCAAACTCCTGTAAAGCTGCTTTGTGACAACGGCATTGTAAAAAGCTGTTGAGATATGATTAACTCTGCTCATTACGTCGCTGTGTTGAAGGTCCGTAAACACAAACTAATCAGCTTGCTAGCCAGTTGGCTCTACGTAATTAAAAATTTATTTTTTAAATGCAGTCGACTTAAAAATATCAGAATCACAATCAGAATCTGACATTATTGGCCCTGAGCACAGTCTGTCACAATCAGTGCACTTATAGAACATGGTAATATGCTATACTCTTTAAGCAAATTTTTCATAACTGAGTACAAACCGGATTCCAAAAAAGTTGGGACACTAAACAAATTGTGAATAAAAACTGAATGCAATGATGTGGAGGTGCCAACATCTAATGTTTAATTCAGAATAGAACACAAATCACAGATCAAAAGTTTAAACTGAGAGAATGTATCATCTTAATGGAAAAATATGTTGTTTTAAAATTTCATGGTGTCAACAAATCCCAAAAAAGTTGGGACAAAGCTATTTTTACCTCTGTGTGGCATCCCCCCTTCTTCTTACAACACTCAACAGACGTCTGGGGACAAAGGAGACCAGTTTCTCAAGTTTAGAAATAGGAATGCTCTCCCATTCATGTCTAATACAGGCCTCTAACTGTTCAATCGTCTTGGGCCTTCTTTGTCGCACCTTCCTCTTTATGATGCGCCAAGACCATTTAAGGCCGCCTTTCCCTAAATGCTATTATACACTTCCTGGCTCGCCTGTATGAATGGCCTTGGACATAAATAACAAAGGGAACTGAACTAAACTGAACTGAATAGATAGTTTTGCCGTTGGCAGTTTCCATCTGAACCTGTCACTCATGTGTTACATAAACTCTGTGGGAAATGCTGTCAAATCTATGACAAGATGTTCACAGATTGAGATAACTTTAAGGTTTGGGGGTTGGGGGGTGGGCTGGGACAGGTTTGGAGGGGTGTTTATTTCGGTCTGCAGTGTGTGTGTGTGTGTGTGTTAGTGACTGGCCTTCAGTCAGACCTTCATATATATTTTTCATTGGAAAGAACTATGCAGGCATCCAGGTGTCTGCTCTGCATGTGGATTTGAAATAATAAGGTTCAGTAGAAATAATATACATATCACTTTGTAGTTCAACCATTACAGACTGTAATCCATCTGATTCTCTGCATACCCTGTGTATCCCCTTTTACTCTGTTCTTTTATGGTCAGGACCACCACAAAGAAGGTATTATTTGGGTGGTGGGTCATTCTCAGCACTGCAGTGACACTAACATGGTTGTGGTGTGTTAGTGTGCTGTTGTGAGTGGATCAGACACAGCAGTGCTGCTGCTGGAGTGTTTAAACACCTCAGTGTCACTGCTGGACTCTGGATAGTACACCAACCAGCAACATCCATGCTGTCTCTGTATGTTATCTGTGCTCCAGAAAGGAGTTTGAGGACCAGTTCATTAGAAGTTCTTGGGTGAGGCCTTGTGGTGGCAGCATTAGGGGATATGTATGTGTGTGTGTGTGTGTGTGTGTGTGTGTGTATGTGCTGCTAGTGTGTCAGTCAGAGAGCCGTTTGGTTAAATGGCCCAGTACGGGCTCTGTTTTCAGTATGACTTCAGGTGTCTGCAGGTCACAGTCAGTCATGCTAGCGTTTCACTCAGTGACGTGACGTGTCCGTTAACGCGGGGTGTTACCACATCACTCTGAAGCGTGTTTCTGTGACCGTGTTCGAGTGTGTGTTTCCTGTCAAGTTGGATGGAGACACATGAGCTTCAACATGACGTTTGACACATTCGTTGAGCTTTCTACAGAGTCACCACTGAAAACGCTTCAGTTACCCCAAATTTGGTCAGTTAGCCATTGGACATGTTTGGTGTCCATGGCTTGTCTCTATAGTTTTATGCTGCAGCTTTGATGCTTATGTAGCCAACAAATAAAACAGGGCATTACTTTGTGAGCCTGAATCACCTGAATCATACTTACACTATATTGCCAAAAGTATTTGCTCGTCTGCCTTCACTCACATATGGACTTGAGTGACGTCCCATGCTTAATCTATAGGGTTTAATATGATGTCGGCCCAATTTTTGCAGCTGTAACAACTTCAACTCTTCTGAAAAGGCTCTCCAAATGGTTTAGGAGTGTGTTTATGGGAATGTTTGACCGTTCTTCCAGAAGAGCGTTAGTGAGGTCAGACACTAATGTTCTATGAGAAGACCTGGCTCGCAGACCCAGACTCCTTCATTGGCTGGGCAGATGGAGAAGCATGATTCGTCACTCCAGAGAACACATCTCCACTGCTCCACAGTTCAGTGGCACCATGCTTTACACCACTGCTTTCGACACTTTGCATTGCGCTTGGTGATGTAAGGCTTGTAAGCTAATATATATTTAAACCATAAGAAATTAAAATAAATGAGACTGTGAAGCTGATTTAATTCAATTTATATATTTTATTTATTTGATCTGGACATTTCTTGTCTACTTATTGTTGTTGTTTATTTCATTATTTCGTCCTGTTTACTTAACACACTTCACAAATCTTATAAGAAAGTTGCACCTGGTCTCGTTGTCTTTCATTACTATTGCTTCATGAGTGAACCTAACTTGAATGTTACACATTGCATAAGGCTCTCTATTCACTAAAGTGTATCTCAAACCAAACTGTATTGATAAATAATACAAAATATTCTTACTTATTAGGTTTTTGACCCTGTATGACATAATGTTGTCAATAAAAATGGACAAATAATGCTAACGCATGATGCTGATCACAATGCTTGGTCATGTTGGTTGACCTGCACAGCAGCATCCAAATCACAGCACATACGTCCAGTCCAGCTATGCTGGCCACCAACCATGCCGTGGCTAATGTATGTTTGGCTATATTTGGGAAAAGCCTACGTTTAATAACTGGCTAACTGTGTGAACTGTGTGAAATAGTCATTTTGTGGAAGCGTGCAATTTCAGTAGGTTAGTAATTTGGTAGTCAGTAGTTATAAAAAGTCTCATGTAGCTGTTACATTAGCATTAGTTTTTTGATGGCAGTTCATGAAGAAGTGATCACATGGTTTACTGCAATCAAAACCCTTTCATTGCTGTACCTATTAAAGTGATGTATTGGGTGTCTGGGTAGTGAAGGCACTACACACGTGTCTTTCACAGTGAATCCGCTGGCCTAAAGGACCTGGGAGATCTGTTTTTTCAGGTAGGCTCATTGATTGTACATATTAGCGTTGCACAAGCTCTATAAACACACACAGTATTTAATATCCATTTAAGTCCATTTAATATATATAAGTTTATAATTACATTTGAATTGATGGCTAATATATGGACTTTTTTCATCTGTCTCAGGTGTAGTCAATCAACTAAGATGTATTTGGTGTCCAAAACGTGGTTGCCCAAATACTTTTCATAAATATATGCCTGCAGGAAGTGCACACATAGGAAAGGGATTTGGAATTTGACATCCTTGAAATTCTTGTTGGCTAAAACAGCTATGCGTCCAATGTCCAGAACTTACAGTTCACAGTATGTCACTGACCTTTATGAGGACTCGGGTCTGGTTTGAGCAACATATGAGATTTTTTTTAGCGTATGATGAAAAACATTTGGGTGACTATTGACTTCTAATGTACTTAGAAACATCAATTTCTTACATTTAGGCAACAAATGTGTCTTGGCTTATGGAAGTGTCTCACATTTGGCCAAACTATAAAAACTAGATAGATAGATAGATAGATAGATAGATAGATAGATAGATAGATAGATAGATAGATAGATAGATAGATAGATAGATAGAGTTGATATATATTTTAATGCTTTAGTCAACTAAGCTCAGTATATCAATGTAGAGTGCTGGTGGGTTGTTAAAAGGGCAGGCGAGGTAACAGTCAGCGAGGGTCAGATGAGGTTTCCTTTCACTTATCTTTTTCATTTTGACCCATTACTGACCCATGTAGCTCCATTAATGCATTATTAATGGCTCCATGTTAATCTTAACACTGTTGAATGGGACACACACGCACACATGGCTGACTTGGCTTGCCGGTGGGCTCAAGAGACGTACTGTCCTCAGGGGTAACCCGCAGACCAATTTACTGTGTTTAATAACTATAATCCCTTCATTTAGCAGCACTATTTAAACAATACAAGATAGAAGACAGTATGATGCACATGAAAATAATTGTTTCTAATGCAAATGATAAAGAAAAATAATAAAAATCTTACTGGAACTAATACCAGTAAGAAGGGGGAACAGCTGCGGGCTGGAAATTAGGGGATCAGCCTCATGACCAGAAGGTCAGGAGTTCCATCCACTAATCCAAGAGATTCAACTGAAATGCCCTTAAGCAAGACACCCAACTGCTCCCAGGGTGCTGTGGAAAGGGCTGCCCACCGCTCCGGGCAAGCGGTCTCACTGCCCTCTAGTGTGTTCACCAATGTGTGTGTGTATGTTTCACTGCATGGATGGGTTATATATATATATATATATATATATATATATATATATATATATATATATATATATATATATATATATATATATATATATATATATATATACGCACAGTCAATTTAAAACACAGAACAGTATTCATAAGATTTTAAATATTATGCAAAATAATGCATTTAATTTGTTTATAATAAATAAAATAAACAACAAACAAGCATTTAACTAGCCTATCCTTAACCATGCACAAGCCAGGACACAGTCTATCTATCGCTCTCTCCATCACTCTCCTGGCTCTCCCTCTATCTGTATCTCTCTCTCTCTATCTTTGTGTCTCTCCCTCTGTATCCCCCTCTCTCTCTCTCTCTCTCTCTCTCTCCCCCCAACCATTTAACATTATGTAACAGCAGTGGAGGCAGCAGTCCGACTTCTTCGTCTAATCAGCTGTGATTAAATGAAAGGCCTGAAATACGGAGGGTTTTCCTCTTTGCTGTACTGTGCCTGTGCCAAAACAAACACAAAACTCTAAATAAATCCCTCAACCCCCCCCCACACACACACACACTGCTCCCCCATCCCCCCTAAAGATGCCAAAATCCGGAATCATTTTGTATCCTTAGTAATCATGAACATCTGGTCACCTCCAGCTGGTCCTGGCTGGTGTGCTCGGGGCTCAGAGATTATACGTTTAAACAAAAATCATATTAATGTTGAGGTAGAATCATGCTGGCAGGGTCATTTACAGACAGGAGTGGAAGTGAAGGTTGCAGATATGTACATACATTACATGCACAGACATACGCAGGAAGGATAGAGGAGCTCATGCTGATGCTATTCTACCTGATACAGCCTATATATTAGACTGTTCAGCTCATACACAACAAAACAGCCTGCCGAGATTACATACAAATCCCAAACCAAAAAAAACCCTATATACAGGTATCAGTGAGAAAGACGCACAAACACGGCTGTTCATTTCCTGTTCGCCATGTAGTGTGATTACACCTTAAACATGTGACATTACACACTCAGGTTTTAATGCCGCACCATCTGAAGAATCACACGTGCACTTGAGGGTTTTGTTTTTTAAACACAGAGATTTTTTCAGAATGTATTGATATTTTTATTCACCTACATTTAAACGCTCGTTAAGGAGCATTGTTCTTAAAGTGTTAGAGAACGAGAACAGAATGGACCACAATTACATTCCACAATGCAGCCAAGCTCTACAAGATAACCTTCACAAAGACTAGGGAGCAAACACAAGGACACAAGGGGTATAAATACACAAGGACAGGCAAGGAACACTCTCCCTCTTTGCTTTCCTCCCTGTGCCTTTGTTTATTTAGCCCTTCTGTCATTTCCATGTGCTTCTGTTTATTTCGGTTTATAGCTCCTCCCTGTCTCTGCCTTATTGTCATGCCCCTCATCTATCTCTAGTTTGCGGCTCCTCCACTTTCCCAGGTGTTCCTTGCCTGTCCTTGTGTATTTATACCCCTCGTGTCCTTGTGTTTGCTCCCTAGTCTTTGTCTGAGATTTGTGAAGGTTATCTTGTAGAGCTTGGCTGCATTGTGGAATGTAATTGTGAACATCTGGTGTAAGTCCATTCTGTTCTCGTTATCTAACACTTTAGGAACAATGTTCCCTAATAAGCGTTTGAAGGAAGGTGAATAAAAATCTCAATGCATTCTGAAAAAATCCCTGTGCTTAAAGAACAAAACCCACAACTGATTCTTCAGACGGCACAGCATTAAAACCTGACATACATGATTGTTTTATCCACAATTTTAAGTTACGACATGCACAGTGGAAGTCATATATCAGCAAGGTCCAGAAACCTTGACCCCTTTTGACTTGAGCTCCTCCGGAATGGACTGATGCTCTGCAGTAAAACTGTGGGCTGACCTTCCAGATTGTTTAAGACATGTTCTCAGAACCAGGTTGTTACCAGCATAATGTTTAAAAACCAGGGTCTCTAATGGTATGAGGGTGTTTTGCTGTGAAAGCCATTCCTAACCTGCATATCTATGAAAAACCAAGAACACTGAAAGAGATATACTTTCACTGTCCATAGAAAAACATGTATTTCCATTTTTCCCATTGTGACTTTTCCATTTCCTTTAAGTTCTTTACATTGTGTAAACAAAAATATTATGAACGGACCAATAGAAATGCTCCAGAATGGCTCAGAATAAAACTTCTTTACATTAACTTATATTGAAAGTTAAGAACGTTTTTGATCTTATAATGTGGTTACTTGGAGATCCTTTTTTTTTCTTTGGGCAACGAAGATATGCTTTTAGATACCATTCTTTTCTGGAACATCCCAGCTTATTTCAACACGAAAACAGGTAGAGTCATTGATCTTAAGACTGTTTTATAAAATTGAGATCGGGAATTGGGAAAATAGGGAATTCTAGCAAAGGTCAGACATTTGTAGTTGAGGATTACAAGTTGATTTAGAAAAGGAGGATCCAAAACTGTGGCCAGCAACAGAGACAGAGTTATACACTGGCCAAACACAACCATGGAGCGCATTCAGAGATGTAGTCAGACGGGAAGTCTAAAAGAGTTCAAAGACAAAGTCAAAAACAAAGATGGGTTCAAACTGAAAATCACTAAAAGACGATTCAAGATTCGGCACCCACTGAAACTGAAACAAAACTTCACAAACCAAACCAATGGTGCGTCCGAAATCGGCTACTAAGTCAATAGGTACTAGATTTGAGTCAGTACATACTGCTTGAGCGGTAGACTAGTAGACTTCAGTATTAGTACACACTATGTCCACCATCTTTCCAAAATCCTGTGACGCAACGCCTGTAAACATCCCACTATTCATTAAAAGCCTAGTTTACTGACAGATGTAGACACTGTTTGTGACACTGAGCTGCAGTTTTGTCTAAATCTGTACTCAGACAGTGTTGAGCTGTAGCTCAGAGAAGATAAATCAGGAGGAACTTAATGTTTTCACCTCAGAAGTAGCTCTAACTTCTGCAAGCGGCAGTTAGCAGCAGTAGCTACATACACACAGCCCACATACCATTTCCACTGTATTTTTCCCTCCTCTCTAGATACATGTTAGGCTCCAGTTGAATCATGGGATAGCACAGTGTGCTGCAGTCGCATACATAAAAAATATCTAGGTACCGTTCATGTACTACTCAACAGCTACTGAGTATTTGGACATAGTAGCCAAGCTCACCTTCACAGTAGTACTGAAAACAGGTGACCACAATCAGTAATCATGTGAAGAAGAGAGATCAAGAAGTTCTGGGACATAGAGTTCCTGGAGGCTAGTAGTTTTGCTGTTAGTTAGTAGTTTTGCCTTTGAGTTGTGTGTGTTTTTTCAGAGCTTGATCCAAAACTTCAGGAATGAAATACAAACAACAGCATCCTTCAGATAATCAGGGTCATGAACATCTGAACACCATGTTCAGTAACACATTTCCAACATCTAATAATTCTAATGAGTTTACTGGCACCACTGAGCTTTTCCTTTTTTGCTCAACAGTAGCAGTAAAGGCATCTCAGTCATAAATCTACAAACAGTTAATTAGTATCTTTATTGGAGCTTTATGAGAATAAATTCTATAAATATCAAGAAATATTAGCAATGGTGTCCACATGCAGTTATTTCCCACAGTGTTTCCTTTCTGTACTCATGCATATGCTTTTTAAGTAGTCAAAGGGACGAGTTCAGAAAGAGAGAGAACAATAATCCAAAAACAATGTAAGTAATCATAAAATAGTTTGAGCTAGCCTTCTTGCTTGTAGACGCATCATTCTAACCTTAGAAGCGGATGATTCATAGAAGTTTACTGCTGTGTAGTTATGAATTCACGGTAAGAGCTTTTATCACCTAGCAGCCAGGTACTAAGTGTTATCGAGTTCTAAGTGTGAACTTTAGCATCATCCAGCCTTTACTTCATTTTATCATATATGTGCTGTGGCATGAGCTAACAGCACAGTACATAGTTAATTTTGTTTTTAATAATTGCAGGTTTTGCTGTTTAGGGTTACAAAAAAACTGAGAAATAAATGAAAAATAAATCATACAGTTATTTACACTCACCAGATTACAAACCATATATATATATATATATATATATATATATATATATATATATATATATATATATATATATATATATATATATATATGAGAGAGGGAGAGAGAGAGTATTAGAGATTAGAGATATTGTTAGAGATGAATATTTAGCAACATACAGTACATTACTGTGCAAAAGCATCTAAGCTAATGGTTTAAAATGTATTATCTTAGCAATACGTGTATGTTCACCAGAAAGAACAGTAGATATGATTAGAGCAGATGTAAATAATCATACATACAATACAAAGTAACATGAATATCTTATTGTGAGAGAAGTAGATCATATCTTGAGCTCCAGTTTGAAGAACAAAGTGTAGTTCCAGATTTCTCCTGGACGCCCCAGACATTGTATTTAATTCCTATACCAGCAATCTAGATTTAGCTTAATGAAGTACTGAGTAGCACAGTGGTGTAGTGGTTAGTATGGTGGTGTAGTGGTCAGTACGGTGGTGTAGTGGTGTAGTGGTTAGTATGGTGGTGTAGTGGTTAGTACGGTGGTGTAGTGGTTAGTGCGGTGGTGTAGTGGTTAGTACGGTGGTGTAGTGGTTAGTATGGTGGTGTAGTGGTTAGTACGGTGGTGTAGTGGTTAGTATGGTGATGTAGTGGTTAGTATGGTGGTGTAGTGGTTAGTACGGTGGTGTAGTGGTTAGTACGGTGGTGTAGTGGTTAGTATGGTGGTGTAGTGGTTAGTACGGTGGTGTAGTGGTTAGTATGGTGGTGTAGTGGTTAGTACGGTGGTGTAGTGGTTAGTGCGGTGGTGTAGTGGTTAGTACGGTGGTGTAGTGGTTAGTACGGTGGTGTAGTGGTTAGTATGGTGGTGTAGTGGTTAGTACGGTGGTGTAGTGGTTAGTATGGTGATGTAGTGGTTAGTATGGTGGTGTAGTGGTTAGTACGGTGGTGTAGTGGTCAGTACGGTGGTGTAGTGGTTAGTGTGGTGGTGTAGTGGTTAGTATGGTGGTGTAGTGGTTAGTATGGTGGTGTAGTGGTTAGTACGGTGGTGTAGTGGTTAGTATGGTGGTGTAGTGGTTAGTACGGTGGTGTAGTGGTTAGTATGGTGGTGTAGTGGTTAGTACGGTGGTGTAGTGGTTAGTACGGTGGTGTAGTGGTTAGTAAGGTGGTGTAGTGGTAAGTACGGTGGTGTAGTGGTTAGTACGGTGGTGTAGTGGTTAGTACGGTGGTGTAGTGGTTAGTATGGTGGTGTTGTGGTCAGTATGGTGGTGTAGTGGTTAGTACGGTGGTGTAGTGGTTAGTACAGTGGTGTAGTGGTTAGTACGGTGGTGTAGTGGTTAGTACAGTGGTGTAGTGGTTAGCACTTTTGCCTCACAGCAAGACAATCCAGGTTGGATCCCTGGTCTGGGCTGTTCTGTGTGGAGTGTGTATGTTCTCCTCATGCTTGAGTGGGTTTCCTCCGGGTGGGTTTCCTCCGCATTGCCTAGTAAAGCTGACCAGGCTGTCATCTTTTACTGTAGCATATTTTCTTGTACTACATTCTTCTCTGGTGTTCATTCAAACATATCACTCTTTATCCCACACTTAATTGAACTAAACAGGAATTGACTGGAGTTTGATGTGGTGAATAAAGAAAACAGCTACACATTCTTACAGCCAGCAGTAATACGTCTCGGTGATTTGCCAAAATCTGGACTGTAAAGGAAGATGTGCTGAGAGGAAAGACAACACAGAGATAAAACAAAGGGACAGATTTGCCCAGTATGCAAATAGATGGAGCTAAAAGCCAATAAAATGTTGTGTCCTGTGCCAATTCCTCCATCTGCTAACAGCGACAGTTTGATGATTAAGCTCAAAGATACTATTTTATTACACCAAATTATCAAACTCCCCCCTGAAACTCAACAGATAACACTTTACAGCAAGATTATATTTATTGATGGTGTCTAAGAGAGCAATTAGCATTACTAAAGGGTTAAGTAACACCTCAATTAACTTAATAATTAACTAATGATAGTAATGAGAAATACACACTATTTTAGATATTATCAAGTAGTTTATTAATGATAATGTAAATGAACTGGCACATGGGACAGTAAGAAATAAGCACTGATTAATAATTATTTGTAGTCTGAAATAGTGCCTAATAAAGTCTTAATTCATATCTTATTACTAAAACTGAGTTATCTTTAGTAATAAGATATGAACAAAACCTTTAGATTAAAACCTTTAATAATAATATATTTATCATGTTAACAGTTTAGTTTGTTTAAATATTAAGGTTAGAACTGAAATACCTAAAGATATATATATATATATTATAACCCTGGGAAGATGCGCTAGGGTTTAATATGATGTTGGCCCACCCTTTGCAGCTATAACAGCTTCAACTCTTCTGCCACTGACGCTGGACGAGAAGGCCTGGCTCGCATTCTCTGCTCTAATTTATTAAGGTGTTCTATCAGGTTGAGGTCAGGCCAGTTAAGTTCTTTCACACCGAACTCCTCCTCCATGTCTTTATGTAGCTGCTTTGTGCACTGGTGGGCAGTCATGTTGGAACAGGAAGGGGCCATCCCCAAACTGTTCCCACAAAGTTGGGAGCATGAAATGATCCTTAATGCTGAGTTACTTTAAATGGAACTAAGGGGCCGAGCCCAACTCCAGAAAAACAATCCCACACCATAATCCCCCCTCCACCAAACTTTACATCTGACACAGTGCAGTAAGACAAGTACCATTCTCCTAGCAACCACCAAACCCAGCTTCGTCGCCCAGACGAAGAAGCATGATTAAGATAGAACACGTTCAGTCCAGTGGCGGTGCGCATTACACCACTGCATCTGACACTTTGTATCATATTATAGTGTATGTCCTTCACAAAGTTTTGACTGAGTTCTCTTTGAATTCTCTTTCAACACATTCACAATCAGCAGCTTCATCCACTCAGGCAAGGCACAGTGAACCAATCATGTGCGCTGTAAGATCACCAAAGGCTCCTCAACCAATCAGATCTGTGCACATTGGGGCATGCAGCGCGCACACAGGCGAGGTATAAAGCGAGGAGCAGCAGCCCAAGACTAAAGCCAGTCAGAAAGAATAAGGAGCTCTAAAAACAGAAAAGTGAACAGAGAAAACTGACTGTTTAACAGGAACGGTTCTGGAATGGACCTGCTCGTCTAGTTTTAGAGAATACCGCTCTGTACAACCAACATGTCCATTTGAGTTAACAAGAAGACGCATGTTTTATTTACTGTTTCTACAAATAAACACTTTTTCAAAAGCATTCTTGTTTTTACTTAAAGTAAGGAAAAACATTTATACAAGTTTATAAATAATTCATTCTCTTTAGCATTTAAACAGCAAATATACTGAAATATACTGAACGGTATGTGTGATGTGTTGGTGTTTCAGTAGCTGATGGTATAAGATGCTGATACTAGACTACTTCAGTAAACAGGATACACCACTGAATCAGAACACAAGTTGATGATGATGGTCCGGACCTTGGTCTGAGGAAATCTCCTCTAACTGGACCTACTGACTCTAATTAAACACCCCTGATCTACATATTACAGATTACTGATTTCTATCAATGTAGTCTCTACTCACAACTTAGCACTTTATCCAATTATCACTTTAGTGGTAAAACTATAATACGCTGCCTTAGCTCAGAGGTCTCCTGAAAAACAATATAAACAAAATTCCTAAATCTCTTTAGATCCAGAATCTTCATTATTCGGCATATCTGAGTTTCTCCATAAGCATATTGGAGACCCTCTGCACAAGCAAGGTGAGGGAAATCTTTCTTTTAGTTCACTGCAGAGCTCTGCATGACCAGAACACAAGCTCCCTCTCTTCTCCGGTGCACCCACTATGAGGGCAAAAGGGGGAATAGGGGGTGATTAATGAGGGAGAGCAAGGAACAGGTGTGCAGAATGAACGGACTATATATTCTCATCCCAGTTCGACTCCGTGCTAAAGCACTTCCTCTGCCTGTTTCACCGTCTCTAATCCCTGAATCGTCGTATCCTGTACAGGAGACTCTCTTACTTTTCCCATGACTAAGGTACAGTGAGTGCCTCCATCTTTGCTACCGAGCCTCAGATTTCTTAAGTTAGCAGGTGCATAGCTACAGGGTATCTTCACTTCCTCCAAATTAATTAGATCATTTTTCCAGCGCCCCCACCTTGGCTGAAGCCCATCTGTTAAAGAATCATCCCAGCCTGTATCATGCCTTCACATCTTTTGAAGTATCCTTTTCCCATTAAGCAGCAGGATTGATAGAAACCCCAGAGGATCACACAGGGAAGTAGAGGTAGACGGTACGGCATGCCAAGTAGAAGACTGGTTCTTGAGCCTGATTTTGAACTAGAAGCTTGAAAACTTTGTGCTATTTGTACTAACGAGTTCTCTGAAATGGCAACTTTACTTAAGAGGTATTTTGGAGCATTTTTTATTAGTCCATTCTTCATGAAATTCATTCACTTTGTAAATGGCAGCTTCATATAGACAATATTATGGGGGAAAAAAAATATATATACATATATATACACACACACTACTGCTTTTAAGTTTAGGATCACTTTAGAATTTTATTTCATGCAATTTTCATGCAATTCACAAACAATATTGTTCATTTCACAATTAATGTAAGTGTATCAGATGATTTTTAAAGAATAAAAATGTTTGTATTAAAGCCTATTTTTGTATAGAGGCTTATTTAGCATATAGTCCTATAATCAGCAATTCTCAGTCCTCTGTCTAAATCTCCTGGTACGGCCACCAATCCAAGTTAAGGATGTTATTGGACTAATTGGTTGTTAGGACACTCTTGTTTAATTGTGATGCACAGCTGAAAAACATTCTACTAATAAGTGAGTATAAAAGGGAACAACATTCTAGGTTAGTTTAGTATCTGAAGCATCAGCAGTTGATGGCTTGCTGACCGACTCACAATGACCAGAAAGAAACAACTTTCTTTAGAGACCCGTCAGTCCATTGTTGTGTTAAGGAAGAAGATACTCCATTGAAAACAAGAACATTTCACTGTGAAACTTTTGAGCGGTAGTGTATAATATATATATATATATATATATATATATATATATATATATATATATATATATATATATATATATATACTTAGAATACAACCTCTTCACATTAACTTTCATTAAAAGTAAAGACTGTATTTGTCCTCTCCTGTAAAGTTACTATTTTGGGAATTACATGTTTTTTTATCCACAGCTTGTTGCACCGGCTAAATGTAAGTTTAGTAAGTTGGTGTGTAAAGTTCACCCTAACTCTGACACTGAGTGCACTTTTTTTAAAACTGGCAACGCACAAACTTACAGTACATCTTAGCTACTAGTGTGTAAAGTGATTGCAGATGAAACCATTGTCTCACGTAATGATGTTTTTATCTGCAGCCAATCAGGAATGCTTTGCAACACAACCAAGAAGTATTTCATGCATGATCTCAAGATGCAGTGAAATCACTTATTCTCTCTGTCAATCTATCTGTCATAATAGTTATATTTCAAAGAGAGATTGTCCTTCACAGTAAAGCTGCATTCTCAAAGTGTCTTGACAAAGATCTCTTGTTTATCTGCTGCTGCTGTTTGGAATTGTTTTGATGTTCAAACTGAGATTATAAATGTGGCAGAACTCACACCTACTGTAGAGTATGTTATAAAAAAATCTTACATACTAAACCTGTTGATACAGATGGCCTGCAATGAAAGCTGTCCCAAACCCAGGAAATAACCACTTGGACCAGATGAAACATGCAGGCAGGCCTATAAAACTGCTCGGTCTAAGGCAGACCTCCTCAGAGCAGATGTGTACCATGGTATCCTCAAGAATAAAGCTTGTACTCTTGAATTGGTCTCCGTCTGCCGTCTGTAAATAACAGATACCTCTCCGTAACATCATCCTTTCCTCTATTTCTTCTGCATCATTTACCTCATTCTAAAAGATGACATCTTATATGTTTTGCCCTTTAACTGGTTCCTTTTGAGCTGGTTGAGTCAAACTGTGTCCTGTTATTGTTGAAAGGTACAGTGGGTCTCTTCTTGAAAGACAAGGGCATCTTCTAGCACAGTGGTCACCAACTCCTGGTCCTGGAGATCTTCCATTCCCTTGGGCTGCAGTTTAAACTACAGTCTGCCACACCCTGTCGAGTCCTTGACAGGCTGGGTTGGATGCTTCTGAGTAACCGTGGAAAGAGGTCAGAATGTGGAAGCAAGTGGGAACTAAACCCAGGAGAATAGCAGATCTCCGAGTTGAAAGGTTGGGGAGCACTGTCAAAGTGGATGTGATGATATTTTCCTTATGCTTTTATTCATCTTGCTCAGGTACAACTCTTCTGTCTTCATTCACTGGCGTCTTTAGAATCTACCGCCAAATTGTAAATAGTGTTAATTAGTGTGACTAACTGGGTGAAGCTCTCAGTCCAGCGTACAGCATTAGGTTCTTCATTCTCCTTGGTGTCAGTGTTATTGTTTACTTGTAGACTGTATTCAAATGATTTTTGCTTTAAGGTGTTTCCAGTCCAGAGCACAGTTTACAGGTGGAAGGTCAATGTGAAGCTATGATTTATACATCAGGGTACATTAACCCTTTAAAAGCACAAGCTAAGCAAATCCCTTCTAATGCACATCATGGGCTAAACTTGACCCATATTCATTTCCTATGTTTTTGTATGTATTGCTGAGTACCTCTTTGGTGTATCCATTAAAATCAGTTTATTTCATTATTTATTGTTCCAAGTGTTCATTAAATATCTTGTTTTTAAATCATCAATTTAAATCTTATTTGCTTCACGAGCAAAAATAGTTGTTTTAAACATGTTCCTGACTGTAAATGTACACATGTCAACAGGTTCTATCAAATTCTAGAGTGAATACATAAAGGTTAATTCTGAATTCTCTTGTACGTTAAAAGGGAATGATACAAAAGCGAAATTCAATAATAAAAAATAAAATAAAAATGAAATATATATATTTGTGATGATCAAAAACAAGTAAATTGAATGACAAAATTAATTTATTGCAAAGATATAGACAATAAATAAACATGTTGTGCATCAAAGGGTTAAGACAATGCTCCAGATTCTAAGGGTTAGCAAAGAAAGAAGCAGGGAGCACTTCTTATAGCAGCAGTGTATAAGACATAGTGTTTCATATACTCATAGGACATGGTAGGATAGGATACTCATGGTAACAAGCAATTGAATTAGTTTTATGCAACTCGCCCATTCAAATAATTGAATTCAGGTGTTCCATGGCTGCAGGTGTATAAAACCAAGGACCTAAGAAGACGGCTTCAGACTGCTTTAGTTCTCGCCTTGTACCATAATGGGATGCCATAGAAGTCCAGTTGTGAAATCTCCTCCCTACCAAATATTCCACAGTTGACTGTCAGTGGTATTATAACAAAGTGGAAGCAATCGGGAACGACAGCAATGACAGAGCATCATGACAGAGGTCACCATCTTTCTACCAAGTCAATCACCTCCAAACTTCATGTGACCTTCAGCTTAAGAACAAAGCATAGAGAGCTTCATGGAATGGATTTCCATGGCCGAGCAGCTGCATCCATGCCTTACATCACCAAGCGCAATGCAAAGCATCGGATGCAGTGGTGCAAAGCTTAATGCTTAATGCAAAAACAGTTTGGGGACGAGCCCATCCTGTTCCAACATGACTGCACACCAGTACACAAAACAAGCTCCATAAAGACATGGAGGAGCGAGTTTGGTGGGGAGGAACTTGACTGGCCTGCTCTTGACCTCAGCCCGATAAAACACCTTGGAGATGGATTAGAGCCAATTCTGAGAGCCAGACCTTCTTGTCCAACATCAGCGTCTGACCTGTACTTCTGGAAGAACCGTCAAACATTCCCATAAACACACTACTACAAGCTGTTATATATACATATCCCATCTGATTACACGGAACTGTATGCACAAGCGTCTCAAGAGATCTGATTTAAGAAACAAATCTGGGGTGCGTTTCCCAAAATGTTCGTAACGCCAAGTACTTCGTAACTTCATACTTAAGAACAGTCTTAAAATTACGAATGTTTCCCGAAAGCCTTCGTAACTAACGTAGTACGTAAAGTCGTTTGTAAATGTAAGAGTAGTCTGACCCACTCGTAAATCGGTCAGTTCTTAACTCTTAGTTCATGTGCAGTTCTGTCTCAAAAACAAAAGAGGGCGCTAATCATCCTTTTCAAAATGCATTGTTCTGTGCATGGACACTACACGTATTTATACAAACATGAATTCATGAAGATTTAAAATCACATTTTAAAGCGTAATTGCATCACAGATATGACATCCAACGTCAACAAATATCATATCCAACAGCTTGAATTATGTAAACAGTAAACTTCTAGAATAAACAGGTGTTCGTTTGTATCCTGGTGGAGTGGGAAGCAAACTGCCCACCACTCTGAACGTCAATACTGACCATAAATGTACAAAATACTTTATTATTTTAAGGTTGGAATCATCGTAATCACGTGAAACAAACAGTATAAACTGCTTAAAGTACAATACATTATTTGTTGATGTACATTTTTTCTCTATTTCTTCAAGAATTTGGCTTTTATTTCATCCTGAGAAAAATTGCGTTTGCGTGGCCCGTGTGCTGTGCTAGGAAGGTTAATCGTGTGCCTATTTATAGACTATAGACAACAATAGCAAGCGAAATGTTTTCATTTATTTATTTTTTTTTACGTAAAAGTAATGTAAATCCTTATCGGTTGTTCTTTTGTATTATCATTGTTTACAGAACGATACATTTGTGGCATAATAATGAGGAAACCTATGCAAATCTGTGGTTTGGTTCTCAACTGGCATTGCCTATTCAGTGCTGACGTGGGGGCGGAGTCAACAACTACTTGAAACTAGTTTGTAAGTTAGGAGACCAAGAAGGCATTTGAGAAACACTCACAAAATTGGGGTTCTTAAAGTTATGTCGTTCTTAAAGTTGTTCGTAAATCACTAAGATCAATCGTTATCGGGAAACGCACCAGTGATTTATTCTGTCTGAACACAGCCAAAAACACTAGGACATCCAAATTTGAGAGACACATCCATAAAAATCCAATTAGAGCTACATTTCAAGCTAATTTTAAACTTCAGGTTCAGACTATCAAAAACTAATCCGGATTCAATCTGGATATGCATATAATCAGATTTGGGCTGTCAGAGCTGCAATATACCCTTATATACCTGCAGTTTCAAGGCCTCCTTTATGTTTGTCTGCCAAGCATGACACTATGAACTGATGACTGACATGAGCGCTGGACTCATGACTCACACATGTGACAGAAAATCTGTAAACGGAGCGAGTAGAGTTACAATCCATCAGCATGTGGAGACAAGGTCTTTTCCTTTAAAGCATTAAACCCTCCATCAAACCTTGCCAACACTGAAGAAACTGTATGTTCTGATCGTACTTCTGCATGAACTGCATTAGTTCTGCTGTACAATGTCTAATTTTTGATGAACACCCATGACCTCATTCTGTCTCCCTTCCATTGTGTCGATTACAATGGCCGACAGGAGATTGTTCAAGTTTTCCATTAGTGGTAAACAGAAGCAAGCTTCTTTTCCTTGTCCCGCTTTGAATCGTGAGCGTGCTCGACATAGAAATCTCTGTACAATCAGAGCAAGCGGGGCTTTCAGGTTTATTACTCAGGGCATGATGGGTTTTGAAGTGTTTTCTGCTCGTTCCAGGTGTGGGATGCATTCTGCCCACATGCTATGTACAAAACTAGCACAAGCCTAAACATGCAGCCTTTTCAGGTTTGTGAATAGAAAAATACAGAATGAACTTTGTTCCCTCGTGTAGATGCGTTCGAGGGAGGATCGTTCAAGATGGGGGACCTTTATGCAGAAACTGGGAGGAGATCGTATGTGCAGCTGATATATATTAAAATTCAAATTTGAGCAACCAGCAGGAAGTTTAATAAACCTGTCCACACTTGTTTTTGTTGACCCAGTTCACAGTACCTACGTTTTATGTTCAAGTATAATTATTAAAATCATATATTTCCATCCATCTATCTATTATCTTCCTCTTTATTCCTCTAATCAGGGTCACAGCAGGGCTGGAACCAATCCCAGCGTCATCGGGCGAAGGTGGGGTACATCATGAACTGGTCGCCAGTCCATCACATGGCCCAACACACACTCACACCTAAGGGCAATTCAGAGTGAGCGATCAACCTAACATGCTGATGTTTGGACTGTGGGAGGAAACTGGAGTACCCGGAGGAACCCACTCAAGCACGGAGAGAACATACACACTCCACACAGAACCACCCAGACCGGGAATCTAACCCAGATCATCTCACTGTGAGGAGACAGTGCTAACCACTACACCACCATACTGACCACTACACCACCATACTAACCACTACACCACCGTACTAACCACTACACCACTGTACTGACCACTACACCACCATACTAACCGCTACACCACCGTACTAACCACTACACCACCGTACTAACCACTACACCACCGTACTAACCACTACACCACCGTACTAACCACTACACCACCATACTGACCACTACACCAACATACTAACCACTACACCACCATACTAACCACTACACCACCATACTAACCACTACACCACCATACTGACCACCACACCAACATACTAACCACTACACCACCGTACTGACCACTACACCACCGTACTAACCACTACACCACCATACTGACCACTACACCAACATACTAACCACTACACCACCATACTAACCACTACACCACCGTACTAACCACTACACCACCATACTAACCACTACACTACCATACTAACCACTACACCACTGTACTAACCACTACACCACCGTACTAATCACTACACCACCGTACTAACCACTACACCACCGTACTAACCACTACACCACCATACTAACCACTACACCATCATACTAACCACTACACCACTGTACTAACCACTACACCACCATACTAACCACTACACTACCATACTAACCACTACACACCCATACTAACCACTACACACCCATACTAACCACTACACACACGTGCCGCCACATCAAAGTTTGTCAAAGAAAAGAAAGTACCTCCAAAATATTAACTTTACAGGCAAGGCCAAAAACCTTCTTTACATTCGATGTAAGTCAATGTAAAGAGGTTTTATTCCAAGTGATTTAGGAGCATTCCTATTAGTCCATTCATTATTCAACTTTTACAGGATGTAAAGAGCAGCTGTCGTGTTGAAATAATGTAGAAAACACAGCAACGCTTGCATTCTATCTGTTTAACATGCCATCTATAATAGCTCATGAGAAATGTACATTTTATGTTTGTTAAGTTTCTCCTTTAGTTGTACTTAAATTATAAAGCAAATTATTCACTTAAACAGATTTTACATAAATCAATAGAAAGTCCTTAATATTGTTAGTCCATTAGCATATATAATCACGCCAGAGCCCTATATAAGGTAGGGAATGGCCAGCATCCACTAGCTGGTAAAAGCGTTCAGGCATTTTAATTTTTATTTAATTATTTTATATTTATTTAGATGTATTTATGTATTGATTTTACAGCAGAGAATGCTGTGAATTTATATTAATCATTTAGTTTTTCATTTGCATTCCAAATTTTATATTGAAAGTGAAATAAAAGCATAGGCTATAGGAGCTTTACATATTCCACCAATAAATGCTCAATAAAAGTACTTCACCATGACTCAATTAACTTTACTAATGTGGTTGAGATCATCACTGAGACTTTTACCGATGTTTTTCTATCTAAACCTTTGAATTTCTGTATTAAACAGCCAAATCCTCTTCTGGGGTTAACCCTGAATAAGCTTTTGAATTATTACTGCCTGACTGCAAAAACCATTCACACTACAGATTCATACTGGATTAAAATCACTCCACAGTAATTAGTACCAGGCAGATGTTTGAAGCATAAACATACTTCAGCATGATGGCCTGTGTCTGTACAAACACCTAGCTCTTCTGAAGTTGACCTTGAATATAGCTTTGAATTATTACTGTCAATCTGCAAAAAATACTCAAACTACAGATTCATACTGGATTAAAATCACCCCATCGTTATTACTTTCAGATTGTAAAAACTACACACACTGCAGATTCATACTGGATTAAAATCACCCCATAGTTATTACTTTCAGATTGTAAAAACTACACACACTGCAGATTCATACTGGATTAAAATCACCCCATAGTTATTACTTTAAGACTGTAAAAACTACACAAACTGCAGATTCATACTGGATTAAAATCACCTCATAGTTATTATTTTCAGATTGTAAACACTACACACACTGCAGATTCATACTGGATTAAAATCACCCCATAGTTATTATTTTCAGATTGTAAAAACTACACACACTGCAGATTCATACTGGATTAAAATCACCCCATAGTTATTATTTTCAGATTGTAAAAACTACACACACTGCAGATTCATACTTGATTAAAATCACCCCATAGTTATTACTTTCAGACTGTAAAAACTACACACACTGCAGATTCATACTGGGTTAAAATCACCCCATAGTTATTATTTTCAGATTGTAAAAACTACACACACTGCAGATTCATACTGAATTAAAATCACCCCATAGTTATTATTTTCAGATTGTAAAAACTACACACACTGCAGATTCATACTGGATTAAAATCACCCCATAGTTATTATTTTCAGATTGTAAAAACTACACACACTGCAGATTCATACTGGATTAAAATCACCCCATAGTTATTACTTTCAGACTGTAAAAACTACACACACTGCAGATTCATACTTGATTAAAATCACTCCATAGTTATTACTTTCAGACTGTAAAAACTACACACACTGCAGATTCATACTGGATTTAAATCACCCCATAGTTATTACTTTCAGATTGTAAACACTACACACACTGCAGATTCATACTGGATTAAAATTACCCCATAGTTATTACTTTCAGATTGTAAACACTACACACAATGCAGATTCATACTGGATTAAAATCACTCCATAGTTATTACTTTCAGATTGTAAACACTACACACACTGCAGATTCATACTGGATTAAAATCACTCCATAGTTATTACTTTCAGACTGTAAAAACTACACACACTGCAGATTCATACTGGATTAAAATCACCCCATAGTTATTACTTTCAGACTGTAAAAAGTACACACACTGCAGATTCATACTGGATTAAAATTACCCCATAGTTATTACTTTCAGACTGTAAAAAGTACACACACTGCAGATTCATACTGGATTAAAATTACCCCATAGTTATTACTTTCAGACTGTAAAAACTACACACACTGCAGATTCATACTGGATTAAAATCACCCCATAGTTATTACTTTCAGACTGTAAAAACTACACACACTGCAGATTCATACTGGATTAAAATTACCCCATAGTTATTACTTTCAGATTGTAAACACTACACACACTGCAGATTCATACTGGATTAAAATCACTCCATAGTTATTACTTTCAGACTGTAAAAACTACACACACTGCAGATTCATACTGGATTAAAATCACCCCATAGTTATTACTTTCAGACTGTAAAAAGTACACACACTGCAGATTCATACTGGATTAAAATTACCCCATAGTTATTACTTTCAGACTGTAAAAAGTACACACACTGCAGATTCATACTGGATTAAAATTACCCCATAGTTATTACTTTCAGACTGTAAAAACTACACACACTGCAGATTCATACTGGATTAAAATCACCCCATAGTTATTACTTTCAGACTGTAAAAACTACACACACTGCAGATTCATACTGGATTAAAATCACCCCATAGTTATTACTTTCAGACTGTAAAAACTACACACACTGCAGATTCATACTGGATTAAAATTACCCCATAGTTATTACTTTTAGACTGTAAAAAACACATACATACTGTAATAAAGACCTTACTACGGTCAGACTGTAGAAGCTGCAGACATGGCAGATTCCTACTGGATTAAAATTACCCCACAATTGTTACTTTGAGACTGTAAAAGCTACACACACTGCAGATTCATACTGGAATAAAGACCTTCACAGTTAGTACTGTCAGAATGGAGAAACTACACACAGCAGATTCATACTGGAATAAAATCACTCCATAGTAATTAGTGGCAGGCATATGTTGAGGCATAAACATACTGCAGCATGGTGCATGTTGTGGTGACCTGTGCCTGAACAAACATCTAGCTCTTCTGAAGTTAACCTTGAATGTGGCTCTGACATTCCAGGTGGGCGGGAATCACTTTTTCCATGTTCATCTACATCTCGGACACTTCTAAACTCGAGGTCAACAACCAGTTAAGCTTCAATCTGCAACAAAAACACATTTAACACATGTAACATTAGATGAAAATCAATGCTCTTCCCATCAATACAGTACAATAACAGTGTACATAGATTTACTCTGCCATACACAACTAAATCACCTGACCTCTGACCTCTGATTGAACCATAACCTTGAAACTTTTGGTCACTACAGCGTTTATGGTGCGTTGCACACATCTACCACATCTGTGGAAGCAGATACTCTGCTGGGTTGCAGAGTTGCAGAGATGCCTGTTGAAGTCCTTGCATTGATTTTCATTGATCCTTGGGGAAGATGTAGTGCATGTGGAGGAGTAGGAGCAGTGTAGGATGAAGTAGCTTCATGAAAACCTTTTGCTGTCAATATCAGTCTTGAGAACTATCCAAGCCGGAGTGGTGTAGCCAGTGGAGGATGCGTAGCATAATTGGTGTAGGGGATTTTATTGGCTGGTTGGTTTGGGATAATATATCCTGATGTCTGTATAATGTATATCTTTCCCAAACTTTCACAAATAGCCCATATTATAAGGTCATAGCCTATACGTCAGAATAACATCACACAAAACACTTAAAAACAACAATAACATTACACTGCAGATTCATACTGGATTCAAATCACCCCATATTTGTTACTGTCAGACTGTAAAAACAATATATTCATACTGGATTACAATCATCCCAGCAGTATCATTGTCAGACTGTAAAAAAACTACACACATTACAGATTCATACTGGAATAAAAGCTCTTCACAGTTATTACTGGAAGACGATAAAAACACACCCACACTGTAGATTCATACTGGATTCAAAGCACCCCACATTTGTTACTGTCAGACTTTAAAAACAATATATTCATACTGGATTACAATCATCCCAGCAGTATCATTGTCAGACTGTAAAAAAACTACACACATTACAGATTCATACTGGAATAAAAGCCCTTCACAGTTATTACTGGAAGACGGTAAAAACACACCCATACTGCAGATTCATACTGGATTCAAAGCACCCCACATTTGTTACTGTCAGACTGTAAAAACTATACACTGCAGATTTATACTGGATTACAATTATCCAACAATTATTATTGTCAGACTGTAAAACCTAGACACATTGCAGAATCATACTGGATTAAAATCACACCACAGTAGTTATTGCCAGGTGTATGTTTGAGGCCAATTTTAGGGCCAAGTTTAGGGTTAGGATTAGAATTCGAACCAGGACCAGGGTTTGGATTAGGTTTTGGGTTGAGGTTAGGGTTAGGATTAGGCCTTTTATAGGACCCCAATATGTAATTAAAACAAACATAGTTATCTTTATTTTTCCTTTCCTATTTTTCTTTCCTGTTTTTTCCCTTATTGAAAGAGAATAAAGAGTAAGAGAGAGAGAGAGAGAGAGAGAGAGAGAGGGAGAAAGAGAGAGAGAGAGAGAGGGAGAAAGAGAGAGAGAGAGAGAGAGAGAGGGAGAAAGAGAGTGGGAATGAGAGAGAGGCCAATAGGTGAGTGAGAGAGAAATATAGAGAATGAATAAGTGAGTGAATAAGAGAGAGGGAAAGAAAGAGATAGAAAGTAGGAGTGTAAAGAGAGAGAGACAAAGAGGGAAAGAGAGAGAACGAGAGCGGGTACGAGTAAGGGGGTGAGAAAGAAAGAGAGAGAGAGAGAGAGAGAGAGAGAGAGAGAGAGAGACTCATTCATAACACGCCCATAATTGCATATAAGAATAGAAACAGAAAACTCTGCTTCTCTGAGCTGCTGCCGATTTGTACCTGTCATCTAAACCACAGACGCTTTGTATCCCAGCCATGTGATTTAAATCCACACCTGCGAGCGCTCACGTGACCAGCACATCCAGAGTTCAGCCTCTCTTCTCTTCTCTTCTCTTCTCTTCTCTTCTCTTTTCTTCTCTTCATGCATTTCCCTCTTTTCTCTCTGTCTGCATTTGCTCCACTTTAAACCTGCTGCCCCCCAGAGACAGAAGCAGCAAAAAGCAGCATGAAAGAGAGAGAGAGAGAGAGAGAGGGAGAGAGAGAGAGCATAGAGTCAAAAGAAAGATGGAGAGGGGAAAGAAAGGAAATCAAAGCCTTTCTGCATAGCAGAATGAAGATGTCTGTCTGGGCCAGATCATTAAATCATAAGACCAGACGTCTCAAAGAGAAGAAATGCACTCAGCAATACTAAAAGCCTGCAATCCAGAGATAAAGAAGGGGGTTGGTCGGGGGGACTTTGTGGAGTTCAATATGTTCAGGCCCCGTCATTTAGATTCCAAACAATCAATGGGCCCATTTTTAAATGGGGCAATTGAAAAATATTACTAAAAGTATATACGTTTCAGAAGGTTATAGTGCACTTGAGTTTAATTGTGACCCTTCAGTGAATACGTTGGTTTACTGGCAATCCACAGTTCTTCCCATTTTTATTTCAAATGAGTGACAAAAAGAACTTCAGAGATTAGCAAAATATCCTCACTCTCACATCTAAAGTACATTTGTTTATTTATTTTTGCATACTTGCAAACTTCATGACGAACGCTCCAACGGAAATGGTCCACAATGAGCTGAACTGAAGTTTCAAAGTTAAAGCGACTTCATGCCGAGGGCGTAGATTTGCTATTGACATTGGTGGAGACCTATGAATCAACCCCAAGCCCTTGTCTGCTCTGATCATGTGATTTGGACTTGTATGCAGCCTTTTGATTGGATGCACTGATTCCAGAAAACAACAGACTTTTCCAGATTTTTTCCCATAGAGAATGAATGAGATGGAAATATAGACGCTGATTTAAGTTACTTCTGCTCAACTGTTTTGCATAAACTGACTCAAGGTGGACCCCTGACCATGACTTCAGTGTTGGTTCGACCCACAGTCATCTGTTTGTTTGTTTTTTTCCATTCCTCTTTTTTCCCCATAGAGTCCAATTCATTTTAGGTTTCACCCAATATAGTCAGAGAATAAAGCGAGTCAGAGTATAAAGCGAGTCGGAGAAAGGGTAATTCAGACATTTAATTCCACAATAAACATTATTAAGAACAAATATCGTTCCAGGCTTACCAACAATCACCTTCATATGCATATAATAACAGCTCTGACACTATTTCAGCCCAGTTGTAAAGATAACCAAAAGCTCACTTCTCTTACTAAACAAGATAAAATGTAAGAGAAACATGCAAGACGGTAATAAACTGTTGATATGTGAAAGATGTGCACATTGTATTTACTTTTTCTATTAATAAGCACTTAAAAAGGCACTTTTTTTAAAAAGCATTTTGTTTTTTTAATGTAGCTCTTGTTTTTATTGAAGTGAGGAAATAATATTTATTATTAGTTTATAAATAATTCATTCAGTTCAGCATTTAAACAGTAAATATACTGAAATATACTGAACGGTATGTGTGATGTGTTGGTGTTTCAGTAGCTGATGGTATGAGATGCTGATACTAGACTACTTCAGTAAACAGGATACACCACTGAATCAGAACACACGTTAGAAATGATGACAGTCTGGACCTTGGCCTGAGGAAATCTTCTCTAACTGGACTTTACTGAACTCTAATTAAACACCCCTGACCTACAGCCACCAAACTGCCTGTACTCAATCAGGGCAGATCTTCAAGCACTGATCTACAGACATACTGACCCATACTACTCTATTTGTTGTTGGTAGGCACTCCAGATACCCAAATACATGAACACAGTAAGTGAAAAAAGAATATTTTATAATATATTCCCTTTAATAAAGTACAAGATATTCATTTTTGAGGAGATATTTCTGAGATAAGAGTATTTTTTCCACAGTACTTTGTGTGTGTGTGTGCTTGTAAGAGAACAATTGAGGGAGTGTATGTGTTTTGGGGGGTGTCTGTGAGAAGAACTCTCTGTTCTGATGATGATGTAACATTGCTCACAGAAAACGTTCACTCAGATCAGCACCAATAAAACAGAAAGAAAAAACTATGAAAGAGTCCCATACAGCAGTAGAGCTCACCATCAATGAAGAGGGTGAAGAAATCGAGCCTTGGGCAACATGATGTACCTCATCAATAAGTATGTCCTCATAAACAGACAGGAACAGACTCTCTCAGCTGTGAGTCTCTGTTTAGAATGCACGTCATTACACAGAGGTAGCCGAACGACAGGTGTCAGTGCTTAGAGGTCATGTTTAATCCTGACAGCTTTATCAGAAAAGCATGTTCCCCACCACTCCAACTCCCTTCAAGGTCAGATAATGCAGACGGGAACATAAAATGTTTGGAGTTATCAGTTTCATCAGGCCTAGGAAGAAGGAGTGAGCAGCTTTTCAACAGAAAGCAGGTAAATACCATCATACAAATCATCTTTCAGAGCGTACTCACACTAGTTTGCTCGTTCTGTGCCGGGGCCCGGTTATCCCCCTTCCCCACTCCCCTGGCGTCATGTTTGAGTTCCTGCAAAATGAACCAATCACACAAGGCTCCAAGCGAGCCCGGGCACGGATAGCGCTCACACTAAAAGCGAACCGAGCCCGAGTCTAAGCGAAGAGGTGGGCCAGGGCACGGTTAACTGGGCCAGGCACGGTTCGGAGCGATCACACTAGTCAAACAAACCGTGCTTCGGCAGGGAACCAAGCCCGGGCCCGGATCACAGAGCCTAGTGTGAGTACACGCTAAATGTTCACTCAACCTATATTTATACATATCATACAGCAGCATGTTGGTCTCTTGCTGTGGTCACAGATCTCCTTTTACTGGCAAAATATATAATTTGAATATCAATTATGAGTTTAGACAACCACTGAACATATTCCTGCCTCATTCCTGCCTCAGCCACTAGACGTTTAATAGCCTGTTTGTTTAGTGACTCTATTTCTAAAAAGCAATAAGTGAGATATCTTATTATGGAGGTGCAACTGGATTGTTAGACCTTCGCAGCATAACTCGTCATACAGTTTTTAAAATATTAAACTCTGTTCCAACGCCAGATCGTGTGATTTGGACTTGGATGCAGCCTTTAGATTGAATGCACTGATTCCAGAAAACAATAGACTTTCTCAGATTTTTTTCTCATAGAGAATGAATGGGATGGAAGTATACACGCCGACTTCAGGTACTTCTGCTCAACCAACAGACATCGTTTTGCATACACTGGCTCAAGGCGGATCATGACTGTAGTGTTGGTTCAACCTGCACTCCTCTGTTTTTTCAATCCCTCTTTTTTCCCAGTCCAATTAATTTTCGGTCTCACCAAAACCTTAAGGTTTTATTTAACCTACAGCCTCCAAACTGCCTGTACTCAATCAGGGCAGAACCTCAAGCACTAATCCACAGACATACTGACCCACACTATTTGTTGTTTATGCACAACCATCCTGTGTTTTTTTCAGGAAATGCACTTTTCTAGTTTTTTTATTATTATCTTTAGTGAGTGTTCAGTAGTTTACCATAGCTTTACACACTGTGGTCGCCTACTGCATGGTTTTCTGACATGGTTTACTTAGATAGTATTCAGTTCTACCAGCCAGCCTTCACCACAGTTTAACTTAACTGTCTCTTTTATTTCCTAGATATAAACACTGGATAGTTTTATGGTTTACTGACCACAGAACTGTAAATGAAAACCAGTTTTCATTTCTAAATCTGCTCACCTTACCCTGAAGAAGTTTTGGAGTTTAACCCAAGAGAAGATGAGGAAAGGGCAGGAAACAAGGAAAGACTGAAATTCTGTCTATAAGAAGCCAAATTCATGTCGTTTGTATCTGCCGACCTATATAATTTTTTTTATATAATGTATGGCTGTCCCCCAGACTGCAGGGTGATATTTCAGTAGGGAAGGTGATGTATCTGCTTGTGCCTGGCTAACTGCATCATTAATCAAGTAGAGTCATCGCTTTGCATGTGCGTAATTGCAAAATCTGCACACTCAACAAAACGAAGTTAGCCAGGCAGCCGGGCACACGCCATGTCCTAATTCCATTCACAGAGACTTCCCACAGCGCACGTGCACACACACACACACACACACACACACACACACACACACACACACACACACACACACACATATATACAGACACACACACACATAGACACACACATATACACACACATATATAGACACATATACAAACACACACATATACAGACACACACACACAGACAAACACACGCACACATACACACACATACAGACACGGACATACAGACATACACACACACACACATAGACACACACATATACAGACACACACACAGACAGACACACACACACACAAACACACACAAATATATACAGACAGACACACACATACACACAGACACGCACACACACAGACACACACACACAGACACATGCACATATACACACACACACAAACATACACAGACATATACATACACACACACACACATACAGACACAGACAGACACACACACACACAAAGATGCGCACAAACACACACTGACACACACACACACACACACACACACATACACACACAGACACACACACACACATGCACACACACGGACACACACACGGACACACACACGCAGACACACACACACAGTCACACACAAACAGACACACAAACACACATATATATATATACAGACACACAAACACATACATACAGACATATACACACAAACACACACAAACAGACACACACATATACAGACACACACACAGACATACATTCAGACACACACACACACTGACACACACACACATATACAGACATACACATATATACAGACACACACACAGACATACATTCAGACACACACACACTGACACACACACACACACACACACACAGACAGACATATACAGACACTCACACACAAACATATACAGACATACACATATATACAGACACACACACACACACACATACATTCAGACACACACAGACACACACATATACAGACACACAAACACACGCATACACACACAAACACATACACACACAAACCCACACACAGACACAGACACACAGACACACGCATACACACACACTGACATGCACACACACACACACAGACAGACACACACACACACAGACAGACGCGCACACACACACACAGACAGACATGCTTCCCACAGGATGCCTTCATCACATGCAGTGGATTCTATCTCTGTCTCCATGGTAACAGTGCGTGTTGTGATGTCTGAAGGTGGCTCGTTTGATTTGGATAGATGTGTTAAAGGGCGAGACGGTCTCGTGTAAATCAAACTTTATTACGTCTGAAGTGATTGGCGCTGCGTTCCTGGCGAGCGCTGCCTCTACTTGGAGGCGCTGCCTCTTTGATTGCTGCTTATGTAGTTTCGCAAGACTTTGCAAATTAGTGCGCCAAAGTCAAGATCGTCTGCTGGCTGACAGTGCAAACTGGTGTGTGAACATATGCAAAGGATCCTTAAGCACAACTAAATCACAACCATAAACACACACACACAATCTTCTGCATTACCGAAGCACATTATGAAGCTGAATGTTGAATTTACTCTGATGAGTCATTCAGAGAAATCAAACCCAACACATAACTAGGACAGATACACATCTGAGAGTATTCGGAATACAGCAGCTAAGACTTAATAGTAGACGTGACTGTTGTTTTACTGTGTATATGATTTACAAAGTGAGTTATATTCGTAGTGGGTAGATCATTTCTTTTACAGTTAAGCCAGCTCTCCCAATGGTTAGACCTTCATGTGTTGAACTGAAAGCTTACTGCATCAGATTAACTACTAACATAATAAGGTGGTTTGGTGAATTTTCTGTCGTCAGTGTCATCAAAGATCTCTTCAAGACATCAACAGAGCATCGTTACGAAAGAATTCACTTCAGTGGTGACAGAAAAACTGACCAACAATGTTTTTTTGTCCATGAAGAAAAAAATGATTTAGAGATCTGGAAGTTCTACCAAGAAGACTCAAGGAGTAGTGGAATATAAAGGACATTGTAAGACATAAGGAAACAGTCTTTGGCATAAGCCCAGTTTTAGGTTCAGATCCTGCTGGATATGGACAGCAGGGCCGAAGCCGCCTCTCAGGACATCAGGACTGGGATGCAACTGTTGGTGGTGGGGAGGAGGGGGGAGCGTGTAAAACGTCATCACCTAAAGGCAGCAAAGAGGGAGCATAAGTTCAATACTTTTAAAGACAAGTGGCAGCCTGCGATTGGTTGGAGTAATGGAAGAGAGAGTGACGTAGCATTGGAGTCTTCCTGACAGAACTTTTACTAAAGCTTTCATTTCTACATGTCACTAAGTGTAGATATGAGGAGTAATATGACCAGCATTGTGGACGTCAGTTACAGTACATGTATCGATTATCATAAAATCCCTAACACCTCCACTTATCACTGAAAACCACTTTATTTTTATAGATTCCTGCAAACTGTTTAAAACTTGTACGCATTTAGTTTCCAAGTTTCAAGTTTCAAGTTTATTTGTCATTTGCACATCATGTCAGGACATAACATGCATTGAAATGCTTGGGGTGAAGCTCAGATAAAACTCTACAGCAGGGCAGCATTATATATTTAAAAACAGTGCAAACATACAATAAATAGACAATATTAAAGTAAAAATAAGCTAGAAAATATACATATAGTTATAACTGAAATATATAAAGGACTATACAAAACATACACAATATATATATATAAGATATACAGGGGGACATCTGTGAAAAATGTTGCATAGGCAGGTTATCTAAGTAGATATATCTATTTAAAGTGACTTAGTGATATTGTCCATAGCAGCGATATCAGAATAAATAACATAAAATGTAACAATGTAGCAGTGGTCGAGTATTGGGGTCTTTCAGCCTCACAGTTTGTTCAGGAGCCTGACAGCCTGTGGGTAGAAGCTGTTTAGTTGTTGAATCTTTTTATTCGGGTTTTATAAGAATGAAATCAATGAGCAAAAGTATATAAATAAAATTAAAACATAAGGCAAAATATATTGTTGCTGTCAAAACAAACCCTACTATCTTAACTAACGCAGAAAGGTTTTGATGGCAACATGGCAGCAACTATACATAATACCTGCTACAAACTTTCAATAAATCAATTTGCTCCCCCACAGGACCATCACAGAGCAGGTTTTATTTGGGTGGTGGATCATTCTCGGCACAGCAGTGACACTGACGGGGTGGTGGTGTGTCATTGTGAATTAGGCTGGTGTGAGTGGCTCAGACACAGTGATCTTGTGATTATTGACAAAGGACCAGAGCAGAGGTGTTTAATTAGAGTTCAGTAAGATCCACTTAGAGGAGGTCTCCTCAGGTCAAGGTCTGGACCATCATCATTTCTAACGTGTGTTCTGATTCAGTGGTGTATCCTGTTTACTGAAGTAGTCTAGTATCAGCCTCTTATACCATCAGCTACTGAAACACCAACACACCACACATACCATTCAGTATATTTCAGTATATTTACTGTTTAAATGCTGAACTTAATAAATGCTTTTTTCATCACTTTAAGCAAAAAAAGTGCATGATAAAGTGCTTATTTATAAAAAAAGGGAAATAAAATGTTTAGTCTTGTTAACTGAGCACATCTTAACAGTTTATCTCTCTCTTGTGTTCCTCCACACTTTCTCTTTTTCAGTGAGAGAAGTGAGCTCTTGGTTGTCCAGCCAGGACTTTAAATTGTGTTAGGACCATTCTCACACACATATGAGATATCTGGGCCGTTCTGTGTGGAGCATACAGCTGCTCTAGAAGACATTGGTTTGTGAGTTTACTGCACTAAAGACTAGAAAAGCTCCACCTCTTAAAATAAACACAGTCAGAATTCAACCTTCTCAATAGTTTATCAGTTTGGGTCTGCACTGGACAACGCCTATTAGTGACCTCTGGACTAAAAGACGAGCAACACAAATTGTTCAGCAACAGATGAGCTGTCATCTCTGACTTTACATCCACAAGGTAGACCAGCAAGGTAGGTGTATCTAATAGAGTGGACAATGAGTGGACCTCCAGCACCTGCACAACACACTCTCACACACCACCACCACTACGTCAGTGTCACTGGAGTGCTGAGAATAACCCACCACCCAAATAATACCTGCTCTGTGGTGGTCCTGACCATTGAACAGGGTAAAAGGGGTCTAACAAGGTATACAGATACAGGGGTATATTTATATATACATATCGTCGCTGTCCAATGAAAAACAGGTATTTCCAAAACGGCAACTTTACAGTAGAGGCCAAAGAGGTCCTCATTTTTAATGGAAGTCAATGGAACCAGAATTTATATTAATATATATTAAAGCTGTGCTAGCAGAAATAAGCACTAGAGGTCTTATTTACCTCAGTTTGGACCAGATTTTGTCATTTGTGACCTGAACTAAAGCCGTAGTGATCAACACAGGAGAGTTAAACCTCTTATGTGCATGCAAGATTATGCAGATAAATGAAAAACGGTGCTCCAGCATTTGAATCATTTTAATTTGACGTGTCTCTCAACGCTCTGTTGAATTAGTGAGGGTATTTTTTTGTGCTGTAATTTTCTCTGAACCCGTATGTGAGTGTTTGAGAGAGAGGAAGGTGAGGTGTGTTGTGTTTCCAGCAGGGTTTCAGGTGTGCTACTGTAAACCCAAGCCTGGCGACTGACACTGAGACAGGACGTGGCGTAACCCAATAACCCTGACCAAGCCAAGCTTACTTACACTCCACTCCAAACACACAGGCTAACAGTAGCTGGACAGAAGAGTCGTGACTGAACCCTCAGCGCTTCGTGGAAAACGATAGTCATGGATCATTTGAGTCACGCTTACTTAACTTACTTATGTAACTTGTAGAAATAAGCTATAAATAAACATTACAGTGCATATATAGTACCACAGCAACATACACGATTAATAAAAGATAAGAAGATACTTTTATATAAAACATATACACCACTGTGCTAAAGTTTTACACACCTAAGCTGATTGTTTAAAAGCCTTTATCTTAGCAGTAAGTGTATCTTCACCAGTAAGGACACCAGATATCATTAGAACAGATGTAAATAATCCTACATACAATACAAAGTAACATGAATATCTTATTGTGAAAGAAGTAGATGATATCTTGAGCTCCAGTTTGAAGAACAAAGTGTAGTTCCAGATTTCTCCTGGACGCCCCAGACATTGTATGAATGTATTCAGTTCCTTCAGCAGCAATCTTGATTTAGCTTAATGAAGTACTGAGCAGTCAAAGCAGGTATTAGATGAGAACTGTAAATAATACTGGGTTGTTTCCACAAGGAGAAGCTTGGAAAGGGTTAAATAAAGACACTGATGTATGTAAAAGCATTACTTACTAAATATTTAATATTTAAACCAAAAAAAAAAAAAATACATATCTTGTACATATGTCTTGGTACTATTTCAGCTGAACTACAACTACAAGTAGTCTATATCACTGCTTTCTGGTTTTGTTTGCATTTCACAAAAACATCCCAAATTTTTTAAATTGAGGTTTGTGTAATAGCCAAAGCTCCCATCCTTACTGCCAGCAATCGGTTTGGTACAACTAAAGAATGCTTCTCTTTCCAGACCATTCACAGATTGATTGAATCTGTCCAATAAGATGGGCTGGAGAGTCGGTGGCAGTGAGTAAGTAACGCAGTTAATTTGCGGAAATGGGATCATTTTTATTAAGTTAATCTTCCCTATCACCCAGACCCAGTTTTGGCCAGTTTTTGGCAGAGCACTCTCAATCTTCCATATGAAGTGCAGGAGACTTACTGTCATAATGTTATCCAGATTTGATTCCAAGGTAAGTACTTCCTGAGGGCAACCATTTAGACTGCCAGCCACCTTTAGAGATACCATTAACATGTCAGTCTGGCTCTTCTGGCAAAATCTCAAGATAGTACAGCAGAACTGGAACCAAAACCACATAGAAGGATGTTCGTTAAAGGGGATTGAAGAGATAAAGTTAAAATCGGTGCCAAATCAGACAAAAATATCCTTTTTTGCTTGTAATATTTGCCTGACAACACCGGCTTCCTCCCCCAATGGGCCGAGTACAGTTTAGGCATGGGCGTAGGTTTGAGTATGAGTGGTAAGGACAGTATTTTCAGAGGTCAGAATAATCCCTACCAATATTTTACCTAAATCATTGACATTTTCTTTGAAGTGGAGTTGTGTTTGATTATACCGGTGTGCCCATCCATGGGTTACATCTCCTGATTGGCTGAAAGGGATAGGGATATTTAGGTTTACACCAAGATTGTGCCAATATTGTACTTACTGCTAGACCTAAGGCAAGAAATTGATCAGGTCCTTGACAAGGGTAAGCTATCAGGGCTTTCAGTCTATGCCTCAAGTGGGGCAAAGATTTTCTTCTATTTCTTACATTGCACAACATACATTGAGCACATTAAGTCTTTTGCAGGTATTTAAATATATGGTATTTGGCAAACACGCTTATTCAGAACAACTTACAGATTAGGCAGGTGAAGGTAATGTTATGAGTCTTGCCCAAGGACTCTTATTTGTATAATGTAAGACGGTTACCCAGGTGGGGAATCAAACCCCAGTCTAAAGCAATCAGGACAGCAGTGTAACCCACTACACTATACCAACCAAACACTTACTGTATTGGCAAAAGTATTCATTCGACATGAATATGAACTTAAGTGACGTCCCATTCTTAATCCATAGGGTTTAATATGATGTTGGCCCAACATTTGCAGCTATAACAGCTTCAACTCTTCTGGGAAGGAGTGTGTTTATGGGAATGTTTGACCATTCTTCTAGAACTGCATTTGTGAGATCAGACCATGATGTTGGACGAGAAGGCCTGGCTCACAGTCTCCGCTCTAATTCATCCCAAAAGTGTTCTATCAGGTTGAGGTCAAGACTCTGTGCAGGCCAGTCAAGTTCTTCCACACCATACTCGCTCCTCCATGTCTTTATGGAGCTTGCTTTGTGTACTGGTGACTGCAGTCATGTTGGAACAGGAAGACGCCGTCCCCAAACTGTTCCCACAAAGTTGGGAGCATGAAATTGTCCATGATCTCTAGGTCTGCCGAAGCATTAAAAGTTCCTTTCACTGGAACTGAGGGACCGAGCCCAACTCCCATTCTTTCACTAATGTGTGTAGAAGCAGTCTGCATGTCTAGGTGCTTGGTTTTACACACCTGTGGCCATGGAAGTAAATACGTTTGGCAATATAGTGTATATGTAAATGAGATATCATGTCACGAACAAAGAGACAAGACTACAGTTGGCTTTTTATTCGCTAGTGGATATTCAGATCCACCTTAAAACAGTGCAATAGCAATGCATCAGGGGTACAGAACAATATTTAACTGATTTGCAAAAGCAAGCAAAAACCAAAAAAAAAAGAAAAGAAAAAAGAACTGTTTTCGCCCATACCAACGTTAAGATCAAGCACCCGAATTTGAGGATAGGAGAGGCACACCATCTACTTTCCGTTATTGGATCAATAGAAAATTCCTAGCTTTGTTACCTGGGATTAAATACCAGATGTTTGTCAAATAAACAGACAATTGGAATAGAAAGAGATTTAATCATGGTACATTCAAACATTCCTGTCCATGTTGACCATTCAATAAAAGGGAGACCACAAATGGTAAATGATAATATTTTCAGTGGCCTGTGATAAATGATATGTAAGGTATAACACTGAAACACTGGTCAACCCTACTGCAAACAATAACAGATACATTGGTAAGTTGATTCTGGCATCTGTTTATGAGCCAAGCCAATGTACAGGTGATTATGGCAGTTCGCCAGTAAATAACTGGGGCACAGCTGGCATGTGAAACGTGCCTTCTGGGCAAAAGTTCTGCAGAGACCAGAGTTTCCCCTCATCTAACACTCTGAATTCAGTTCATGAAGGTCTTGCCAAGTAGCTGTTGTGCTACATTAGTTCTGTTTAAGCCAGAGCTGGGACTGGACTGGAGCCTGGCCTGTGCATTACGCAGTAACCATGTGTTAATTCTCGCATTATTGTTTCAGTATGTGCTTCAGTTATGAATGAATAGTGACACACACACAAACAAATGCGAGGAAAACCCATCTGATCAATGTGCTAACACCCAGCAAGACTCTGTGCACAGTGGTTAAAGAAGGGTTCAGTGGCTTAGCTCCAAGCTTTGCACATTGTAAAGGCCAGAAATCCTGTTGTCGCTCCTCAAGGCCTTATTCAGATTCGGCACTGGGGGTGGATGGCTGGGCTTAGATTTGTTTGTTTTTCTGTTTGACGTCTCCAAAAGGCTAGCCTCATTAAGCGACTCAAGAAGCCTTTGAATGGAGGCAGCCAGGCAGGAGAGCTATTCTCTGTCCTCCAGCTGGAACCTGAGCCTTAATGTTAACAACTGGCACAGCATCAAGAGGCCTTTTACCGCTACATCTACTCCATCTGCCCCATCCGTGACCTGTAGTCGCGCTAATCACGGTTGCTGTCACCACTTACCTCGAATATTCCCAGAGCAAAGATGGGCGAGGACGAGGGCAGTGTTTGTGGAGAGCAAAGTATGGCAATTATCATAGCTGAGCACTGGGACCAAGTAGGAAATACATGAGCTAGATGCAGATTACAGCTGATCTAGGATCTGATTTTCTGTGCTTGGTTACCTTGTTTCTCATGTGAGCAGTGTTTGGTTGAAAGATCCATTTAGGATGGGGCAGTACTGCTTGGAGCATAGTCAAAAAGAGTGTGATTACTCTTTAAATTAACGATTAATTAACCATTAATCATTTTACGCCATGTTAAGTATCTTTCGGAAAGACAATGTGGCTTCATAAAGCCTAAATTTGTACCCACAGAATCCAAGAAGTGGAGAAAATCTCAGGTAAACTTGACGTGAGCTCATTCTGAAATTATAGTAAATTGCCATTGATCAACTACAAGTCAATTGCAAAAATTCCAACAAGAGGTCAAAAACAGTCTTTACTTTTAATGTAAGTCAATGGATCCAAAATGGAAGTTAGTTTGAAGCATTTCTAGTGGTCTATTCATCATAGATTTTTCAAATACATAAATAATAATAAATAAATAAATAAATAAATAAATATATACACTGCCAGTCAAAAGTGTTAGAACACTATCGATCAAATGTTTTAGTACATGACCAGCCAAACGTTTTAGAACTGTTATAAAACTTGTGTATATACATATACACATTTACAATTTACATACCAACCTATTGTATTGGGGTGTTTGAGCAATTAACATATTAACACATTAATTTGAACATATTCACAAATTATGACTCAAATCAGTTTTTGTCTATGTCTACATTTACAAGGCAGCATTCATTTTAACTGCTAATTATTTTTGATACTATAAAGAGAGTCCATATATAGTCTCATCTATATCAACCCCTGACACCATTGTGCGGCATAACATCCTTTACTTAAAACATCCAAGCTGCTAGATAGTGTGATTTTATTGGTGTAGTCTGAGGAAACAGCTCAAGTCAGCTATGGCTTTGGCTATATTACCTTAGTCAGCTAGAAACATTAAAGCAGCTAAAGCTTGTTGACACAGATGATGGCACATAGGCAGAAGGAGTTAGTCGCAAGTAACACCCAAACCAAAAACAACCAAACAAGGCCAAAGGTGGTTTTGGAGTGACGTTACTCTAGCCAATCAGAATCCAGCCCCTGTTCTAATATATACACTCTATCATTCGGACAGTCAGTTGTTGTTGTAGAGACTCGTTCCAGCATTGAACCTAGTAGGTAGCGGCTATTGCTGACAGTAAAGTGTGGATGATAAAACAGATTCAAAACCAGAACCTCAGGAAGAGCCGGGCAAAGCACAGCCAAAAAAACAGGTGAGCAAACAGGAATAACAAGACTCAGAGTTGCAACGAAAGGCCAAACAAGACGTCACAACATAGCTAGAGTTTCCAGAGCTTAAATACTTTACAAAATTGTTGCTAATGACAAACAGGCAAGCAAGCAGAGCTAGAATTCAGAAGACTGAAACTGACACCATGCACTTTCTGCTTAGCCTATATGCAAAATGTGTATTATAATGACCTTAGATACAACACCAAATAAATAAATAAACATAAACAGCCTAATTGCAGTACAATAGGTTACAATATGTAATGTACAATCAAAGTGAAAACTGTATTTTGCCACACATCTTTAAGTTAAGTTCATCTTTAGTTATTATTATTATTATTATTATTTTTATTATTATTATTATTATTATTATTATTATTATTATTATCTAATCTTTTTTATCAAATTTTCCTGCATGGACAGCATGTGCATCCTTTGGTTGCATGTGAAGCATGGCCACATCTTTTAAAGCTGTTGCTAATGCAACACCACTGGACAGAGAATAAGGCTGTTACACTATATTGCCAAAAGTATTTGCTCGTCTGTTTTCACACGCTTATGAACTTGAGTGACATGTCATTATTAATCCACAGGGTTTAATATGATGTCGGCCCACCCTTTGCAGCAATAACAGCTTCAACTCTTCTGGGAAGGCTCTCCACACAGTGTAGGAGTGTGTTTCTGGGAATGTTTGATCGTTCTTCCAGAAGCCCCTTTGTGAGGTCAGACACTGATGTTGGACGAGAAGTCCTGGCGAGAACACATCTCTGCTGATCTAGAGTCCAATGGCGGTGTGCTTTACTCCACTGCAACCAATGCTTTGCATCACGCTTGGTGGTGTAAGACCTGGATGCAGCTGCTCAGCCATGGTAAACCCATTCCATGAAGCTCTCTACGCTCTGTTCTTGAGCTGATCTGAAGACCACAAGACGTTTGGAGGTCTGTAGTGACTGACTCTGCAGAAAGTTGGTGACCTCTGTGCACTAGGCTACTCAGCACCACTGGTTACTGTCGTTCCCAATCACTTCCACTTTGTTATAACACCACTGACAGTCGACTGTGGAATATTTAGTAGTGAGGAAACTTCACCACTGGACTTGCACAGATGACATCCTATCACGGTACCACGCTGGAGTTCACTGAGCTCCTGAGAGCGACCCATTCTTTCACTAATGTGTGTAGAAGCAGTCTGCATGACTAGGTTCTTGGTTTATACACCTGTGGCCATGGAAGTGATTGAAACACCTGATTTCAATGATGTGGATGGATGAGTGAATACCTTTTGGGCCATATAGTTCATCTTCTCGTGAAACTTCTGATGACACGGTCAGTACTTGTATAGTAGCACCACTCAGGAGTCTTAGCAAACAAAACACATGGAGCATGTCTGTCAATTTAACTTGAATAAAAGCTACTACATCTGTACTACAGCATGTAGTAACTGAGGTCAATGAAAAGCCTGGGAAGTCACTGTTGTGCTTACAAAAGCAGAAAGTCAGCAGTGCAAACTTGAACTTGTAAACACAAATCACTTGTAATACAATTCAATTGCAATTCAATTAAACCTGCATTATTAAGAAATTATTCAAATACTACAGCAGTGATACGTGTAGGTGCTGTTTACTGCTTACTGTGCTATTATGGTGAAAGTGGACTTTGATTGAAGACGTGGCCTCACTCTGCCATACGCCGGATTTTCCGTGAATCACCGCATGCGACGTGCCTGCAGGATTCCGAGTGACCCTGAGGCTTTACAAAGAACGCCGGCGCTCGCGTGCAGCTCCTATGCATTTTAAGCTCTGCCTTCTTTTGTGCTGGACAGATTGAATTGCTCACCAAAGCCCTGCTTGCCAAAATATTTTTAGCAAACATCAAGAACAAGAGAATAATAATTACATAACAAAAGTGTGTCTGACCTTGGAAGACACAGATGTTGTATTAAAAAAAAGAGGAAAAAAAAGAGGAGGACATTTGGACTGATATCATCATCAGCAGCAGCTGTTCCTTACGGAGTTATTAACGTAATGATGAAGCTACATGATACAGCAAGACAGGTTTTTTTCGTTGTTGCGTAACAAAATTTGGAGTAAGCTGCAAAACAGAAAATGGAAAGGACAAACGGAGAGAGAAAGAGAGAGAGAGAGAGAAAGAGAGAGAGAGCCATCTGTAGACAGTTTCTGACATAGACGGCTGGCCCGTTCACTTTCATTACAGCGATGTGAGCGATGATCAATCATGATCTAGCTCATTCCCTACACGGCGGACGGTCACATGTCTATGGATGCTAGAGACCAGCTGCTGACCCCATTATTTTGAGTTATGGGGGATTTTAGTGGTGAAAAGAGGACAGTGTGCCATACATACCTACATGTTTGCGTTGCAAGGCACCTGCCTGACACCAAAGGGCAACATAAATGTGTATTACACGTAATAAAAATTGGTGCCCAAGCTGGGTAATGCATTAGAACTGGGCCCCAATCAGTGTGCAAGGCCCCAACATCATGCACTATACTACTACCTAATAACTACAAGCCAAACCCTTAGTTTGGAGAGCCAGTGGTTTCCCCTGACTTGTGATATTACGTAAGGTCATTATACAGATTGTCCAGATTTTTAAAGAGAATGGCGGTCTCTATAGCTCTACTGGTAGTGCACCAAAGGATGTTCTCAAGAGTGATGTTTTTCATGGAACTATGAACTCTGTTACTGGAGAGCGACCAAGCTGACCCTAACTCAAACCATCTGTCAAGCCATCTAGGAAGGCCAATCTTCCACTTAACCCATCAGACCAAATAGACTTGCCAAAACAAATGCTAGTCTCAGAAGCTTTTTAATTTTTGTGCCCAGGTCATTTTACTCCAAAGCTCTTGGCTTTGTTGGGGGCAGCACTGTGCAGAAGAATTCACCCACCTGCCACGTCTAAAGGGGTGGCTAGGGTGGTCAGGATCCTCCTAGAGGGATGGCTGGCGACCCCAGATGGCACCCCAAAGCCCAGTTGAACATTCCCAACCCTGATCCCTCCCACTCGGCCACACCTTCTCATTGCAAGCCTGTGGTTGTCCGGCTTTGCCTTTAGTGAAAGAGAATGAATTGGTTATTGACGCTCAGCAGAACAACATGTCTATGGATGCTAGAGACCAGCTGCTGACCCCATTCTTTTGAGTTATGGGGGATTTTAGTGGTGAAAAGAGGACAGTGTGCCATACATACCTAGATGTGGAGGGAGAGCGAGCTGACCCTAACTCAAACCATCTGTCAAGCCATCTAGGAAGGCTAATCTTCCACTCAACCCATCAGAACAAATAGACTGGCCAAACAAATGCTAGTCTCAAAAGCTTTTATTTTTGTGCCCAGGTCACTTTACAGCTCTTGGCTTTGTTGGGGTCAGCACTATGCAGAAGAATTTACCCACCTGCCACACTTTGTAATGTATTGAAAGACTGAGGAGGCGGATACCTGTGCAGAAGAGGGTTATGGTTTTAATTGAATCCATGGTGACGATCAACAGGCAGAACAAAACGGTGAAATACAGCAGAAGGCCAAACACAACGACTTACAGCAAGATTCACATAAAATATCGGACAAAGACAGACTGCAAACACAAGGTATATAACGAGACAGAAAATTCGAAACACCTGGACACAGGAGGGGTAACTGATACGAACCAGGTGGGAGGTGGAGACACTAGGAGCACATGATCAAAACAAACACCATGTGAACTTGACAGGACGTAAACAAGGACTTAGACAGGGGAGGACGAGCAGGGTGTGACACACTTTTTGTCTTAAACATCTAAAGGGGTGGCTAGGGTGGCCAGAACACCACAAAGTTTCTGCCATATCATTGGCTTGAACATTCCCAATCCTGATCCCTCCCACTCGGCCACGCATTCTCATTGCAAGCATGTGTTTGTCCAGCTTTGCCTTTAGTGAAAGAGAATAAATTGGTTATTGATGCTCGACAGAACAACTCTCAAACACTGCAGCCCCCCAGTTACAATTTCATTACAAGTAGTATAGACGATCAATGGAACTCTTCCTCCAAGGATCGCATGTACAGGCCTCCACTTCCAGCTAACAAAGAATGAGAGGTGAATGAGAAAAGCAAGTACCACTTCTCCACAAATATTATTGAAAAACGTTAATTCATTTATTTATTTATTTGTTCATTTTCCAAGCCACTTATTCTCCTGGATCACGGGGGAATGCTAGAGCCTATCTCAGCGCTCACTGGGCTGAAGGCAGGAAAGATCGGGGACAGGCCACCAGTCCAATGAAGATTATTGCAACACAATATGTTTGATACACCAATAACATATATTCCATCAAAGTTTATTAAAGAAATGTAGTCTCTGACTTAAAGCACCAACAAATCTTTGAGTGTTAATAGCACCACCTTGTGGAGAATCTCCAGCTTGCTGAATGTGATTGAGTGAGTTACAAGCAAGATGTAGTTCACCTCTAGAATAGGGGGTAACTTCCAGTGGCAATTCTAGCAAACTTTACCAGAGGCGGTAAGGGGTGGCAGATAGTTTGGGCAGGGTGACAGTGGGATAGCACGGCCAGTGGTTGGAGGGAGGTGTACATGTGTACGCGCTTGGCAGCGGTTATCCTTTTGAATGCACCCCACAGTAAGGTGGAAACCAATAACAGGGGGTGGCATTTAGGGTTCCCAGCATGATTTTACAGGGGCCATTGGCTACACTGGCCAACCCTTTTAAAACTATGAATGGTCATTTCTTAGCTGGTGGCTTTTACCTTCAGTCTAGCGATGTCTCTGTCTCAGAATGCTGGCTAGCTGGCCTCCTCCGAAATGAAATTCTGGCTGCATCACTTTTACACACACACCCACACACACACAGTAAATCATGAATTGCTCCCTGGAGCTCTGATCGACGGCAGCGGTAAAGGGTAAATGCTCAGAGATTTGCATGAAGGTGAAAGGGTTAGAGTTATAGATATACTTCTCTCTGCATATCACCCCAGCATGAACTCATTCGCTCAATTACCTTCTCGCTGGCATTAGTCATGAGAACACAATACAGGAGCAGCTAGGCTGCCTTTATATGCTGCCAACATTGAAGTAACAAAGCAGCAGTTTTAATAATAACACCAACCTCGCCAAAGACAAAAGAGCAGTGAGACTTTTTTCATGAATATTTCTCAACTGAGAATTCAAAGAACACTGTCTAGGAAGGATTATATAGTTCATTTCCAGGCCTGGTTTTATCCTGTATTGCAATTAATAATTATCAGATTACATGTGTGTTGAACTTAACTTTATCTTCTAATATACAACTGATATTCATACATATATATATGACTGGTAATGTACTAAAACGTTTGACTGGTAATGTACTAAAACGTTTGGCTGGTAGTGTACTAAAACGTTTGGCTGGTAGTGTACTAAAACGTTTGTCTGGTAGTGATACTAAAACGTTTGGCTGGTAGTGTACTAAAACGTTTGACTGGTAGTGTATTAAAACGTTTGACTGGTAGTGTACTAAAACGTTTGACTGGTAGTGTACTAAAACGTTTGACTGGTAGTGTATTAAAACGTTTGGCTGGTAGTGTACTAAAACGTTTGACTGGTAGTGTACTAAAACGTTTGACTGGTAGTGTATTAAAACGTTTGACTGGTAGTGTACTAAAACGTTTGACTGGTAGTGTATTAAAACGTTTGACTGGTAGTGATCTAAAACGTTTGACTGGTAGTGATCTAAAACGTTTGACTGGTAGTGTATCTAAAACGTTTGACTGGTAGTGATCTAAAACGTTTGACTGGTAGTGTATCTAAAACGTTTGGCTGGTAGTGTATCTAAAACGTTTGACTGGTAGTGTTCTAAAACGTTTGACTGGTAGGGATCTAAAACGTTTGACTGGTAGTGTATCTAAAACGTTTGGCTGGTAGTGATCTAAAACGTTTGACTGGTAGCGTACTGAAACGTTTGACTTGTAGTGATCTAAAACGTTTGAATCGTAGTGTACTAAAATGTTTGAATCGTAGTGTACTAAAAGGTTTGAATCGTAGTGTACTAAAAGGTTTGAATCGTAGTGTACTAAAAGGTTTGACTGGTAGTGTTCTAAAAAGTTTGACATGTAGTGTACTAAAACGTTTGACTGGTAGTGTTCTAAAAAGTTTGACTTGTAGTGTACTAAAACGTTTGACTGGTAGTGTACTAAAACGTTTGGCTGGTAGTGTACTAAAACGTTTGACTGGTAGTGTATCTAAAACGTTTGACTGGTAGTGATCTAAAACGTTTGACTGGTAGTGTTCTAAAACGTTTGACTGGTAGTGTACTAAAGCGTTTGACTGGTAGTGATCTAAAACGTTTGACTGGTAGTGTTATAAAACGTTTGACTGGTAGTGTTCTAAAACGTTTGACTGGTAGTGTATCTAAAACGTTTGACTGGTAGTGATCTAAAACGTTTGACTGGTAGTGTACTAAAACGTTTGACTGGTAGTGATCTAAAACGTTTGACTGGTAGTGATCTAAAACGTTTGACTGGTAGTGTATCTAAAACGGTTGACTGGTAGTGTACTAAAACGTTTGACTGGTAGTGTATCTAAAACGTTTGGCTGGTAGTGTATCTAAAACGTTTGACTGGTAGTGTACTAAAACGTTTGTGTGGTAGTGTACTAAAACGTTTGACTGGTAGTGATCTAAAACGTTTGACTGGTAGTGATCTAAAACGTTTGACTGGTAGTGTTCTAAAACGTTTGACTGGTAGTGTATCTAAAACGTTTGACTGGTAGTGTTCTAAAACGTTTGACTGGTAGTGATCTAAAACGTTTGACTGGTAGTGTACTAAAACGTTTGTCTGGTAGTGTACTAAAACGTTTGACTGGTAGTGTATCTAAAACGTTTGACTGGTAGTGTATCTAAAACGTTTGACTGGTAGTGATCTAAAACGTTTGACTGGTAGTGTTCTAAAACGTTTGACTGGTAGTGATCTAAAACGTTTGACTGGTAGTGTACTAAAACGTTTGTCTGGTAGTGTACTAAAACGTTTGACTGGTAGTGTTCTAAAGCGTTTGACTGGTAGTGTTCTAAAACGTTTGACTGGTAGTGTATCTAAAACCTTTGACTGGAAGTGATCTAAATCGTTTGTCTGGTAGTGTACTAAAACTTGCTAGTGCAACAGTTTAACACATTAGCTATTTAAATTCAGCTTTCTTTGGAACTGGAAGGCCAACTAAGAGAAGTTCTATCTTGGGAAGAAAACAAAGCCCACCTATTATATCCCCTTCTTATGATATCAGAACTCATGAACACTCAAACGTTTCAAGTGTTTATACCACCTTGGGACTGAAACAGCTTTTAGTCTGAAAAAAGCAGCCTGTCAAATCATTGTGTAGGTAAAAAACCTGAGAAGACACTGTGATGGACATAAAGCTGACTGTCGCAGCTAAATATATCCTAAGGAGAAGCTACAGTATCCTCATATGGGAGACTTTATGATGAGGGACGTTTCTCTTTTAAATAGCAGTCCTGTCTGCCATCTGTGTCTTCATTACAAAGCCGTAAAAAAAGACAATGTTAATTCTTAATACTGCATGTCTGGGGCTGAATATCTTCGTCTGGGATCTTCCTACGAGCTAGTCTTGATGGATGTGTTTGTAAGGTAGAAGGCCGGGTAAAAGTCTTGGATTACCAAATGGGCGAGCCATCGAGTTTAATTTCATCTGGACCAGAGAAACACAAACACAGGGGCAGAAAACTTGAGTCTAAAAGAGAGCCGATGTTGTGTCCAGGCTCACTCCTCTTCACAAATGATTAATGTGCTGCTGTAAAACAGATGCAGAGGCCCTAGTTCATCATTACACCAGCTCCATATAGCTGAAGATAACTGAACGAATTTATGAGGTGTTTTAGAGGACTCAGTATATGCATGTAACATTTCATTCATTTATCTTTTAAACCGCTTATGCTGTTGTGTTGTGGAGTCTATCCCAATGCTCATTTGGCAGAAGGCAGGAAACACCCTGGACAGGTTGCCCGTCCATCATAGAGCTTACACACACACACAATCACACCTAGAGGCAATTTAGCATCTCCAGTTCTCCTGACTGAATGTTTTTTGGACTGTGGATGGAAACCCATGCAGATACGGGCGAATATGGTTGGTGGTTGGTATAGTATAATAGGTTACACTGCTACCCCCCAAGTTGTAGACTGGGGTTCGATTCCTAACTCTGGAAACCACCTTACACTATACCAGTAAGTGTCGTTGGATAACACTACCTCCACCTACCTGTGTACAGGTAAACTGTAACACTACCTGGTCTGTTATGCTGCATTCATGTTTGCATTGAGAAACATCGTTCTGTTCAGATTGGTTATCTGGGACTCGAGCAAGAGTTGACACTTGATTATTTCAAGAATCCATTTGTTTGTTTTCTTTGCCGTCCAGTCCACCGCTCTCAGCCGTCTTTGGCAACACCAAAGTTCAAAGGCATCAGTATTCCCGTCTGTCATGTTTTATTTGGTGTCCATCGGTCACATCCATAAAGAACCAGAGAAACGACTGCAGCCTGGTCAGCTCTGATCCTTATTTGTAGAGACACATCATTACATTTAAAGATCTTTTCAAGCTCCTTCAGTGCTAGTCTGCATCGTATTTCTTGACTGCTGGATCCTTTATAGTTAGAAATGCATCCAAGCAAGCACAAACTGTCCGCCACTCTAGTATGTAGTGTTTTTTTCTTGTGGTCAAAGCGTTAATTTATTTTGTGTTGAGCTGAAGTTCTGTAATTTCCTGATAGCCATGGCATGGAAGTCTTGTCAAACTGGTGTGTTGGGATGACGGGCGGGATTACGAGGTGGATCCCAAGAGTGAAAATACTGGTTGCAGTGTTGTTGTAGTTTACATACAGTACAGTGCAAAACGTTTAGACACTTGAGAACATTCCATCCATCCATCTATCCATCATCTTCTGCTTTATCTCGCTAGTGACGGTCACAGGGGGGCTGGAGCCAATCCCAGCGGAGCCAATCCCAGCGGAGCCAATCCCAGCGTCATCGGGCGAAGGCTGGGTAGACCATGGCCAGATTGCCAGTCCATCACATGGCCAACACACACTCACACCTACAGGCAATTTAGAGTGAGCGATCAATCTAACATGCATGTGTTTGGACTGTGGGAGGAAACCACCGTACTAACCACTACATCACCGTACTAACCACTACACCACCGTACTAACCACTACATCACCGTACTAACCACTACACCACCATACTAACCACTACATCACCGTACTAACCACTACACCACCATACTAACACTACACCACCATACTAACCACTACACCACCATACTAACCACTACACCACCATACTAACCACTGCACCACCATACTAACCACTACACCACCGTACTAACCACTACATCACCGTACTAACCACTACACCACCATACTAACCACTACATCACCGTACTAACCACTACACCACCATACTAACACTACACCACCGTACTAAGTACTACACCAGCGTACTAACCACTACACCACCATACTAACCACTACACCACCTTACTAACCACTACACCACCGTACTAACCACTACACCACCTTACTAACCACTACACCACCGTACTAACCACTACACCACCGTACTAACCACTACACCACCATACTAACCACTACACCACCGTACTAACCACTACACCACCGTACTAATCACTACACCACCGTACTAATCACTACACCACCATACTAACCACTACACCACCATACTAACCACTACACCACCATCCTAATCACTACACCACCGTACTAACCACTACACCACCTTACTAACCACTACACCACCATACTAACCACTACACCACCTTACTAACCACTACACCACCATACTAACCACTACACCACCATACTAACCACTACACCACCGTACTAACCACTACACCACCGTACTAATCACTACAACACTGTACTAATCACTACACCACCGTACTAACCACTACACCACCGTACTAACCACTACACCACCGTACTAACCACTACACCACCATAATAACCACTACACCACCGTACTAACCACTACACCACCGTACTAACCACTACACCACTATACTAACCACTACACCACCATACTAACCACTACACCACCATACTAACCACTACACCACCGTACTAACCACTACACCACCATACTAACCACTACACCACCATACTAACCACTACACCACCGTGCCGTCCTTGGTAACATTATTATATTTATAAAGCTATTTGTTCCAGACAGGAAGCTTTTCTTTTCTGAGCAGAACATTTTATTAATTAAATATTCAAACAGTATTAATAGAGTAAGTAGTGCTTTTACATACGTCAGTGTGTTTATTTAACCCTTTCCAAGCTTCTCCTAAACAACCCAGTATTATTTACAGTTCTCATCTAATACCTGCTTTGACTGCTCAGTACTTCATTAAGCTAAATCAAGATTGCTGCTGAAGGAACTGAATACATTCATACAATGTCTGGGGCGTCCAGGAGAAATCTGGAACTACACTTTGTTCTTCAAACTGGAGCTTAAGATATGATCTACTTCTTTCACAATAAGATATTCATGTTACTTTGTATTGTATGTATGATTATTTACATCTGTTCTAATGATATTTGGTGTTCAAAATGATAAAGGGTTTCAAACAATGAGGTCTGGTGCCTAAAACTGCTGCATAGCCATGTATTGAACTACTAGAGGATGATTATTTTGAATAATGACCAATGCACTTTCGACTGGGGTAAAATCAATACACAAGCTTGTGAATAACACGAATAAGACTATAAAGGCACTAATCCCGTATCAGGCATTGTTTTTCTTATTGAATACATATAGTGGGGGGAGATTACAGTGGTGCTGTGGTCATAGTCTAGAATGCTTTGTATGTACAGCCTAAGACATTTAGGATTAAATGTTTATTTTTCATGGGTTTCATTTTTTAATTATGAACAGTTGATATAACTATATTAACATAATAACAATTGACTATGCATTCAGTAGCCCCTCATTTACTGTTTTTTAATAGTCATGACCCCACAGGACCATCACAGAGCAGGTACTATTGGGAAGCTGGAACATTCTCAGCACTGCAGTGACACTGATGTGGTGGTGTGTTAGTGTGCGTTGTGCTGGTGTGAGTAGAGGTTGTGAGAGTTTGAGGTTGTTGGACTGAGAATAGTCCAACAACCAGCAACATCCAACAAACAGTGTCCTGTGGGCAGCGTCCTGTGACCACTGATGAAGGACTAGATGAACACAAACTGTGTAGCAACAGATGATTTAGCATCTCTGACTGTACATCTACAAGGTGGACCAACATGGTAGGCATGTCTAATAGATTGGACAGTGAGTGAACACAGTTTTCAAAATCTTTAGCAACACTGCTGTGTCCGATCCACTCGTACCAGCACAACACATACTAACACATCATGTCAGTGTCACTGCAGTGCATCACATAAATAATACCAGATATTTATGGTCCTGTAGGTGTCCTGATCATTAAAGAACAGAGTAATAAAGTATACAGAGAATCAGATGGACTACAATCTGTAATTGTAGAACTACAACATGCTCCTATATGGTCAGTGAAGTGCTTGCTGAGTCTGTAATTCAAAGATATTTGCATCAGTACTAGAAAATAACATAAATATCATAATTTTGGCTTATAATAATTTGTCCAAATACTTATGGCTTCTCTGAAATTGAGAGTCTACACATAAAATTGTAGTTTCTATCTGATTCCATAGGCTGTAGGCTAATGCATACAACATGTATTAAATTGTCATCCACTATTACTGCTGTTACAGTCTTGAAATTGATAGTTTAATCCTATAGCTGGAACACGTTATGATAAATCTCACACAGTGAACCAGGCGTTTTCTCTATGCAGCTTTCTATATGCAGTGTTTCTCATGGTGACCCAAGAAACCCTGGCCTATAAAAAGCACCCTGTAACCCAAACCCATATAATAGCCCTGCAAATACGATCCAGCTGACACAGGTAGCCTATGTCTCTAAGCTAAACGGGGAAGGCTTTCTAGAGAATGCAGTAGACCCTTGTCTGTGAGGGACAATTCACAAGCTGTGTTTTTGGTCATTGTTTGATTATGTAGCATGCTATATTTGTGACTCACAGGGCCTCTAATATAGTACTTTAACCTTCCAGAGGCAAGGGGGCGACTCTCTATCGCCCCCTTGGCTCTGGAAGGTTAAGGCAGTATATTAAAGGTACAAGTCATATGGCTAACAATTTCCCCAAATTTCCCCCCAAACATGTATTTGCCAGTCAGAGTGATGTTGTTGTGTATAAACATGATTTTGCATAATTCATTGCAAACTTAATGTTACCTTTGTTTTTCATTTAGTTTACTACAGTTTCTACAGTTACTTACAGTTTACTACCAGTCCACTATTTACATTAAATGTAAAGATTTAGGCTTAATTAGAAATCATGTTTAATATTATGCTTCAGTTATGCTCTATAACAACACCAGCTGCTCAGGCTGTAAGGTTACTAGCAGTGTTGTAGTACTCAAGTCAGGTCTTAAGATCCTAAACTTCACTTGGACACTTGGTCTTGGTCTCAGGATAAAGTTGAATTAGAAATTGTTGTTGAGACCAGCTAACTCTCTCTCTTTCTCTCTCTCTCTCTCTCTCTATATATATATATATATATATATATATATATAAAGAGAGAGAGAGTTTCTGGTCTTGATGTTATCTAAAGTTTCTGGTCTTGATGTTATCTTAGACCTTAGATTTGATGTTTCCTTGTCTCAACTTTGACTCTATTTTCACTCTAATTTGCTACCTTTAACTTTAATGCCTATTACATGCATTAAATCATTTTGAAATGTTAGTGTATTTTAGTATTTTGGCATATGCGTGTTTGTATGCTATAGTTATATATAGTATATACCATACAGTTAAGTTATCAAGTGCTAATTCTGAACATCTTAAATTGCATGTAAGTGGAATTGTCGAAATGTGTAGAAAAAGTATTACTGCACTACAAATAGTTCTATACTGGACGCTTACTAGATTTTTAAATTATATTTCAGTCCTAAATATGCTTAAATGAACAAATTAAGCATGTATTTACTTTTATACAACGCAATTAAGTGTACACTTCAATATATTATTAGAAATAACTAAACCTAGCTTACATATACTTAACCAACTTATATAACCTCATAATATATAACCTTAGCCAACAGTTAAAGCACATATTTGATTGCAAGTTAGTTTCAGTTATAATGCAAATAAAATGAAACTAATTTGTACTAAAGTGCACTTTGCTTTAAGATATTCCTTAAAAATGTACTTCGGAATATCACACTTAAGCTGAAAACAAAGAATTATATACATTTGTTTAAGTGTCCAAATATTTCATTGCTGTCCAAAGGAAGTTATGTATCTCCAAAACAGCAACTTTACAGGAGAGGCTAAAAACCGTCTTTACTTTCAATGTAAGTCAATAGAACCAGAAATGTTTCCAAGTTGTTTTGGAACATATCTATTAGTCTACTCATCATGAAATTGTCACACAATGTAAACAGCAGCTGCTGGGTTCGAATGATGTGGAAAAATAAATATTGACAAAAAATGGAGACAGATGTTTTTTTTTGGACAACGATGATATTCGCAGCTTCAGAGGTTCATTTCATTGAAAAAAATAGCAATTTAGTTTGAAACATACTGAAATGGTGAGCAACCAAACATAATGAAGGTCACATTGTGCTGTTAGGTGGATGTAATTATACTGTATGCATAAAAAGCATAAACATAACTGTAAACACGCTCAGCATGAATGAGATTGGCTTGACTGACAGCCCTCATGGCAGACTCTCCATTACCACCAGCCTGCGACCCCCGCAAAGGTTGTGGCGCGCCATGACATCTGTCAAAACCGCTGCGGCTTCCTGAAACACAGTGCTCCTCATGCCATTGGAGATTAATTATCAAATGGCAGCGTGGCTTCATGGAAGGCAGAAAGATTACAGATCATTCCACATTACATCAGCTGTCGGACCCGCTCTGACAGATATAAGCCTGACTGCCCGGACAGGCTGCCAGACGTTTGCTGGGGAAAAAGCAGAAAAGCTGCAAGCCAAGGCGAGGCCTGTGGGAGAACGGCTATGGCCATGGGAACGGCTAATAACAGCAATAGTGCCCGGCTCTATGGCTGTGGCGCTTATATAACGCAGCGGAGTGGCCGTAGACACCCGTGTGTGAGTGCTTCATGAGATGCCATGTAGAGCGCAAAGCCAATGAGTCATTTCCTGCTCGACGGGGGAACTGAAATAACGAGTCTGGAGACTGGAGGACGTTTTGGGGTGTTGTGCAACACAGTCCACAGGAAGAAATGGTCTGAAATGGCTTGCAATTCCCTGTACAGTGGGCAAAATGAGGCATGGAATAATGGCTTTTACAGCCAATGTATCACGTGGTCTTGGGTTTAAATCCCAGACAAATCCTCCATAGATGTGGAAAGGGTTCCGCTACTCAAAAATATCCCACCTAGAACAGCTAGTTGTCAGAAAGTGACCAGTGATGAAGGGCTGGCGAATGGTGTACACCAACTGCACATTAGGAGATACCGTAATTACCTCTACAGCTGATGTACTGTGAGGTCTCGGGTTTAAACCCCCCCACACATCTCCTATACATGATGGGAGTCAGTATCTAACAAAGAACAGCTTGTGGTCAGAGAGTGACTAGCGATGAAGGGCTAGTGAATGGCATATGGAGTGGCATGAAATAATGACCTTTACAGCCAGTGTATCACAAGGTCTTGGCTTTAAATCCCATACAAAGCGACAATACATGTGGAGAGTCAAAACTAAGAATAGCTTGTGTTCAGAAAATGACCAGTGGTGAAGGGCCAATGAATGGTGTACACCAACTGCACATTCAAAGTTCAAAATGTGGCATAAAGTAATGACCTCTACAGATGATGTGTCGCAAGGTCTTGGGTTTAAATCCCATACAAAGCGCCCACACATGTGGAAAGTCAACATCTCACCAACAACAAGGTCAGAAAGTATATAAACTGTGCATTCATAGATGCTCAAAATGTGGCATTAAAATAATGACCTGGTGTATTACAAGGTCTTGGGTTTAAATCCCAGACAAAGCCTATATGAATGCGAAGAAGGCTCAAAAATATCCCACCAAGAACAGCTTGCGGTCAAAAAGTGGCCAGTGATGAAGGGCTAAATAAAAGCTTCCACAAAATGTGCCTTCGTACATAAAATATGGCTTGAAATACTGGCTTTTGTAGTTGGTATATCATCAGGCTTTGGGTTTAAATCCCAAACAGAACCCCCAGAAGTGTTCCACCGCTCATACATATCCAGCCATGAGTGGCACTGTGGTCAGAAAATGACCACTGATGAAGGGCCAGAGGATGGCGTCCCGCTATTCATTAAAAGCCCCATTTACTGACAGATGTAGATACTGTTTGTGACACTGAGCTGCGTATTTGTCCGAATCTGTACTCAGATGGTGTCAAGCTGTAACTCAGAGAAGACAAACCAGGAGCAGCTTCATCATTTTCCACCACAGAAGTAGCTCTAAGTTCTGTAGCGGCAGTTCACCAGCAGTACCCTTAGAAAAAATACGTTTATTCAAGTGTACCATTAGTTTACTTCTTTTAAACTAAAAGGAAGTGAGTATGCTTTCAGTTTACTTTTTATGTACTTCTCAGTGATATACTAAACACAGTTATATTCAAGTATGCTTGGGTTATACTGACAAGTATAGAACAGTCTAAGTATATTTAACCTTTACTTGTACTCACACAGCCAGTAGAATATTTATTTAAAATTTGATTTATAAAGATTTATAAAAATACAGATATGTTTCTTAATCTGAGTGTGTCTTGTTTATTTCACGTGTGTCCACTGGCGAGTAAGTAAACATTGTTAAGTTCTATTTTAAGTAGAAAAACCTTAAACCTAGTCATATAAAGTACAACAATAATATAAGCAGTAAATTATAAGTATTATGTTCACTTAAAAGAAAACTTACAAGCTAGTAAACTAACAGTGAACCCTTAAGATTACTTTTAGTGTAGTTGCAGTACAAAAGATGTAAACTAGTTGTATAAGTGGTTTACTACTCTTACACTTAAAGTGTACTTAAAAGTATACTTTTAAAAACTAGAAAGTGGGCCAATTTAGTCCCAAGAAGTATTAAAATAGTACATATACAAGTTTACTACTAGAACAATGACATTAGTATAGTAACTGCATAAAGTATACTTAATAAAATGAACTTTAAGTATACTTTTTTTCTGTAAGGGTATCTACATACACACAGCTGATGTACCAGTTTCCGCCGGTATCTTTCCTCAGCTTTGAACTCCTTCCGTCTCCCAGTTCAGTAGGTCATCCAGGTAACATTGGATTATTACTAGATAACTAGGCAAGCAGGAAATTTTGGACACACAGTCCAGGTTCTTTGTGTGTTTTGGGCCAGCAAGGCGTAACACCACCTGCTTTTCCAAATGACTTAGGCTCCTCAGTTGCAGCTGCCAGCTCATTAGCTCAGTCAGAAGTTGCTGTGTACCAACCAAGCAAAATCTTTAGAGTGGCTCTGAAAGCTTAAACTTTACCTGGAAGTGGCAAGAATTAAAATATGCTGTGCGGGCGGATCTTAAGACTGCATGCTGAGGTGCTGAGGCAGGTTTATGGTTTAGATATGGATGCTAAGGGGTAGGAAAGGTGTTCATGATTGTAACTGCAGTTTCATGTGTTATTACTGCCTTATTATTAAGGTGCTGTACGCAAAGCCCCGGTGGTCGTACCAACCACAGAGCGGAACGTTTATTAGATTTCATGATTCGGATGACCAGCAGGGGGTATTCTGACCCCCCGCAGTGTGTCCTTCCCTCTCTCCTCCATCAGATGCTCTCAATATAGCTATGACACACTCAGAAACACTGCCTACTCAGCAGTAACGAGTGGCAGCAGGATAACTGCTCTCTGAGCATAAACAGAGTTCTGCCAGTTGTGCAGTGAAAAAGCAAAAACTGGTAAATACAATTTTATTAGCAAACTCACTCATCTTTTCCCCAAATATAGTCAACAAGATATGTTTGGCCCTGTTAGTCACAATACTGTGCCTGCATAAAAACTTCAATAACACACCTCAAACCACTATTAACAATTTACTTCAAAATCAGATCTGGACAAAGTACACAACTTCATTAGTTGAATAAAGTGTAGATACTCCTGATCAGGTGTTACTTCAATACAAGTGAAATATAGCTTTGCTTTCCAAAGAAAAACATGATTGATTGACAGTGTTGGAGGAGTTTAATGTGATTGACTGACAGTGTAAAGGAGTTTAATGTGATTGACTGACGGTGTAAAGGAGTTTAATGTGATTGACTGACAGTGTTGGAGGAGTTTACTGTGATTGACTGACAGTGTAAAGAAGTTTAATGTGATTGACTGACAGTGTAAAGGAGTTTAATGTGATTGACTGACGGTGTAAATGAGTTTATTGTGATTGACTGACAGTGTAAAGGAGTTTAATGTGATTGACTGACGGTGTAAATGAGTTTATTGTGATTGACTGGCAGTGTAAAGGAGTTTATTGTGATTGACTGACGGTGTAAATGAGTTTATTGTGATTGACTGACAGTGTAAAGGAGTTTACTGTGATTGACTGACAGTGTAAAGGAGTTTATTGTGATTGACTGACGGTGTAAATGAGTTTATTGTGATTGACTGACAGTGTAAAGGAGTTTACTGTGATTGACTGACAATGTAAAGGAGTTTAATGTGATTGACTGACAGTGTAAATGAGTTTATTGTGATTGACTGACAGTGTAAATGAGTTTATTGTGATTGACTGACAGTGTAAAGGAGTTTAATGTGATTGACTGACAGTGTTGGAGGAGTTTACTGTGATTGACTGACAGTGTAAAGGAGTTTAATGTGATTGACTGACAGTGTAAATGAGTTTATTGTGATTGACTGACAGTGTAGGAGTTTACTGTGATTGACTGACAGTGTAGGAGGAGTTTACTGTGATTGACTGACAGTGTAGGAGGAGTTTATTGTGATTGACTGACAGTGTAGGAGGAGTTTACTGTGATTGACTGACAGTGTAGGAGGAGTTTATTGTGATTGACTGACAGTGTAGGAAGAGTTTACTGTGATTGACTGACAGTGTTGGAGGAGTTTACTGTGATTGACTGACAGTGAAGGAGGAGCTTATTGTGATTGACAGACAGTGTAGGAGGAGTTTACTGTGATTAACTGACAGTGTAGGAGGAGTTTATTGTGATTGACTGACAGTGTAGGAGGAGTTTATTGTGATTGACTGACAGTGTAGGAGGAGTTTACTGTGATTGACTGACAGTGTAGGAGGAGTTTATTGTGATTGACTGACAGTGCAGGAGGAGTTTACTGTGATTGACTGACAGTGTTGGAGGAGTTTACTGTGATTGGCTGACCATGTAGGAAGAGTTTGACTGATTGACTGACAGTGTAAAAGAGTTTATTGTGATTGGCTGAGAGAGTAGAAGGAGTTTACTGTGATTGGCTGACAGTGTAGGAGGAATCTACTGTAACTGATTTATACCGTCAAGGAGTTTGCTGTGATTGGCTGGCAGTTACGCTAATTAATGCTTAACATTGTGAAATTACTGTAACACATGGCCTCATGTGGCTTATGTAGCTTAATGTTTTTATTATTATTTTGATATTGTCAGTAAAATCGTTTTCCACTATTATAGCAATTCATAGACCACTTGGGATACAATGGGATGCCAGTAATTTGAAGAACATATGAACGGTTATTGAACAAGAAGAGTGTATTTACAATATAAAACTTAGATTCTGTTTTGTCCAAAAGGTTCAGCCGTAGTGAAGCTATAGTAACTCATTATTGAAATTGGTAAGCCGCTTTAGATAACAGGTCACGCGAGGTCACCTCTTTATCTCCAAATGCACAGGGGGCCCGACTGTCAGACAGGCGTTTAGCAATGGACAGCGACACAGAGGTAAAAGCCATCCTTCCATCTATCCATTTATCCATCCTTCTGTCCCTCCATCTACCTCCCTCTGCAGAGCCTCTGCGCTGTATCTATTAGCTCGCCCGCGGAGAGAGAGGGAGAGAGAGAGATGTGCAGAGAGGGGACAGCTGATGAGGCGCTTGTCAGAATTAAATAATAAAATAGTTGTCAGGCATACATTTCCCTGGGGAAATGAGAAACACTGGCCAGAGAAAGAAGTAGGCACAGAAGGACGGTGGAGATTGGGCGGTCAGGACTCCTGCCTATAGTGGTCAGGGTGGGGAAATTGCATGGGATGCTCTGAAAACAGCTGCAGTAGTGGAACTGAGTTTAACCACATAACAGCAGGGACTGCAAGCATGTGGCGCTTAAGCGTTGCATGAGAAGTCTGTAGAAACGTATATGGACTCTCCTGCTTTCACCATCTCTGCCTGCACTCTGACTCCTGGCCATGTTAACCTGGACTCCAATAAACCCTAGACCATGCCTGGCATCGCTATCTAAAGAAAAATATGGCTCTCCATTTTTGTTTATTTTTCTATATCATTTGAACACGACAGCTGCTCTTTATATCCTGTAAAAGATTCATAATGAATGGAGTGTATTGTGATTGACTGACAGTGTAGGAGGAGTTTACTCTGATTGGCTGACAGTGTAGGAGGAGTCTACTGTGATTGACTGACAGTGTAGAAGAAGTTTACTGTGATTGACTGACAGTGTAGGTTGAGTTTACTGTGATTGACTGACTGTAGAAGGAGTTTACTCTGATTGGCTGACAGTGTAGAAGAAGTTTACTGTGACTGACTGACAGTGTAGGAGGAGTCTACTGTGATTGACAGTGTAGGATGAGTCTACTGTGATAATGTGATTGACTGACAGTGTAGGAGGAGTTTACTGTGATTGACTGACAGTGTAGGAGGAGTTTACTGTGATTGACTGACAGTGTAAGAGGAGTTTTCTGTGATTGACTGACAGTGTAGGAGGAGTTTACTCTGATTGGCTGACAGTGTAGAAGAAGTTTACTGTGATTGACTGACAGTGTAGGAGGAGTTTACTGTGATTGACTGACAGTGTAAGAGGAGTTTACTGTGATTGACTGACATTGTAGGAGGAGTCTACTGTGATAATGTGATTGACTCACAGTGTAGGAGGAGTTTACTGTGATTGACTGACAGTGTAGGAGGAGTCTACTGTGACTGACAGTGTAGGTGGAGTCTACTGTGATAATGTGATTGACTCACAGTGTAAGAGGAGTTTTCTGTGATTGACTGACAGTGTAGGAGGAGTTTATTGTGATTGACTGACAGTGTTGGAGGAGTTCACTGTGATTGACTGAAAGTGTAGGAGGAGTTTACTGTGATTGACTGACAATGTAAGAGGAGTTTTCTGTGATTGACTGACAGTGTAGGATGAGTTTACTCTGATTGGCTGACTGTGTAGAAGAAGTTTACTGTGATTGACTGACGGTGTAGGAGGAGTTTACTGTGATTGACTGACAGTGTAGGAGGAGTCTACTGTGATTGACTGACAGTGTAGGAGGAGTCTACTGTGATTGACAGTGTAGGTGGAGTCTACTGTGATAATGTGATTGACTGACAGTGTAGGAGGAGTTTACTGTGATTGACTGACAGTGTAGGAGGAGTTTACTGTGATTGACTGACAGTGTAAGAGGAGTTTTCTGTGATTGACTGACAATGTAGGAGGAGTTTACTCTGATTGGCTGACAGTGTAGAAGAAGTTTACTGTGATTGACTGACAGTGTAGGAGGAGTTTACTGTGACTGACTGACAGTGTAGGAGGAGTCTACTGTGATTGACTGACAGTGTAGGAGGAGTTTTCTGTGATTGACTGACAGTGTAGGAGGAGTTTACTGTGACTGACTGACAGTGTAGGAGGAGTCTACTGTGATTGACAGTGTAGGAGGAGTTTACTGTAATAATGTGATTGACTGACAGTGTAGGAGGAGTTTACTGTGATTGACTGACAGTGTAAGAAGAGTTTACTGTGATTGACTGACAGTGTAGAAGAAGTTTACTGTGATTGGCTGACAGTGTAGGAGGTGTTTACTCTGATTGGCTGACAGTGTAGGAGGAGTTTACTCTGATTGACTGACAGTGTAGGAGGAGTTTACTGTGATTGACTGACAGTGTAGAAGAAGTTTACTGTGATTGACTGACTGTGTAGAAGAAGTTTACTGTGATTGACTGACAGTGTAGGAGGAGTTTACTGTGATTGACTGACAGTGTAGGTGGAGTTCACTGTGACTGACTGACAGTGTAGGAGGAGTCTACTGTGATTGACAGTGTAGGAGGAGTTTACTGTGATAATGTGATTGACTGACAGTGTAGGACTAGTTTATTGGGATTGACTGACAGTGTAGGAGGAGTTTCCTGTGACTGACTGACAGTGTAGGAGGAGTCTACTGTAATTGACAGTGTAGGAGGAGTCTACTGTGATTGACAGTGTAGGAGGAGTTTACTGTAATAATGTGATTGACTGACAGTGTTGGATGAGTTTACTGTGATTGACTAACAGTGTAGGAGGAGTTTACTGTGTTAATGTGATTGACTGACTGTAGAAGAAGTTTACTGTGATTGGCTGACAGTGTAGAAGTTTACTGTGATTGACTGAGAGTGTAGTAAGAGTTTTGTCATCATGTGTGATGATGCAGTTTTCATTTTTATTCAGTGTGAGATTACTGTAACACATGTACAATGTTACTGAAGATAAATGTTCTATTGCATTATGAAATCTTACATTATAAAGGTATATACTCTTATAAACACATAGAGTCTGTCTCAGATCCTAGTGAGTGTGTAAGTAGGCTGTCTATGTAGGCAGCTGTGTAAGTATCAGCGTTCTCTCCTCATCTCTCCTCATAAAACAGATTACTGAGACGCTCTAGTTAGAGAGAGACTGCGTCACGGCTTGTTCCCCCCACTGCAGCACACGACCGGTGGTTTAGCTGGTTGCTAAGCTACCAGCCAGCATCCAAAACAATAGCGCAAGGCTTAAAAATCTGCTAGCATAAATGCTAATGGCTCGAGTATAAAACTGCTAAATGGTGAACGACTCGTTACAGAGTTGATAATAAAATACTGTTTTGTGTGATTATATGACCAGAAACACATTAAAACTCCAGAGAGAATCAAAATAACTCACATTTTAAAACCACTTCACTGCTCGTAGATTAGCCTGTGCTGCATCATGGGATTGTCTTAGCGGCTGAGGAAGAGTTCGATGCTTTCTTAAAATCAGGTCTAAATAAGGTTCCTCAGTAGACAGCATGTTTAAGGTATCTAAGTATTGGGACAGCCTACATGTGGGGAGAGCATACTATGACGTAAAATGCTGCCTATGTAGGAGCTCACTAGGTTTTGAGACACACCCATTATGTCTCGCATGTGACTATGACTACTTATAGGCAATTATACAAGCTTATGATGTAGTGTCATCATAGTCATTCATTTCACATTATGGTTAGAATAAGTAAAGTGTTTTTTTATGCAAATTTTATTAATGCAATAGAAAGCCTCTTGGTGGTCAGAAGTGCCTGGACACTGACTGGCCCTCTTAGCTATGTATAGCCTACATTACACGCTTCTACCTTTCAGAATTTTCCACCAGCCTGGCTGCAGTGTTCTGATATCCAGCCGCCAGAAGGCCAGGATGAGGGATGCTTTGGTGGTTTTCTCTGTGGGCAAAAAGTAATGCGACGCATTTTTCTTGATTCGGCTCTCCTGCAGGCACTATCAGCTGCCTTCTGCGTTATTGTAAACAGAAGACAGTAATGATGAGCATGCATCTATGTCAGTGCAGCCATTATGGCAGACTCCAGAGGTTCCACTCTCGTAGGTAATGATAATTCTCACCCAGGTATGCCATACGCTGCCCCGCGCTTAAATGATGCAAATTCAGAGGAGACACCGGCAATCCCTTTATATTCTCAGGGTCTCTCTCTCTCTTATTCTCTCTCTCTTTATCTCTCGCTCTCTCTCTTACACACACCACCACCACCACCACCACCACTTTAAATAATGGGAGCTCATCAGCATTTAATTCATTAGCTCTGTGCAATTATCGGCGGAAAGCCATTTCTTCCTGCGTAGGCAGGGTGTGACGGAGCCCCGGAGTGTAGCGAGCCGCGCTGTATTTATCATACATGACTGTAATTGTAGGTAATTATCTTCAGCCCTTGTTTGGGGAAGGGATGACATCTCCTCTCTGGGGTTTCACCTTCACAGCACTCACTCGGAACATTCTAAGTCTGCCACAGAGCCCACTTTAACCCTCCGAACGCTAAAGAGTAGCTGTTTCAACATGTTTAGTAAAAAACTGACGATCTAAATGAACCAGTGTGAACAAGGAGGAGATTCTACTTCACTGTACATGAGGCTGGACAGTTTAGTGCAGGGTGAATGGCAGAATGACAACACTCTAGAACAGTGTGGATTGGTGAACCTCTACAACACTGTAAATGGGTATAACACTCTAGAACAGTGTGGATTGGTGAACCTCTACAACACTGTAAATGGGTATAACACTCTAGAACAGTGTGAATGGGTGGACATCTACAATACTATAAATGGGTGAAATTCTCTAGGACAGTGTGAATGGGTGGACATCTACAATACTATAAATGGGTGAAATTCTCTAGGACAGTGTGAATGGGTGGACCTCTACAACACTATAAATGGGTGAAATTCTCTAGGACAGTGTGAATGGGTGGACCTCTACAACACTGTAAATGGGTGAAATTCTCTAGAACAGAGTGAATGGGTGGACCTCTACAACACTGTAAATGGGTGAAATTCTCTAGAACAGTGTGAATGGATGGACCTCTACAACACTGTAAATGTGTGAAATTCTCTAGAACAGTGTGAATGGGTGGACCTTTACAACACTGTAAATGGGTGAAATTCTCTAGAACAGAGTGAATGGGTGGACCTCTACAACACTGTAAATGGGTGAAATTCTCTAGAACAGTGTGAATGGGTGGACCTCAACAACACTGTAAATGGGTATAACACTCTAGAACAGTGTGGATTGATGAACCTCTACAACACTGTAAATGGGTATAACACTCTAGAACAGTGTGAATGGGTGGACCTCTACAACACTATAAATGGGTGAAATTCTCTAGAACAGTGTGAATGGGAAGGACACTCTAGAACAGGGTGAATGGGTAAAGCAGTCTAGAACAGTGTGAATAGGTGAACACTCTAGAACAATGTAAATGGGTAAAACACTTTAGAACAACGTGAATGGGTGAAACAGTCTACAACAGCCTGAATGGTTGAAGCAGTCTAGTATAGCCTGAATGGGGTAAGCCACTCTAGAACAGTATGAATGGGTAGAACACTCTAGAACAGTGTAAATGGTTGAAACAGTCTAGAACAGCCTGAATGGGTAAGCTACTCTAGAACAGTATGAATGGATAGAATACCCTAAACCAGTGTAAATTGTTGAAACCCTCTAGAACAGTGTGAATGGGTGAAACACTTTGGAACAGTGTAAATGGGTGAAACACTCTAGAATAATGTGAATAGGCGATATAAACAGTCTACAACAGTCTGAATGTGTTAAGCCACTTTAGAACAGTAAGAATGGGTAGAACAATATAGAACAATGTAAATGGTTGAAAGCCTCCAGAACAGTGTGGGTGGGTGAGTGAAACAGTCTAGAACAGTGGGAATGGGTGAAACACTTTGGAACAGTGTAAATGGGTGAAACTCTCTAGAATAATGTGAATGGGTGAAACAGTCTAGAACAACCTGAATAGGATAAGCCACTCTACAACAGTGTAAATGGGTGATGTTCTCTAGAACAGCATGAATGGGGAAAACTCTAAAACAATGTGAATGTATGAAACTCTCACAAACAGCGTGGATGCTGGAAACTCTAAAACAGTATAAATGGGGGAACTGAAACAGTGCGAATGGTTGAACAGAATAAATGGGTTAAAAAGTCTAGCTTTACAACAGTGTGAATGTATGAAATTCTTCAGAACAGTATGAATAGAGTGAACCATTCTAGAACAGTACAAATGGGAGACATCATTTTGGAATAATGTGAATCGGAGAAACACTACTGTGGAGGAGAACTCTTCAGAACCAAACTTTTTGTGGTGTAAATTGGTGTAGAACTGTATACCCAACTAATATATATGACGGTTTTGCTAGAGCCGGTTGTCCAGTCTTACCTACTAAGGGCTTTGGATTCTAATCCAGCAGAAGCAACATCTGATTTGCCTTCCAACAACCAATCATATGTGCTCCTGCTTTGTTGGGATAAAAACTACACTCACAATCACCCTTGGCTAATTGGACACCCTTGTTCTTGGCCCACTGCTCTGCACGTTTGTGCTTTCTCTGCTCCCAACACACCTGATCCAACTAATCAGCTCATTAACAAGCTGGATTGGAGTGCACATACTAAAACAGGAGAAACACTCAAATGCCCAGGACAGTGGGCCTCCAGGACCAAGACTGAGAAAGACAGCTCTAGAGCTTAGTCATTTCAGTTATTGTCAGGATTTAGTTTCTTTGTATTCTTTGTATTCATTCATTATTAAATGTGGCTTCATTGGGATCGGTGCCTCTTCCATATCACAATCTCCTCTATCTAATTTAAACTCGGCATTATGAAACATAGATGAAGCTTTCTGAAATGAAACCCCACTCTGTTGAGTCATAAGTGGATTTTCCATTCTTTAAAAGTGGAGCAGAGTGAAAGTAAAAGTTTCCCCCCTAAAAAACTTTTAAACAGTTAAACACTTTCTTATCATTTCAGAGGCATATTATAACATTGAGAGCCTCTTGATAACAAGACTGTAAGATCTTTATAAATGTTATGATACTTTTTTTTAAAGAAGTCCCTTTATAGTTCCCAGAGTCGGTGCAAAGCAGCTGCCCAGAGAGCCGGAGGCCTGCTTCAAATCTGTCAGGATGCATAAAAGCCCCCCAATTTAACATCCTTCACTTCACTTTATGGACATAATGTGCCACATTAATCCGCTCGTGATGACTGGAAAGAACACTCTTCTTCAGTAAACGTCTCTCTTTCTCTCTCTCTGTCTTTTTTACAACAGGCTCAGTCCGTAAACACAGACCATTGTAAGTGTTTCAGTCTTTAGAGCCAAAACATTGAAGACAATACAAAAGCTGATCTGGATTCATTCTGACTGGCATTCTCAAGTTTGTAGAGCAGCACAGAGACTCCTTATACCTCAGTCTTACAATTCAGTTGTTAAGAAGACAGTATTCTTCGAAAGACGCTTCTACAAGTTGAGACATTTTGCTAACTGTAATACAAACAAGACTCTAATTGTTAATTGTCTTACCGCAGAGAATTGACCAGCAATATTTTGGTTCCCATCAGGGTTGCTGGAAACAGGGGTAGCTCCTCACGTCCTGCTGGGAAAACAGGAGCTGAGCCCTGGCTAAACAGTTCAAACAGATAGAGGATAGTCCTTGCATCGTTCCGGAGCTCACCTGGAGAATAATCAGAATAATAATCAGAACTTATTTCTAAAAGACACTGTAAACGTTCTTTAAACCCCAACCAGATGTTTTATTCTGCTCCAGGAATAATTCAGTACATGTGATTTGATAGTTTTGATGTCTTCACAATCATTCACTAATGTTATTACTAACAAGATAGAACTAATACGAGGATTCCAGGTGGGTGTGTCCACTTTTGACTGATAGTGTAATGTTGTATAGTTCACAGTTTGTGGTTTGAGAATCAGGCTGGAGTAGGCCTGTTCCTGTAATGCTGGGATCAGACTACAGGGTACTTTTGTCTTTCACAGTGTTTAGTATGTCAGATAAGATGATCATAGTGCCACAATACTACATACTTGACACTGACCAAGTAGGTCACTGAGGAGGATGGTCAAGAAACTGTCAATCACAGCTACAGAAGCCCTGTGTTTGATGCATGTGTTCCAAAAAGAAAAAAGAAAAAAAGAAAAAACTGACCTTCCTTGATGTCCCGAAGACGACAGTATAGTCTGTCCACCCTTCAAAGAGAACTCGAGATAACGAATGTGTTAAGAACAGTTTTACTATCACAGAGGTGGGTCTCAACTGCTACACCCTCAGTTACATCACTGTGCCATCCAGATGCACCAGCATTGAGATAGAATGGGACTGTTTCAGCTCACGCCCACTTAACATAAAGACTCAGTCAGAGACTGCCTCAGTCAGGGACTGCCTTAGTCAGAGACTGCCTCTACCTGTGCAGCTTCTAAAGCTTTGCTATCCAGATTTCAAACAGAGACTCTTTTCTTTGGTATTTAGTTTATTAAACTGTAAATACTGTTTGACCAGAGGAGGATGGGTCTCCCCTTGTGAGTCTGGTTCCTCCCAAGGTTTCTTCCTCTAGTCTGAGGGAGGTGTTCTTGCCACTGTTGCCTCTGGTTTGCTCACTGGAGGATATATGTTGTAACTGTCTGTTTTCAAAGCTCTGTAAAGCTGCTTTGAGACAACATCGTTGTAAAAAGTGCTATATAAATAAACTTGACATAAATATAGTGGAATTGGAGACCCTAACTTATTAAAAGTCTTAAGATTATGAAATTAAGTTTTAAATGTTTAATTTTTCATCAAGTCAAGCCCCACCCGCTGTTCAGAAACTACCAGCAATGTTATGCGATGTGACATAGATGGTGGACAACACACTAGAGGTTGCACTTGGTAATGCACATTGACAGAAAGGTGTTGGGTTGTGTTTGGTTGTAATAATTGGATGTACAGTGGGACCCCTGTGCACAAACAGCTCAAAGACCCCCAAATATACAGAACGTGGACTAAACCTGTCAACTTTAAACGAGCACATTGGAAAGGACCGTCCTATCACTCTGTCATCTGTAGATCAATCCACATCTAAAGATTATCACTATGGGACGTAGGCTTGCACGACCACTGGATCTTAAGTCTGGCGCTGTTCCAACAATATGGGCGTGTAAGGAAACCAGAGAGAGGTGTTCAAGAGCCTCCGTGTACGTGAAGGTAAACCAGGTAAGCTCAGTTACTGAGCCTGCTTTAGCTGATGTTAGCTAACGTTAGCTTCACTGGCTAAGTTTGGCGGCTCAAGTTATGCTAAGCTAACGTAGTTGAACTATAAAGATTTATAGAGTCGTATGAGAGCGAGTTCCACTTTGATCATATTTACTACAATAACTTTACCTCTATATCTGAGTGTAGCTGGTTGCTAAGCTAATTGCTAGGCTGTTGTCATGAATAATGTTGGTTATTTAGCTAGATACTGTTTACACTCAGAATGAGCTGCTGTTGTGGGTGTGGTTTGACTAAAAGTCTCAGGACTAAGTGATATGGTGGTCTAGTTCCACATTACAGCTCTTTCAAATTCAAATTCAGAAATATCATCAGAATCTGAAGAAGCAGCTCTGGAACATTCTCAGTCCCAGTCAGTCTTAATGCTGTTGTACCGCGGCGCTGTCCGCTGTTGTCCACCAGTGATGTCACACGATAGCGTTCAGGAATTTCCGTGCTATGGTTGTCTGTCAATTTAATTTAAATAATTTATTTTAAAGCAAATTAAGCAGCAAATTTTATTTATAAGTCATGTTTATATATTTTCTGTATCTAAAACAATGTGAAATCACCAGGGGGATCCATAGGTGGTGCTTAGCCTTTAAAGAAAATTACTGACCTGGCTGCTTTGGTCTTATTGGTCCAAAGCAAAAGATGATGATGTAAGGGCTTCACAATGAACGAACCAATAGAAATGCTCCAAAATCACTTGGAATAAAACCTCTTTACACTGAAAGTGAAGAATGTCTTTTTTCCTCTCCTGTAAAGTTACTGTTTTGGAGATGCAGCCTATGTAATGTATAGTTCAGCAGCTCATATGATTGTGTGCTCTGAATGCCGGCACATGTGTACAGCTGTTAATCATGACCAGATGCTAAAGCACACAAATCAAGCATCTGGGAGGAAATTGCAGCTCCATGTTGCCTCATTTAATGAAGCTATCATACACACCCAAGCGACTCCCCGAGCCAGAGTCAATGCCTGACAGAATGAGTAATAATTAAAAACAGCACCTAAATGGAGGAATATGACATGTTAGGGTTTAAAAAAAAGAAAGAATAGAAAAAGGAAGGGTGTTAATGATGACAAATGGTGCAGTACAGTAATCAAGATGTCAAAGAAAATAATTCTTTTAATGTATCTTTGCACTAGGAGGCAGTCTTATGTTATTATGATCTGCTGCACAGTCGTCCACTGGGAGGGAATACAATAACAGTGCTGAAGCTATTTAGTGTTCGAGGCTCCGTGGCTAAAACACATAACAAAGAACTCTAAAGAACAACAAACAAACATACATACAAATGCTATAGATATCGTATCATATAGATAGTACACTGACTGGCCTCTTAATTAGGCACGTGTATCTACACTCATTGTTCATTTTATCTGCTCCATTTACCATATGGTAGCTCTACAATTACAGACTGTACTCCATCTGTTTTTTCTTCAGCTATACTTTGTTAAGCTGTTCTTCAGTGGTCAGGACGCCTACCAAAGTACTCACATTCATTACTCAGGTAGAAGTATAGATACTAGAGTTTAAAAATACTTCTGTAGAAGTATCAACTCAAGCTTTATACTCCAGTAAAAGTGTAAAAGTACTGCTTTCAAAACTACTTAAAGTATAAAAGTAAAAGTAATGTAAGAGAAAAAATTTTATCAGGGACAAAAGCTTAGGCCGCACCACAGGCGGCTATAGTACGCTAGCCCACCTCCCCAAAAACCCCATTCTTCTAAAAGCCATAATGACTATAATGTTATATTAAAATGTTAATGTTGATACATTTGGGATGCGCTAGGTTTCCTGTTTCAGCCGCATATACACCCATTAAAAATGAATGTAAGGAGTAGAAAGTACAGATAATGGAGTGTAAATGTAAGGAGTAGAAAGTACTGATAATGGATTGTAAATGTAAGGAGTAGAAAGTACAGATAATGGAATGTAAATGTAAGGAGTAGAAAGTACTGATAATGGAGTGTAAATGTAAGGAGTAGAAAGTACTGATAATGGAGTGTAAATGTAAGGAGTAGAAAGTACAGATAATGGAGTGTAAATGTAAGGAGTAGAAAGTATTGATAATGGAGTGTAAATCTAAGGAGTAGAAAGTACTGATGTTGGAGTGTAAATGTAAGGAGTAGAAAGTACAGATAATGGAGTGTAAATGTAAGGAGTAGAAAGTACTGATAATGGAGTGTAAATGTAAGGAGTAGAAAGTACAGATAATGGAGTGTAAATGTAAGGAGTAGAAAGTACTGATGATGGAGTGTAAATGTAAGGAGTAGAAAGTACTGATAATGGAGTGTAAATGTAAGGAGTAGAAAGTACAGATAATGGAGTGTAAATGTAAGGAGTAGAAAGTACTGATGATCGAGTGTAAATGTAAGGAGTAGAAAGTACTGATAATGGAGTGTAAATGTAAGGAGTAGAAAGTACAGATAATGGAGTGTAAATGTAGGGAGTAGAAAGTACTGATAATGGAGTGTAAATGTAAGGAGTAGAAAGTACTGATAATGGAGTGTAAATGTAAGGAGTAGAAAGTACAGATAATGGAGTGTAAATGTAAGGAGTAGAAAGTACTGATAATGGAGTGTAAATGTAAGGAGTAGAAGTAAAAAGTCAGCTGAAAAATAATTACTCCAGTATAAATAACCTAAATCTCTCCTTAAGTAAGGTAAAGAAGTATAAGTACTTCGTTACTTGACACCACTGACGCCTACAGGACCACCACAGCAACAGATGAGCTACCGTCTCTGACTAATGGAGCGGACAGTGAGTGGAAGCAGTGTTTCAGCAGCCTTGGAGTTGACCCTGACCGTGACCTTTTTAAATCTGAGGTAGAACTTGACTCTGCAGTATAGCTGTTACCTTGTCCACGGTATTAAATTTCATTAATGCACCGGGCTGGAAAGCCTGCTACATTTAAAGGGAAATAAATGTAAATACATCCTCAACACTTCTGGAAACACATTCAACCCTCATTGAGGTCATCATAGTTTAGGAGATAGTATGTACTGCTGTGAACTATAGAAATTACCAAAACCTTATTATGTAGCTGAATAGGTGATGTGCTAGACTGTCTAGGCTGACACCCGCTCCCCTCTCCCATAAATATTACAGCCTTTTCTCATCTGGGAAGGCCTGCCATAAGATTTTAGAGTGCGTCTGCGGGACTTTGTGCTCATTCAGTCAAGAGAACATTAGTAGTGTCAGACACTAAGAAGGTTCCAATTCATCCCATAGGCTTTTAGTGGGCTTGAGGTCAGGGCTCTGAGCAGGCCAGTGGAGTTCTTCTACACCTTATCAACTTATCAAATCAATTTTTTGTGGAAATCTTTAGATATACACAGTCCCGCTCAAACAGAAAAGGGTCTTTTCCAAACTACTGCCACAACGTTGGAAGCATAGTTTTAACATTAGGCTTCACTGGAACTAACTAAAGCCAGTCCCAGACCAATAACCCTCCTCCATTAAACTTTACTGTTGGCTCTTTACATTCTGGTATTGTAGCATTTCTCTGGTAGCCACTTAACCCAGCTTCATCCATCAGACTGCCAGTGGAAGCGTGCTTTACATCACTCCAGCTGATGATTGGCATTGTGAATAGAGATCAGGCTTGTGTGCAGCTGCTCAGCTTTGGAAACCCATTTCATGAAGCTTCCAGAGCACCATGCACTTCAAGACTTGGTGGCCCCAATCTGTGAGTTTGCATAGTCCATATCTAATTGGCTGAGCCGTTGTTGCTTTAAGATGCTTCCGTTTTACAACAGTAGTACTCAAGGTTGACTCGGGCAGATCTGGCAGGGCCGACAACTGACTTGCAGTACAGATGATATCTATGACGGTAAGATGGTTAAAGACACTGAGCTCTTCAGTACAACCTATACTACTGCTAGTGCTTTTCTTTGTGTGCTTGATTTTATATACCTGAACTTAGTAATTTGGGGTGTCTACATACTTTTGGAATGAATTATAAATGTTCTGCATATTGTCAATATAAGCGCCACATGGAATGGAGGGCAACCGATCTGGTTTGAAGTAACCGAATTCTAAATATTTCAAATTCGCCCATTTTTAAATGCATGTGACGTCTTGCCGACGACTGATTGGCACTAGTGTTCTCCTGAGTGACAATGAGATCATCGAGAGTTGTAAGACCGGTGACAGGTGAGTGAAGTTTGGCTCTGTGCCAGAGATCATGTCCACTTCAGAGTACAGCGACATGGAGAGCACACCTCACTGCAATTAAGCCGGAGTTAAGGAGCGTAACTCTACACAGACTATCAATGTGTAATAAGGTGGACATTTCACCTTGGCAACCTCACACTACGTTTACGCATTCGATTCAGACGGACCAAAGCTTGGACTCTGCTCTGAAAGCCAGACATGTAAGTATAGTCCAAAATTAGGATGTGATGTAATTGTACTTGTATGCAAAAGGTGAAATATCGTAAACATAAACTGTCAGGCCGTTTGTAAAGTGTGGGCGTGAAGGACTGCACGTGGACAGCAACAACACTGGTTCGTATTGATGGCTTAAAAAATGTATTGTGAAAATATTCCTTACACCATTACACCACCTCCACCAGCCTGATCTGTTCACACAAGGCAGGTTTGGTTCATGGATTCATGTTGTTAGCACCAAATCCCAACCCCACCATATCTGTGCCTCGGCAGAAATTGAATTTAGAATTTTTTTTAGAATTTAGAACTAGAATTAGCCACATGTGTTTGCACACGCATTTAACCCATCCGTGCAGTGAAACACCCACGTATACACACACACTAGTGAACTAGTGCCCGGAGCGGTGGGCAGCCCTATCCATGGCGCCCGGGAAGCAGTTGGGGTTAGGTGCCTTGCTCAAAGGCACTTCTGTCGCGGCTTGATGGTCCCAGGGATCGAACGGGCAACCTTCTGGTCACAAGTCCCTTACCTTCAGGCCACAACTGCCCCTCAAATTGAGATTCATCAGACCAGGCTACGTTTTTTAGTCTTCAACTGTCCAGTTTAGGTGAACCTCTGCTTTTTGTTCTTGGCTAACAGAAGTGGAACATACCGTGGTCTTCTGCTGATGTGGTCTATCCTTCTCAAGGTTTGACCTGTTGTGCATTCTGAGATGCTTTTCTGCACCACAGTTATACAGAGTGGTTATTGGAGTTACTGTAGCCTTTCTTTCAATTTGAACCAGTCTGGCCATTCTCCACTGACCTCTCTCATCAACAAGTTATTTCCATCTACAGAACAGACGCTCACTGGAGGTTTTCTCAGTCGACAGATGGTTGAGCATGGAAATGCCAGAAAATCAGCAGTTATAGAAAGTGAGTAAAACATTTAAAAAACTAAACCAGAGGTGGCAGGACTAGGGATAGTTTAGATTTAGGTTTTGAGTTGATTGTAAGATTAGGGTTAGGTTTACGGTTATGGTTAGACTTAGGATTTAGGTTCAAATTAAGATAAGGGTTAGGTTTAGGACCAGGGTTATGGGTAGGTTTAGGTTTAAAGTTGAGGTTAAGATTAAGGTAAGGTTTAGGACCAGGGTTATGGGTAGGTTTAGGTTGGTTTTAAAATTAGGGTTAGGTTTAGGACCAGGTATAGAGTTATGTTTAGGATTTGTGTTCAGGTTACAATTAGGTTTAAATTAGGGACCTGGGTAAATTTTAGTTTTAAAGTTGAGGTTAAGATTAAAGTAAGGCTAATGGCCAGGATTATGATTAAGTTTAGGTTGAGATTGCAGGTTTAAGACCAGGGTTGGAGTCATATTTTGGGTTATGATTAGGGTAAGGTTTAGGTACAGGTTATGATTAGGTTTAGGCTGATCTTAAGATTGCAGGTTTAGGACCAGGGTTAGGGCTAGTTTTAGGTTTAAAGTTGAGCTTATAATTAAGGTAAGGGTTATGATTAGGTCATGATTAGGTTTAGGTTGATCTTAAGGTTATAGGTCTATGAACAGGGTTAGAATCATATTTTGGGTGAAGATTAGGGTACGGTTGAGTTACCGGTTATGATTAGGTTTAAGATGATTTTAAGATTGTAGATTTAAGACCATGGTTATGGTTAGATTTAGGTTTAAAGTTGAACTTATGATTAAGGTTAGGGTTATAATTAGGTTATGATAAGGTTTAGGTTGATCTTAAGGTTATAGGTTTACGACCAGGGTTAGAGTCATATTTTGGGTTAAGATTAGGGTAAGGTTTAGGTACAGGTTATGATTAGGTTTAGGCTGATCTTAAGATTACAGGTTTAGGACCAGGGGTAGGGGTTATGATTAGGTCATGATGAGGTTTAGGTTGAAATTAAGGTTATAGGTTTATGAACAGGGTTATAGTTACATTTTGTGCAGAGGTTAAGACAAGGATTACATTTAGGGGTTAGAGTTAGGGAAAATATCTGCAATGTGTTTTCAGTAGACTGTCCAAACAAAGCGTTGCCAAATCTGTCATCTTCTCATGTTTCCACAGTAATACAATCAGTAGATCGACTGGCAGCAATCAGACAGATAATTGTCAAAATTCACCTGTTTCTGCTTTTTAAAATAACTTTTCCCTTCATACCAGCTCAGTCCACTGCAATTAGGCCTGGCAGTGGAGTGAACTGTAAGATTTGCCCTCACTTTTCTTTTCTGCAGTTATCATTGGTGTTGTAAACTAAGTGTACAGTGTATAGCTAATGCGTTCTGTATTAACGTATTGCATGCTGTCAATGCTTTAAGTAGCTTTTGTTGTATGTGAATCCATTTTAGCTGACAACAGTCAGTGCATCTTAAAATCTAAGAGTATTTGGATCTAAAAGCTTTTAACAGCTTCACAAAGCAACATCTGAACGAATGAGCCCGCAGATAAACTATACTTGGGTTTCACCAATGCATGGCTGTATTACTGACCGGGCCCTTGAGGTCAGGGGGCCCAGGGGGGGGCTCTTGGGGGCACTAGCCATGCTTTTGGGGGCCCTCAGCCATGCTTTTGGGGGCCCTCAGCCATGCTTTTGGGGCCCTAGCCATGCTTTTGGGCCCCTTATGAAAATGGACAAGGCGTTATGTCACTGCTCTGACTTCTGGCTATTACAGGTCCTAGAAAAGAGGGTAGCATAATTTTAGAGGGGCCTGTTATGAGGGAGCAGGGCATACCATTAGAGGGCTCTTGATCACGAAGGGCGCGGGTTGGGGGGCCCAGACTATCCTTAATCCATCCCTGCACCCATGGGCACCTATTTCATTACCCCAGCTTTTCCGTTCACAGCAAATAGTTGTTTCACATGCCGCCATGCGCGCAAGTATTCTCCATCACGTTTGCGCGAATGTAGATGCACATCAGCACCTAATCAGCAGCACAGAAGATCCGATGGCTCAATATATATAACGTGGCGTGGAGGTGCATTGAGCTACCATCTGTAGGCATAATCCCATCAGCAGGGACGGGCGTGAGGTTTTAGGTAAATCACGTCAGCCGTCACACAGATCATATTCTGCGATACATTTCAATTCAAAAACTTGATTCCCACCACTCGCTGAAATATTTAGGCCGGGTTACACGGAAGCGACCTGGAGATTCTAATCTTTTCTCTCTCTGCACCGGCACCTGATGAATATTGCATTTGGCTTGGAGTGAACGAGCAGCCCGGGCCCCGATGCTTAAGTAATGTGGCGCAGACTGTCAAGTGCTTCCCCCACATTAGCATCTGAGCCTGTGTCAAGCCTGGGCGAGTAACAGAGCTCATCTACAACAGAAAAGGCAAAAAAAAAAAGTGTTCCAAAAGTGGTTTGATGAGTACGATCCCGTTTTTTTTTTCCCCCATTCAAATGCCCTACCAGTCAAAGGTTTGGGCACAGGTTGGTTCTTATTTGTACTATTTTAATAATAATAATATTAGTGAATAATTGTCAAAACATCAAAACTATAAAATAAGAGGTATAGAATTATTCCTAAAGCAAAATAAAACATTTGGCTGTGTTTTAAGGAATGTTTACATACTTTTAACATTCTGACCAGCAGCTTAATGAGGAGCCACATGAGCTGCTTCTCTAACAGAACACTGATGGGAACCACGTGTGTATGCTTGTGCACTCACACACACTAAGGCTTCAAAAGTAACCAGTTACAGTAAAGCAGCTGAGAAATCAGTACATACACTATATTGCAGAGGGGTGTAAGAAAATATCGAAAATATCGAATATCGGGATATTATTTTTTGTGATACTGTATCAATTCTCAAAAACACAGTATCAACACACAGATTCCTGGCAGACTGTTAATCATTGTGTGTTGTGTTTAAACCTCTGACCACTAGATGGCAGTGTTGTAATCCATGTTCAGCTCCACTCCAACATTAACAAGCAGCACAAGGGCGCAGTGCTATTGTAAGTATTGGCAAACCCGTTCATATAGTGGTGTGTTTTAATAGTAGGATTTGAAAAATCACAATACATCACTTAGCTTGCAATATCTTGTGATATTGAATCGTGACCGCTGTATCACAATAGGTATTGCATCCCAGGTTCTTGCCAATACAGAGCCCTAATATAACCTATACACTTTATTGCCAAAAGTATTCACTCACCCATTCAAATCATTGAAATCAGGTGTTCCAATCACTTCATAGCCACAGTTGTATAAAACCAAACAGCTAGTCATGCAGACTGCTTCTACACACATTAGTGAAAGAATGGGTCTCTCTCAGGAGCTCAGTGAACTCCAATGTGGTACCGTGATAGGACGCCACCTGTGCAACAAGTCCAGTCGTGAAACTTCCTCACCACTAAATATTCCACAGTCAACTGTCAGTGGTGTTATAACAAAGTGGAAGTGATTGGCAATGACAGCACCAAGTGGTAGCCACATAAAATGGGACGCTGAGGCACATAGTGCACGGAGGAACTTTCTGCAGAGGCCCTCAGATCAGCTTAAGAACAGTGCAGCCATTCGCAATGCAAAGGAACTCTTAATGCTCTTAAAGGAACAATTCCATGCTCCCAACTTTATGGGAACAGTTTATTTGGATGCAATCATCCAAATCAGGTACTGGATGAAGGATCTGGATAGTTCCAGGTTGGTTAGCAGGTTAGTATGCACACCAGGCTGCACACCTCTGCCTGGTGTTCTACCAAACATATGGTCATCTTGAGGGGGCTCCAGCGCCACGTTACCGCTGATTGCATAATAACGCATGGAAGCGTGTTGTCTTCATTAGACCTGGCAAACGCTTCCTCCCTGTAAACACACTGCCTTCTGTCTTCACACGTCTTCTTGGAATGAGAACAAAGCAAATGATAAAGGGAAACTAGGTCAGGCAAAAAGCCTGATGTTGCAATCCTGCACGCACCTCATCTGTTTTCTTACGGTATTACCGCGCTCGCGCCGCGATGCTGCCACATCCATACACCCCGGTGACGTCTGTATGTGTGTCAGCGCGTGCACCAATGCGTGTTCAATTGCAGAGCATGTTCAAGTGTTTGGTAACCCTAATGCGGGACTTCTTTTGTGATGCTGTCCATGCGCTGATGAGAGCATCTTTTAACCCCATTCTACGCCCAATTAGAGCCTCCCCAGGGGACTTGGAAAACAAACAGGTGCAAAGTAAACCAGCCTTATTTCCTCTTCTGTGTTTTTTTTTTAAGGGAGGAGAAGTTTATGGAGCTCTCAGTCACGTTCCCATTACGTTCCCCTGAAGCTGTATATTTAGATAATTTCTTTTTTTACACCAAAGATGAAGAGTTTACCTCAGCAAACAGATCTTATCATCAGCTCTCTCTCTCTCTCTCTCTTCCAGTTCAGTTCACTGAGGGCTTCTGTTTAGGTATTGACTGCTTTACATGGAAAATTACTAAAGCAATTAAAAGATGAGAAGCCAACGCAAGAACACTTACTGTAATAATACATAATACATATAGAATAACCAAATTTTATCATATATAGCAACAATTCTGTGCAAATCAAAGCCAAACACATCAGAATGCTATGTTGTGCAGAATGCTACGTTGTTGTTTTTTACTGGAGAAATGCATATCATCTCCGTCCAAAGAAAAAACAGCATCTCCAGAGTGGCAGCTTCAAAGGAGAGCACAAAACCCGTGTGCAATGCAAGTCTATGGAACCAGAAGTTTTTCCAAGCTATTTTGGTGCATTTCTATTGTTCCATTCATCATTTAATGGAAGTAGATTAATAAAAAGCATCAAAAATAGAGAGACATGTTTTTGTTATTGGACAGCGATGATATGTCTGTATAAAATATATTTTAACAAGCCACAGGATAGATATATTCAACTTCTCCACCAGAACACTGGCTGTAATGCAGTGGATTGATCAGCCACACATGCTATTGAGTAGTAACTGTAAATACTGGGGCTTTACTAAGTTTCTATGACTCTGAGACAGTTTTGTGTGGTTGGCAGAAGAAACACCGGCCTTGTGGTTGGTTAGGAAATGTTTACGGAAGAGAAGGAGGGAGAAATATGGAGGAGAGAGAAATAGAAGAAATCCACAGACTATTGTACAATTAAATGTATTGAGATTAAAGTTTGATACAATCCCATATATCCCCTCTATATTGTTCCATGTCTGTGATCTGGTTCTGTGTAGCACCAAATTGGGATCTGGTTTTGTTATGATGTCAAGCTTTATAGACTAGAAGAGCCATCCTGCACAGAACCTTGTGTAACACATTTTCCATTAATCTGAAGAACAACTTCACCATGCAAAGAACACGAGCACCAAAAAAAGTTTTGCTATTGTTACGATGTTACATAACTAAAGAACTCTTTTGGTGCTATATTGAACCATTTTCATAAACAACACATTTCCTAGGACCGGTTTATCATGCAAAGCAAGATTTAAGCTTGCAATTTGTTCTTTGAGTGTTCATAGTTCCTTATAGAACCAGTGTTTTTACTAAAGAACCCAAAAACATTTTTACAATGTTAAGCCTATAATAATCAGAGAACCAGTAGAAGAACCCATTTGGTGCTATATAGAACCCCTTTCATAGACATTCTATAAACTACAGTCTCTGTAGAACCATTGCTTTTACTAAAAAACAACCATCTCTGTAGAACCCTTTTGAAAATGGTTCTATATAGCACCAAAATGGGTTCTGCTATTGTTATGATATTAAGCTTGTAACAACATAAATAACTTTTTTGGTGCCATGAAGAACCATTTTGATATACAACACATTCTCCACCAATCTGAAGAACAATTTCACCCTGCAGAGTACTGTTGAGCCAATGGTTTTTGGAGTGTTGATGGTTCTATATAGAACCATTGTCTTTACTAAAGAACAACCATCTGTGTAGAATCTTTTTGAAAATGGTTCTACTTAGCTCCAAAATGGGTTCTGCTGTTGTTATGATGACAGGATGCTATGAAGAACCATTTCATACACATTCTCCATCAATCTGAAGAACCATTTTACCATGCAAAAAACCATTTAAGCATGCAAATGGTTCTTTGGGTATTCATGGTTTCTTATACAACTCTTGACGAGCCCTCTATTTATGAGCTGTCTGAAAACTGTCTTTTATAGCACCAAAAAGGTTCTGCTATTGTCATGATATTAACCTTGTAACAACAGAAAGAACTCTTTTTGGTGATATATAGAACCCTTTTCACATCACCGCTATCCAAAGAAAAACATATATGTCTATTTTTGTTGATTTTTCTGAATAATTTGAATGTGGCTGTTTACATTGTATGGAAATTTCATGATGAATGGAGGAACGTAATGCTCCAAAACTACGTGGAAAACATTCTGGTTCCACTGACTTACATTAAAAGTGAGGAACATTTTTGGTCCCTCCTATAAAGCTGCTATTTTGGACAGTGATGATATACTACCCATTCTCCAATGATCTAAAGAACCATTGCACCATGCAAAGTACCATTTAACCAATGGTTCCTTGAGTGGTGATGGTTCTATATGGTATATCTACTCAAGGGCGTAGATTTGCTCTTGACATTGGTTTGGACCTATGAATCTATCCCAAAGCCTAGCATCGCCATTAACGTCATTATGATGCACTCATTTCATTTGACTTTTATTTGATTTTGAAAAACAGCTCCTCATGTCCATCTTCTTCTCTTTTGCTGCAATTCTCACTCGCTTTTCACACCCATGTGTCTTCCACGTCGCACCTGAGTCTTGCACAGTGAGTCTCGCATATGACTAGAAAGCTTTCCTTCCAGTTTTGTCACTGCTAAAAACCAAACGTAGCTACAGAGTCTCACGTGGCAGCAGGGAAAGCCAACACACAGCCAATCACACAGGCCACATGTGTTAGAGAACATGATTTAACCCTTTTTGCACCTCTAGGTTAACGAGACACTGACCAATCTGGAGGAGATCAAATGATTGGTGGGGACAATTCAGTAATCGCTGGATATTGGTGGGGACAAGTCCCTGCCGTAGAGTGCAGTAGAATCTCATGCAGGGAAGCAGCCGAGCTGACACGTAGCTAATTATAAATCATAACATGAATTCAAAAGGGGGGTAATAACACTGACCTCTGAGATAAAGGCCAAGAGGGACAGGGAGCAGAATGGTCAATGAAAGAGATTAATGATGACTAGATTTACTGCAGAACACAAGAAAACAATTAGAAACAGTGTAAGTACTGAGAGCCCACAGGAGACCATATCATCTGATCAATATCCTCCACCAGCCGCCGCTCAATATGCGATATACGATGGTTCCTAGCCAAAAAGAACCTTTTTTTTTTTTTTTTTTTACAGGAGGGAGATGTGCGTGAAATCCCAACTACTGGGAGCAATTATAAAAACCCATTCTTCACACGTGTCCCCAAAAGGTTTGGCAAATAAATAACATGATTCATTCACAGCCGTCCAATTGAACACGGCCTGTCTGTCTGATTAAGGTGTAGCAGACAAAAGAAGCAGGGACCATGCTGACACGGCGGTGGAGAGAACAAAAGACCAGCGCTGTGGTTCCTGTGGCAGCATTAACAGTGACAAGTAATTAAACGGAACATTATTGTTTCCTCGAGCTTAAACACACATATATATGAAGCTGGCAATAAGCGTGACACGGATAATCCAACTTTACACGCATCAACGTTATTACACGTGGACACGGGCCGCTGCAGATGGAGCGACTGCATTTGTTTAAGCTCGCTCATGTATAAGATTAAGGTGTTTTTTAGCTGTATGACAGGAAGGAGGTTCCCTTCTCTGCACTGTGCATTTCCACTGTCCAGCCAAGCTAATGGATGCTAATGTAACTGTTTAGAAATAACATGCTATCTGTGAAATTAATGTCTTCAAAATTGATAGCTATTATGACTGGAAGTAGAATAAGTAGAGTAAGCACACGACTGTCAATCTGTGGTCATATATATGCTAGAGATGGAAGGATTGATCGGCCATGTATCGTATCGGCCGATTTTTAATCCAAATATGTGATCGCCGATTGCGATATTTCTTCAATTTAGCCGATCTCAAGAGACTATCAATGGTGTTAAACAAATGAGCCTAATTTCTGTATTTCCAGCTAGCGTTTCATCCAGGCAGGTCCCTGCAATTCCTATCTGAACCACTTGGTGGAAACACATACCCTTTCATTTTCCACAGACTGACTAAAGCAGCGGACTCGTGAGAACAGTTTAAGCGTTCACCGCATGTGCGGAAAGAAAACATTGTCCGTCTGCCAGTTTGTTACCGTATGTGACTCGGACTCATCCAGGGCAGTTTATAACATCTGTAACATTAGTAAAATCAGCGTCTCTCAAGGGGAAACCAAGACAAAGACATTTAACACACTAATCTGATACACACTTCAGAGACACCACACAGCTGAACACAGTGAGTATCAGTAAACAGCAGAGCTAGCACACACAGCTAACACAAAACAAACAACCCAGAACACCTACAGACCAGATCTGACCGGTACGAACAGAACAGCAGCAGAAACAGCCAGAGAGATAAAGAACCACAGCCAGAGTGATTGAGTTTATAGTTCTAGATAAGCAGATCTTCTCGGCTGTGGAAGACGTTCATTCTGCTGCTTAATATTCCACCTGGATCCACGCTCTGCTGTTCCTAGTAGAGATACTTTTCAGATGTGGCTCTTCTGGAGCTGTATTAAGCGGTTTACTCCCACATACACCAACTTCTAATTTAGTTACAAATATTATACTGTTTCATATGAGCTCGTTAAAAATGGTAATAAACCAGTTTAGACCATGTTTCATGACTTGCTTGCGCTAATAATATGTAGCCCTGCCATGGCCCCGCCCTCGATCGGTATCGGCTATCAGCCGATCGTGCTGAAAGGTGATCGGAATCAGCCTCAAAAACGCTGATCAGTCTAATATATGCTTCAGAATGGGCCTATTAAGCTATTCTGTTTTATCCCCCCCCCCCTTTCATTTAGCGTGTTATAAGTTATAGAGTCTGCCAAGTTATAAAGTCTAACTGTAACGAGGGCGAGGCGGGCGGATACACTTGCATGTCTTTTTCGTTCATGATGAAAACAGAACAAGAATACTGCACAACGAAACAAACAACGAGACAAACACAAACTTGCAAGTAGACGGAGACGGAAAATCAAACGGCTCCAAACCAACCAGTCAAGCTGTGAAACTTAACGAGCAGTTAACGAGAAGATACTGCTTTATTTACTTTATTTACTGTTTCTATAAATAAACACCTAAAGATGCACTTTTTTACAAAGCATTGTTTTTAATGTAGCCCTTGTCTAAAAACCATTTATTAGAAGTATATAAATCATTCATTCAGTTCAGCATTTAAACAGTAAATATACTGAAATATACTGAACGGTATGTGTGATGTGTTGGTGTTTTAGTAGCTGATAGTATAAGATGCTGATACTAGACTACTTCAGTAAACAGGCACTGAATCATAACACACGTTAAATATGATGATGGTCCGGACCTTGTTTTGAGGAAATCTCCTCTAACTGGACCTTACTGAACTCTAATTAAACACCCCTGGTATATAAGGAAGACACAACAAGGAACCTGGTGACACTAGATCAGAGGTCACTAATAGGCAGACCGCGCTCCGGGTCCGGACCCAGACGTTGTCCAATGCCGACGCAAACTGATAAACTATTGAGAATGATTTCATTTAGACTGTGTTTATTTTAAGCAGCGGAGCTTTTCTAGTCTTTACGGTATACAGGCTTTGCGGCGCTGTAACCCCACAGACCAATCGTGTGTGTAGTAAAATCACCAAACGCGCTCCTCAGCCAATCAGATCTGCGCAGATTCGGCCATTCAGCGCACACACAGGCGAGAAGCAGCAGTCGGAGAATAAAGCGAGTCAGACGGCATTCTTAAAAAAAGAAAAGTCGTCGGCGAAAAACAACTCTTCAACCAGGAATGGACCAAGACAGATATAGGCTCCACACAGAACGTTCCGGATATCTCATATGTGTGTGAGAATGGTCCTAACACAATTTCAGACCAGGTTTCAAGTCCTGGCTGGACAACCAAGAGCTCACTTCTCTCACTGAACAAGAGAAAGTGTGGAGGAACACAAGAGAGAGATAAACTGTTAAGATGAAACTCAGTTAACAAGACTAAACATTTTATTTCCCTTTTTTATTATAAATAAACACTTTATGATGCACTTTAAAAAAAGCATTTTAAATTTAGCCCTTGTTTTTACTTAAAGTGATAAAAAATCATTCATTCAGTTCAGCATTTAAACAGTAAATATACTGAAATATACTGAACGGTATGTGTGATGTGTTGGTGTTTCAGTAGCTGATGGTATACGATGCTGATACTAGACAACTCCAGTAAACAGAATACTCTTCTGAATCAGAACACAAGTTAAATATGATGATGGTCTGGACCTTGGTCTGAGGAAATCTCCTCTAGGTGGACCTTACTGAACTCTAATTAAACACCCCTGCACTAGCGGAAGACGCAGACATGATAGAAATGTAAACAAAGACCACGTGGACTTGACAGGATGACAAACAGTGACAGACAGGCTAGGAACAGGGCAGGATGTGACAGTAACGTACATGCCAAAGGAAGAAACTCTCTCCCACAGAAACCACTTCACTCAGCTGATTGAATAGCCTTGTTGGAATTGCAGCCCTTCCCTCAGTCAGAAGGTGACATCATCTCGTAACACTGCATTTGTAAATCTTGGTGGTAGCAGGATAGATGATAACAGAGGATGGATGATCGGACCAATCAGAGCTTGCTGGGCTCATGGGGAGGTGGGGTTTAGAGACGCAGGAGGGTGAAGACATCCAGGTCGCGGAGGTAGCAGTCTAGACAGAGAAGCCTAGACTTCCCTTCTTCCCAGCCACCTCCTCTAGCTCCTCTGGGCGAATACCAAGGTGTTCCCAGGCCAGCCGAGAGATATAATACCTCCAGTGTGTCCTAGTTCTTCCCAAGGGTCTCCTCCTGTTCAGACATATCTGGAACACCTCCACAGGGAGGTGTCCAGAAGGCATCCTAACCCCATGCCCGAACCACCTCAACTGGTTCCTCTTGACATGGATGTGTAGTGGCTCCACTCTGAGCCTCCCCCAAACAATTGAGCTCCTCACCCTATCTTTCAGGGTGAGACCTGAGACTAGTTATTTTAAGTATTACTCTTATATCAACCAACAGACGTCTGCACTGATTAGCATCACACTGACTGATGAGGATGAGGGAGTATCATCATCCACCCTGAGAAAGAGAAGTCAAAGCTGTCTTTGATAACTGGGCTGTGGCATCACCTGGGATGAAGCTTGGGATTCCAATGTTAGGGCCAGCGATTCTACCGTTCCACCAACTGGGAGCCCCTAGGATTAAACAGTTAGCCCAGGCCCTTGTTTTATTTGTATTCTGCAAACAACATGATCATCAATGATCAGATGTACAGTTCATTAAGTCTGCCATGCTGTAGTGACCATTGCTGCTGTGCACAGTTCACATACAATCACAACGCAATGCAATCTGCACTTATAGTGTATCTGAAATTTACCTTGGTTTATTAATATTTACAGCTTCGGTAACTCTTTCTTTGAATCCAGTATTCATGGTGCTTTTTAAGTGCATGTATATCGTCGCAAAAATTGCAACTTTACAGGAGAGACCAAAAACATACTTTACTTTCAATAGAAGTCAATGGAACCAGAAATGTTTCAGAGCACTTCTATTGGTCCATTCATCATGAAAATTTCCCACGTAAACAACCAGTGGTGTGTTCGAATGATGTAGAAAACTCAAAATCGACAAAAATGGAGATACATATTTTTACTGGACAGTTAAGATATGTTGTTGTAAGGAATATATAATACTATGTAATATAAAACCAGAGTATACAACTATATTATACCAGATTTAAAATTGTACTATAAATTAAGAACATTGGAAACACGAATACATTAACTATTGCTTTGAAAAAATTCTGTAAACTCTGGATTCGGCTGAGCAACATATTCACATAGTTTGTCCTGTTAATAACATGTATTATATGTTTATTGTATTGAAATGAAATTTCTTAAACATGTTGTGATTTTTGTTTTATACACACTACAGTGTTTGTTCTGTTACTATACTATAGTATATGAGAGACAGGTGGCCAAGAAAGCTAGCTCTTTAAATCTTTAATCTTTAAAACTTCTATTCGAGAACCACTCCCCCCACGAGACAACGATGTGGCCAGGTGTAGAACAGTAGTAGATAGTAGGCTAACCATAAAAGACAATGCAGCAGAGACATCATTGGGTCCAGGGTAGACCAGGGCAGGCCAGGGTGTGATAGCTCAAAGAAACGTTGGTACCGCAATCCCAAGAATAAAAAGCTTAAACTCTAAAATGGTCTTCCTCTTCATTCTGACAGCAAAAACGAAGTTACGACAAACAACAGCAAAAAAAAAAAAAAAAAACTTTACTAAAATCCTGTCACGACCTGACATAAGACTCCATAACATGTTGTGATGCATTAAAACACTAGAATAGACTAGAATGTTCTGATAGGCAGATGTCATATGAAATAACATACCTTAATAAAGTGTTATGCATGTTATTATAACTACTTAAGAGACACTACACAAGCCAATGTCAGGTATTATAAGGTGTAATGTATGCTACACTGCCGTTCAAAAGTTTGGGATCACAGTGAAGTTTTCTTGTTTTTAATGGAGTATCTTCTTCCTTAACACAACAATGGACTGACGGGTCTCTAAAGAAAGAGTCTGTCAGCAAGCCATCAACTGCTGATGCTTCAGATACTAAACTAACCTAGAATGTTCTCCCTTTTATATTCACTTATTAGTAGAATGTTTTTCAGCTGTGCATCACAATTGAGCAAGAGTGTCCTAACAACCAATTAGCCCAATAACATCCTTAACTTGGATTGGCGGCCGTACCAGAAGATTTAGACAGAGGACTGAGAATTGCTGATAATAGGACTATATGCAAAATAAGCCTCTATACAAAAATAGACTTTAATACAAACATTTTTATTCTTTAAAAATCTGATACACTTACATTAATTGTGAAATGGACAAAATTGTTTGTGAATTGCATGAAAATTGCCTGAAATTAAATTCTAACGTGATCCTAAACTTTTAAGCGGTAGTGTATGTAATGCAGCATGAATGCATTTATAGTACATTATGAATACAGAATACATATGAAGTGTTACCACAGTTTCTTTTCCCATCAGTTATGTTACTGGAATACTAAATATTATGTTGCTGCTGAAATCTTCTAGAAACATGGCCTTAAGACACTTTTACCAATTTATGCTTGGCAGAGAAAATTCAATGCAAACTTGTCCACCATTAGCAGCTCACACTTTAGTAAATCTAGGGGTCACATATTCAATAGCTCCACTCAGTTTCTCCACTCAATACCCTCCCACATTTTGTGCAATTCTACCAAACCTTGTACATAACATGTAAGCAGAATGTGGTCAAACAGGTGCGAAAGGTTCTGTACATCAGCCCCCTCAGTGAATCAGGAATGCTCATTTGTTTTCAGTTGAACTCTACTCCTGTAGATGTCCAAGAAAATTGACTGTGAATCTATATGACTACTAAACTAAAGGGAATTTTGTGAGAATATTGATGCTGTTTACTGGATAAGCTAATGTGTGGGAGTCTCATTGGTAAGGCTTAATTGCTAATTATATCATCTCAGAACTTTGAGCTCAGTGCTGGTTCTTAATCTCTAAATTAATAATCCTAAATTAAAAGCCATCATTATACATAATTCCTGAAAGAGAATATCTTATAGTTAGAGCAGTGGTGGACACAGTGCATGCAAATATGCCAGTCCTGTCCAAGGAGTTAGGTCCAAAGTTATTGTTCTGACTGTTGTTGCATTACATTTTCTTAAAAAACATGATAACAAATCATCAATCATTCAAATATAAACAAATAATGCCCCTGCATTGGATTTCCACAACCTTAAACTGGGAGCTTTAGAACTAGCTAGAAATCAAGGTATCACTTTCTATGAAGCCGGTATTCATAAATAGTAATAATGTGTTAATGTGATAATGCACTATAGTTAGTTGCTTAGTGACTTATAAACATGTTATCACTACAGTCACTAAGCAAATAAAGAGCTGCATGTAATTGCAAGTACTATAAAATTATATTACACTATTATTTTATTAATTCTGATATCGCTGCTCATAAATATATCTTCATAGATATATCTTCTTAGATAACCTGCCTATGCTAAAGTTTCTACAAATGTCCTCCTGTATATCTTATTTATATATCTTGTGTACATTTTGTATATTCCTAGATATATTTTAGTTATTACTAAATGTATATATTCTAGTCTATTTTACTTCAATATTATCTATTTATTGTATGTTTGCACTGTTTTTACAACTATATATAATGCTGCCCTGCTGTAGAGTTATTATTATTATCTGAGCCTCACCCCAAGCATTTCAATGCCTTCAATGTCCTGACATGATGTGCAAATGACAAATAAACATGAAACTTGATATTTTAAGTCATTCACATTTGAATGGTAACTATGAAATGGACTGTTCATGTACTGTTTATTATACTGTATACTGTAATTCACTGTACGTCTGTTGCAGGATCAGCTGGGAGGCAGTGCTAGAAATGATCCACGACCCAAATATTACCTACTCTGTGGTGGTCCTGTGGGGGACCTGACCATTGATGAACAGGGTAAAGGTAGAAGTATGCAGTATGCAGAAAAACAGGTCTATTGCTAATAATCGTAGATCTATAAAGTGCACCTATATAGTAAATTGAGCTGATAAGTTGGGCTATGAGTGTAGATATAAGGTACTTAATAAAGATTAGACACACCCAAGTTTGCACAGGGGCAAGCCCATCTATGGATGATTTAAAAAATCTAAGTAAAGGTTTTGGAGTAGCTAAGTCGAAGTCCTGACTTGAATCCCATTGAGGCTAAACAGGCAGTTCATGCACAAACACACTTCTACAGTGGGCCAGTATTCTTTAACAGTGATGTGTCTGATCTTTGGTTATTGGGAGCAGTTGTTCACAGCTGTTAAGGAGGTGAAACTGTTTAGTGTGAGAAGCAAGGAAAAATAAAAACTTAACCTGTAAACAATATAAGCTTATATAACCTTTATCACTGTAGGCACATGAAAACAGTACGTTCAACAATTATGTCTGAAAAATAAATATTTATGGCAAACCAATGCAAACATTTGAAAAAGAGATGTTCAAGAAAAAGCAATAGAAAATTATAAAATCATGTCAAGAAATGATAAGCCTGTGTTTAATCATTTGATGCACAAGCTAAGCAAACCCCTTTTAATGCACAACAAGGGTTAAACTTGACCTGTATTCATTTTCTTTGTTATTGTATGTACTGCTGAGTATCTCTTTGGTAAATCTATTAAAATCTGTTTATTTTATTATTTAATGTTCCAAGTGTTTATTAAAAAAATTTTTTTTGACCTTATAATAATGACTATATCATCATTTTAATTATTTTTATTTACTTCTTGAACAAAAATAGTGTTTGTAAATATATATTCTTGACTGCAAATGTTTACAAATGTCAATAGTTTGTATCAAATTCCATAATGAATACATAAGGGTTCATGTTGACCCATGTTGTGTGTTAAAAGGGCAGTGATACTGAAATGATTTTTATTAACAAATTAAAAAAAATAAAACTGAAATAAGGATTTGTGATGATCAGTAGACTAGTAAATTGAGGAATTCATGGAAGCTTGAATGATTAAATCAATTTATTTCAAATATATAGAAAATAAAATCACAGTTGGCTCACTTTTCACCTTGGTTGTGTATCAAAGAGTTAATTTTGCATTGTATACGACAGTGTACCTGAAGTTCAGCTCATTCTTTCATCCTGTTGGATTTGTTTCCATCTGTTACAAAGTAGGTTGCAATAACCTTACAATCAGATGAATAATTACTCAGTGATTAAAAGTAATGGCCGATATAGTCTTACAGCACGTCAAAGCTTGTGAGGTGGTGGCCAAAGCTAATGTAAAAAATTTAGCATGTTTGAGGGCAGAGTTTAGAAGGTGACTGTTCCAGGCAGTCGAAGATAAGAGCTCAGCTGGTTCAAATAACACCCGAAAGCCCAGAGCCTTTATTCTCACATATCTCCTAACACGACGCTGACTTTCTCATTCGTACACTCAGCCCATGTGTGAATGCGGCCGCTAATGAAGTACGAGTGATGGCGCAATGAAAACGAACCTTTCCAGAATGATTAAGTTCGCAGTGTAGGCCGGGAACAGAATAGTTTTGTCCCGGTCTCTGTTTTTCAAGGTCTGCTGAGATCAGTTAACAATCTAATTAGTGTCTCCCGCTATCATAAACGATGAAATATGGAAGGATGGAAAATGAAAATTGAGGACTGGCTCAGTTAACTGTAGACAATATGTGGGGGGAAACGAATTTGATTGGGTCGCAAATATCCTCAAATGGGTACAAATGTAGTTTTAATTAAAGTTAATCATGTTTTTTGGTAGTTTTCTGCTATTTCTATATCTGGCGCCAATGGTTCAATTAAGATGATAGAAGAGGCTGATAAAGCTGATATCCACCAGAGACTTGCACAACTGATACAAGCCAGTCAACCCCAGCAACTCTGTTGGATGGCCTTTGTCTGAATGATGTTACCTTACAGTCGCACTGTCACTACTGTAAATAGTGGCCACGAATTCTGAAGCATTCAGTTAGCAGATCATTTATACATACTATTGTTACGACCTGGTCTGGGGCCAGGCTGTAACAGAAATTGAGAGTGGGTTCTCTCCCCTGACCTCCTGCCCAGATCAGCCCAGCACTCTCCACTACATTTGTACATTTAGCTAGAGCTTTGTTGGACTCTAAAATCTCTTGACATAGTGGACGGGTGCCTTTTGTTTATCTGCCCTTTTCTCCTGTTTTGTGGTAGGAAGTTAGGGGGGGTTAGGGGAGTTAGGGGTAGTTTTGTGTATTTTTGTTTGCTTTGTTTTCAGGTTTAGTTCGTTTTATTTCTTTAGTTGTTTTGTTTGTTATTTTGGCATTTGCCCATCCCTGAAGCCACTGTCCCATCCATTACTCATTTGTTGACAATAAACTTGCAGTTTTCTGGTCAGGGGAAAGAACCCACTCTCAATTTCTGTTACCGCCTGCCCCTAGACCAGGTCGTAACAATATACTATATTACTATATTCATTTAATACAATATGAAGTAATTCATAGAGTATACTACACTGAGTAAAGGTTATTAAAAATGGGAACAGACTCTGAAATCTGTACACATTGTTCACTAAATAAAGTCTTGTCTTGTTGCACACCCATATAACACTTTTGGCAACTTGTTGAAAATCAATTAACTCAGTTCACAGTTAACAACCTGCCTCCCAATCCCCATCTATCGGTAATCCACTACCCATCGCCAAGAAAACCATTCTGTCACAGTGAGAATCAAGACAAAAGATTAGCATCAATCTGTGGGAAAACACACCAATAGAACATACACTAAAGTACCAAGTATTCGCTCATCTGCCTTCCCACAAATATGAAATTGAGTGATGTCCTATTCTTAATCCATTAAGTTTAATATGATTTCGGCCCAACCTTTGCAGCTATAACAGCTTCAGCTCTTTATGGGAATGTTTGAAGCACATTTGTGAGGTCAGACACGGATGTTGGACAAGAAGGCCTGGCTCACAGTCTCCACTCTAATTCATCCCAAAGGTTTTCTATTGGGTTAAGGTCAGGACTTTGTGTAGGCCAGTCAAGTTCTTCCACACCGAACTTGTGTGTCTTTAAGGAGCTTGCTTTGTTCACTGGTGGGTAGTCATGTTGGAACAGGAAAGAACCGTGTGTGTATATGTGGGTTTCGCTGCATGGATGGGTTAAATGCAGAGGTCAAATTCCACTGTGTGCAAATAAAAGTTCTAAATTCTAATTCTATTACCAGTCTTCTCTTTCTATTTAGACTATATACAACACATGAAATCAACTTTGGCTTTCATAACTTTCGTTATACTACTACATACAATACTACCAGTTAGTGTATAGGAAACCTGTTGGCAGTAAAAGTCAGCGGTGCTTGTTGGACTTGACTCTACTTAGGCTTTGATAGTGGCTGTGACAGCGTTTGGTGACACCTTGGAACTGTCCAGTATACCGTCATTGTCCAATGAAAAACATGTATCTGCATTTTTTGTTGATTTACATTTATCTACATAATTTAAACATGACATTGACATTGTGTACAATTTCCATTATACAAATGGACCAATAGAAATGCTTCAAAATCACTTGGAAAGAATTCGGGTTCAATTGACTTATATTGAAAGTAAAGACCACCTCTCCTGTAAAGTTCCTATTTTGAAGATACTTGTTTTTCATTGGACAGCCACGATACCATAGCTGCACCGAACTAGATGACTATACTGGCTATTACCAGTGTATGTCAGCTCACTGCTTATTTCACTTGCAAACAGATGCAAAATCTAAACTTGACAGAAGTCTCCTGTGTCTGTTTTGTGTCTGTTTTGTAGCAAGTCAAATTTCTAATTTTGCTAAAATCTGCAACTGTGTAAATAAATGATTTAAAATTCAAATCATTGTGTGTATATTTGAAGCAATTCATTGTATTTTCATCATCTTCCAGGCAAGTCTGTCTAATATAGAATTGTATATCTGATATCTAAGTATTACAAAGCTGTTACCTAGTGGAGAATTGTAAAGCTGATGTTGAATACAGGATTTAAAAGCATCTAATAGCAAACTCTGAAAATAATACCTAACAGAGCACTGTACAACTGATATCTAACAGAGGATTATACAGATTATATCTAATATATACTTCTAACGCTGAAATGTATAAAGGCAATCATAAGTCTAATATCTAATAGATGCTTACAAAGCTGATATCTAATAGATGCTTACAAAGCTGATACCTAATATATGATTACAAAGTTGATATCTAATAGATGATTACAAAGTTGATGTCTAATACAGGTTTACAAAGCTGAAATCTAATGGAGGACTACAAAGATAGTATCTAGTAGAGAATTACGAAGCTGATATCTAATAGAAGATTACAAAGCTGATACCTAATATATGATTACAAAGATGATACCTAATTGAGGTTTACAAAGCTGAAATCTAAAAGATGTTTACAAAGCTGATATCTAATGGAGGACTACAAAGCTGTTATCTAGTACAGAATTAGAAAGATGATATCTAATAGAAGATTACAAAGCTGATGTCTAATAGAGGACTACAAAACTGATATCTAATAGAGGTTTACAAAGCTGATGTCATACCCCGCCGTGTTCCCCGCGTCCCTCGCCTGTTTACGTCCTGTCAAGTCCACGTGGTCTTTGTTTACCTTTTGTCATGTGTTCCTTGCCTCCGCCCTCCACCTGTGTCCCATCATGTTCACCACCTGTTTCCGTTTCCCTCTCATTATCCTGTGTATTTAGTCCGCCTGTTTTGCCCTCATTTTTGCGCTCATTGTTGTTATTGTTACTGTTGTTGTGGTGTATTCCGTCTGTTCGTTTCAATATTAAATCCGTGTTTAAACTACAGTTCGCAATTGTGTCCGCAACTGCCTTTTCCTCGCCCCAGCTACACCGTGACAGCTGATATCTAACAGAGGACTACAAAGCTGATATCTAATAGATGATTACAAAGCTGATATCTAATGGAGGACTACAAAGCTGATATCTAATAGAGGTTTACAAAACTGTAATCTAATAGAGGTTTGCAAAGCTGATATCTAAGAGAAGATTGATAAAAAAGAGGATTGTAAGGCTGATATCTAATTAAAGACATAATAAAGCTTATATCTAAGTCATAATATATGTGAAATTTAACAGTTAATATCTAAAAGAGGATTGTAATGCTGATGTCTATTAAAGGGGGTAATAAAGCAGATATCTAAGAGAGGATTGATAACCTGATATCTAAAAGTGGATTTTATGGCTGGTATCTATTAAAGGGGATAATAAAGCAGATATCTAAGAGAAGATTGATAACCTGATATCTAGAAGAGGATTGTAATGCTGATATATATTAAAGGGGATAATAAAGCTAATATCTACTAAATGGGATAATAAAGCTGATATCTAAGAGACAATTGATAACCTGATATCTATCCAAAAGAAAATTGTACTGCTGATATCTAATAAGGGGGATAATAAAACTTATATCTAAGAGAATATTGATAACCTGATATCTAAAAGAGGATTGTAAAGCTGATATATACTAACAAGGATAATAAAGCTTATATCTAAGAGAATATTGATAACCTGATATCTAAAAGAGGATAGTAATGCTGATATCTATTAAAGGGGATAATAAAGCTGATATCTAAGAGAAGATTGATATCCTGATATCTAAAAGAGGATAGGCATGCTAATATCTAATTAAAGAGATAATAAAGCTGATATCTAAGAGAAGATTGATAACCTGGAATTTAAAAGAGTATAGTAATGTTGTTATGTAATTAAAGAGATAATAAAGCTAATATCTAAGAGAAGATTGATAACCTGATATCTAAAAGTGGATTTTATGGCTGGTATCTAATTAAAGAGATACAAAAGCTGATATCTAAGAGAAGATTGATAACCTGACATCTAAAAGAGGATTGTAAAGCTGATATCTACTAAAGGAGATAATAAAGCTGATATCTAATAGAGGATTGATATCCTGATATCTAAAAGAGGGGATAGTGATGCTGATATCTACTAAAGGGGATAATAAAGCTGATATCTAAGAGAAGATTGATAACCTGATATCTAAAAGAGGATAGGCATGCTAATATCTAATTAAAGAGATAATAAAGCTGATATCTAAGAGAAGATTGATAACCTGATATCTAAAAGAGGATAGGCATGCTAATATCTAATTAAAGAGATAATAAAGCTGATATCTAAGAGAAGATTGATAACCTGGAATTTAAAAGAGTATAGTAATGTTGTTATGTAATTAAAGAGATAATAAAGCTAATATCTAAGAGAAGATTGATAACCTGATATCTAAAAGTGGATTTTATGGCTGGTATCTAATTAAAGAGATACAAAAGCTGATATCTAAGAGAAGATTGATAACCTGACATCTAAAAGAGGATTGTAAAGCTGATATCTACTAAAGGAGATAATAAAGCTGATATCTAATAGAGGATTGATATCCTGATATCTAAAAGAGGGGATAGTGATGCTGATATCTACTAAAGGGGATAATAAAGCTGATATCTAAGAGAAGATTGATAACCTGATATCTAAAAGAGGATAGGCATGCTAATATCTAATTAAAGAGATAATAAAGCTGATATCTAAGAGAAGATTGATAACCTGATATCTAAAAGAGGATAGGCATGCTAATATCTAATTAAAGAGATAATAAAGCTGATATCTAAGAGAAGATTGATAACCTGGAATTTAAAAGAGTATAGTAATGTTGTTATGTAATTAAAGAGATAATAAAGCTAATATCTAAGAGAAGATTGATAACCTGATATCTAAAAGTGGATTTTATGGCTGGTATCTAATTAAAGAGATACAAAAGCTGATATCTAATAGAGGATTGATATCCTGATATCTAAAAGAGGGGATAGTGATGCTGATATCTACTAAAGGGGATAATAAAGCTGATATCTAAGAGAAGATTGATAACCTGATATCTAAAAGAGGGGACAGTGATGCTGATATCTACTAAAGGGGATAATAAAGCTGATATCTAAGAGAAGATTGATAACCTGATATCTAAAAGAGGGGATAGTGATGCTGATATCTACTAAAGGGGATAATAAAGCTGATATCTAAGAGAAGATTGATAACCTGATATCTAAAAGAGGGGATAGTGATGCTGATATCTACTAAAGGGGATAATAAAACTGATATCTAATAGAGGATTGATATCCTGATATCTAAAAGAGGGGATAGTGATGCTGATATCTACTAAAGGGAATAATAAAGCTGATATCTAAGAGAAGATTGATAACCTGATATCTAAAAGAGGGGATAGTGATGCTGATATCTACTAAAGGGAATAATAAAGCTGATATCTAAGAGAAGATTGATAACCTGATATCTAAAAGAGGGGATAGTGATGCTGATATCTACTAAAGGGGATAATAAAGCTGATATCTAAGAGATGATTAATAACCTGATATCTAAGAGAGGATTACTGAGCTGACGTTTAATAGAGATTTATAAAGCGACCAAATAATCCAATACAAGTAAATGTCTACGTGTATATGTAAAGTGGTCAGTTGGACAAATACATATATATATACTTTTTGTATAAATGAAGTTACCACTTATAATTCACCTCTACAGCTCTCAGCAGGCGAGAGGTAATTTGTCACGATTTGACATTTACATTCTGTCCTTCATAAGTAGCCAGTGATTCCACGCTAAGGCACCCAGGTTGACCGGATGAGCTAAGCTCATTTCACCCAGCGCAGGATGTCAGCTGAGGTCCGGGTGAGCGAGCGTTGATTATGCACATCTAAAGGCAAATCGGCCTCAGGAAACCGAAATCCGGCCTAATCCACGGTGATCTAAAAGTACTTTTGCTCTCACAAGGTCACATGGGAAGTGTAGTTTTAGGAGAGGGCTTTTATGTAAAAGGAAAGAGGTGCCTGCTGTTTAAGGCTTTAGTGCTGAACCAGCCCACGGTGGCCGCAGTGCTTTTGCATAACGAGGTTTTGCGTGAAGTCACGGCATGCCCTTCCTATTTGCCTTTGTATCTGGTATCCCTGGTTTGTTTTTGCTACTAATTTGCCTCCCTCTGTCTCAGCCCCACTCCCGGGGCTCTGCACTGCTGCCTGAGCCCAGTTGGAAAGATAAAGATGAGAGAAATTTAGGATCTTCAGACATACATCTGCAAGTCTGGCCAATTAAAGTAAAGCAGAAATCCAAACCACCTCTCCTACTGGGCCCCCAAAACTTGGTGGTGAAGCCCCCCCACCCTCTACTGTCATGAGGAAGAGACCGCCCCTGGAAGACCACTGTTTAACACAGGATGCCTCACAGAAAATAATGTGTGATTACAAGCGACACCAACCAACATGTGATCATTTGTTTTGTTACATGTATATAATGTAATAGATGTAATAATGTGTAGATGTGGTTCTTCTGTAAGGCACAGAGCTTTGCTTCATATTCAATTCAATTCCATTCAATTCCATTCAATTCCATTCAATTCCATTCAATTCCATTCAATTCAATTCAATTCAATTCAATTCAATTCAAGTTTATTTGTGTTGCGCTTTTTACAACAATGTTGTCTCAAAGCAGCTTTACAGAAGTTCTGAAAACAGACAGTTACAACATATATCCCCCAGTGAGCAAGCCAGAGGCAACAGTGGCAAGAACACCTCCCTCAGACTGGAGGAAGAAACCTTGAGAGGAACCAAGACTGTGAAACATTCCAGGCGGTGTAACCTGAGTATCCTATACAATTTACACTCCAGTTTTGCATCTGTCCTAACTTTTTTTTGAGTGTGCTTCATCAATGTGTGTTAATATTTACCAAATATAATTTAGTTGGTCAGGCAAAAAAAAAATTATTTGTACTTTTGCCAGTTAATTAAAAATTTAAGGGAGCAAATCACAAATTATTGTCTTTCATAGAATTTAACAGAAGTTTCCAACATTTTAGAAAAGAGGGGGTTGTATATTTATATATTTGACCATATGACAACATACAGTATTCTGATTGTGATGAAAAAATAAAAAGTTGAAGATGAGGTTGGGTTCAAGACAAAAGGTTCCCAAGAAATTATGATTTTGTATATAGTTAGATTATTATAATGTCAAATAATGTCTAGGCTTTGAATATATAATTACACAATCCTATAATACATTAACATAAATATTATTATTATCATACAAACAGCTTTCACCATCTTAAACACTAATTATTCATACTAAAATACTATTGTCAGTGTTTTTATGGTAGAATATTGTGTATGTCTGAATGTGTTTTGTTCTATAGTAACACAACAGATAAGTTTAAGGATGATGCTGAGCTGTACTGCACAGACAAATTATTCACAATCATTTCACTCAGTAGTAAATGTGTTTGTAGAGGCTCTAAACACTTTGGACAACTAGTTATAGTTATAAAACAGTAAACAATTCAGATTCTTATCTTTTTTACATGTTTTTGTTTATGCATCAAAAATATTTACCAAATATAATTTAGTTGGTCAGCCAAAAAATAATTTCTTTGTACTATTGCCAGTTAATAAAAAATTTAAAGGAATTAGCAAATCATAAATTGTTGTTTTTCATGGAATTTAACAAATTTTTTACATTTTAGGAAAAAATGGGGGTTGTTTGTTTATATATTTGACCATATGACCATATACAGTATTCTGATTGTGATGAAAAAATAAAAAGTTGAAGATGAGGTTGGGTTCGAGACAAAAGGTTTCTAAGAAATGATAATTTTGTATATCGTTAGATTATTATAACGTTAAATAATGTCTTAGCTTTAAATAGATAATTACACAATCCTATAATATATTAACAGAAATATTATTTATTTTTATGTGTAGGTCATTTAGGTTCTCCTTCTTAATAACCCCACTTTACAGGTCGTGCCAGAAATGTTTGCTACTGTGGGTTGTATGTATGTTTTCTTCTGTTTGTCAGAACTTTGATGCACAAAACTAAGTAGATAAGTACTTTCATTGGACATTTGGATGTATGTACGAGGCTGGAGCAGCCGTTCCTTCTGAAAAACAAACTGTTTGGTGAACTTTTAGATTATTTGAAATATGAAACTGTTGTGTATGAGAAATGTACACATTAATACGGTTCTGCATCCTTCGTTACACATTATTAAAGTTATTGATGTTCGGTAGGTTCACTTTACTTCCAAAGCGGCTGGAAAAAAAAGAGTAAAGTATGAAAACCCTGTAAATGTGAAGAATCAATATTTCTTTCCTCTCGTACGGTCCCTTGATGGAAGAGTGCATAAAAATCTTTTGTTAGGCTTTACATCTGTGGCCATCCCAGAAGAACAGTCTCTCCCTCTCTCTCTCTCTCTCTCTCTCTCTCTCTCTCTCTTTCTCACTTGTTCTCTCTGCTGGGAGGGGAATTGGGAGTTTGGGAAGTTGTCGAGCTGTGTAACCGACTCTGTGCACAGGAGGTTCAGATGGTTGTGTGTTAGAAATAAATCTACAGATACTCTCATTAGAGCTTCCAGGATTAACTACCTGAACAAATTAGGATGTTACAGTAAAACCACAGCACCACTCATACAACCTGCTTTCACCATCTTTAACACCAACCATTCAGAATTAAATAATATCATCAAATATCTTGTTTACATGTTTGTGTTTATCAGTGTTGTCTGAAATTAACAAAACAAAGCGGGATTTTAGCATCAGAATGTAAATGCTGCAATATTTAAGGTGGAACCAGAAAATCTGAACAAGAAACTATGGCAAATAAGAAACTGAATGCTAGCACAATTTAAGGTGGAGCAGGATAATCTGAACAAGAAGCTATAGCAAATAAGAAACTGAATGCTAGCACCATTTAAGGTGGAACAGGATACTCTGAAAAAGAAGCTATAGCAAATAAGAAACTGAATGCTAGCACCAGAATGTAAATGCTCGACTATTTAAGGTGGAACAAGACACTGTGAACAAGAAGCTATAGCAAATAAGAAACTGAATGCTAGTACCATTTAAGGTGGAACAGTATAATCTGAACAAGAAGCTATAGCAAATAAGAAACTGAATGCTGGCACCATTTAAGGTGGAACAGGATAATCTGAACAAGAAGCTATAGCAAATAAGAAACTGAATGCTAGCGCCAGAATGTAAATGCTGCACTATTTAAGGTGGAACAAGACACTGTAAACAAGAAGTTATAGCGAATAATAAACTAAATGCTAGCGCCAGAATTTAAGCACTATTTAAGGTGGAACCAGAAAGTCTGTAGAAGAATGCAAATGCACAATGCACAAAAATGCACAACCATTTGCAGTTACAGGTAATTATACAGTAATGCATAATACATCATTTGTATGTTATATTTCACTTCTGCTAATAGACCCCTAAATCTTACACACTGCTCCTTTAAACTGGAAAATCTCACTCTACACTACAGCAGCACTACTGTGGGTGCAAATCAGCACATTTAGATGTGTGGATGTAGACGTAGTTGCATTTCTCATTTTGTCGGTCCATTTAAGGAAAAGGTTCAGGACGTTAAGCGTGCAAAGAGCAATTCTAAAATCAAAAATATTAAGTGGAAATGGTGCATACGTTTTTTTAGTGATTTCTTTTTAATCTCTTTTCATTTCTCACTCCGACACCTCATCAGCCCTCTAGTTTTAAATCACGTCCACCTAACCATAAAGTATTACTTTCTATTTTAGCAGGTGGACATTAAGTAAGATTACAGCGGATCCTATAGCCGTCTGCAGCGTCTCTCATTGTCCTCTTGGCCTGCCATGCATCTCTTATTGCCCTCACGTTAGAGGCCTTCTCCCATGCCCATCAGAGGGACAATGTCATTTTTTATGCCCGGCTGCGTGTTCCTGCCCTCCGGGCCGCTAAAGTCTGCTCTGAAACGAAGAGTGCCTTGATTGCCTTCACTGCGGAAACTTTCTTTTGGCCAGATTGGGAGTGCACGGGCAAATGGAGGACTCTCACACTGTGGAGTGGTCTTGTCGCTAGAGGCTTGAAGAGAAGGGAAAAAAAACCCTTGTTGGCAGCTTTGTTTTTGTTTTATTACTTCTGCAGATTTGAATCCGGTGAAAAAGAAAATATATTCAGTATATTCAGAGTCCAAGCTGCTCGTCCAAAGTTTCTTCTGAAATCAAGGGTGTTCACATGAAGCGTTGCCGAAACAACTGCTACTCTTCTTCGGGAAGGGTTTTACACTAGATGCTGAAACATTGCTGTGAGGATTTGATGGTGTTGAGCCACAACAGCACTACCTGATGTTCTGATGTTGGGTGATCATTTCTAGATCACTCCAGCTCATTCCAAAGATATGAGCTCCATCACATTAAAAAGTGCAGAGCTTTATACTCCTCTAGCCAACACTTGACATTGAGCATCATGGCTTGATTAGGCTCACGTGCTGCAGCTCCAGAGCTTCCCATTCTATTGGTCAGTGTGTATTTGTTTGTGTGTATGTGTGTACAGTTGAACCCCGTACATCATACGGCCACTGGGAATCCCTGTGTTGTCAACCAATCCTGACTACTTGTCTACTAATCTAATGGCTATAAGGCCAAACTAGCTGCGTAGCTACCTCGCTATCTTTAGAATTTAGCTTCCTGTCCTCCTCACCTGACAAGAGATTTCTGTCATTTGAATGACGGGTGTTACTCCATTATTAAGATCATTTGAAAACATTTAGATATTCTGCTTTCTGGAAGTCTTATTGACGTCTTGTCTGCCTTCTGCATTCACCAGATAAGAATACATATTTCTAGGTTTTATGAGCTGGAAGACCAAATTATGAAAAAAAAAACAAATAAATACTTAAAATCCTTTACTTTGTGGGCCCTGAATCTATAATCTATGAAAGTTTAACTTTTTGAATGGAATTACAGAAATTAATTACATTAATTAGTTTTTAGGAATGAATATATATATATATATATATATATATATACACACACACTGGCCATACACACTACCTTCACCTACCTGTGTACAGGTAAACTGTAACACTACCTTCATCTATCTGTGTACAGGTAAACTGTAACACTACCTTCACCTACCTGTGTACATGTAAACTGTCTAACACTACCTTCACCTACCTGTGTACAGGTAAACTGTCTAACACTACCTTCACCTACCTGTGTACAGGTAAACTGTCTAACACTACCTTCACCTACCTGTGTACAGATAAACTGTAACACTACCTTCACCTACCTGTGTACAGGTAAACTGTAACACTGCCTTCACCTACCTGTGTACAGATAAACTGTAACAATGCCTTCACCTACCTGCGTACAGGTAAACTGTAACACTGCCTTCACCTACCTGTGTACAGATAAACTGTAACACTGCCTTCACCTACCTGTGTACAGATAAACTGTAACACTACCTTCACCTACCTGTGTACAGGTAAACTCTAACACTACCTTCACCTACCTGTGTGCAGGTAAACTATGAGTTTTCTTTGTGCCCAGTTATAGGATGTGGTAACGTTAGGTAATTAAGCTAAATGCTCATTATATGCATACAGTCTGTGAAAGGTGGACTGACAGGAGGAACAACACAGTGAAACAGAAGGCAGACTCACCCCGTATGCAAACAGACTGAACCAGAGCCAGCAAAATCTTTGAATACTCAAAATTCACATTTACATATTCAGAGCCACGGAAACACTTTGCTGTCCACTCCGAGAGAGTTTTCTAGCTTGTACAAATGGGTTAGAGGAATAGAATAAATGGTAATAATGAAATAGTGTACCAAGGTATTTTTAAAAACAACAGACTACACTAGCAGTAGGGTAGTGTACCCACCCCAGGGTTTTTCTTTAAATAGTGAAGAGGATACACCACTGAATCATAACACAAGTTAGAAATGATGACTGTCTGGACCTTGGTCTGAGGAAATCTCCTCTAGGTGGACCTTACTGAACTCTAATTAAATATCCCTGCTCTAGGGTTTAAATGGTCTGCACATCATCTTTTTAACCTTACCTTTTTGGAAACAGGTTTGAAATGAGCTTGCATGCAGTAATATTCAAAGAACTTATAGAACCCAACGGTGATATTCAGAGGAAAACATTATGCATATCAAAACATCATAGTTTGTACATGTTTACCTTCTACAGTGTTTATAACAAATGTTGTTACAAAGCAGCTACAGAAAATGCCCCCAGTGAGGCAACAGCGACAGACAAAGCTCCTTTAGATCAGGAGGAAGAAACCCTGAGAGGAGTCAGACTTAGAAAGGGGAACCCGTCCTCTTCTGGTCCACATATAGCAAAATGAGTACAGCTACAATAAGAAAAAAAAAAAAAAAAAAAAAAAAAAAAAAAAAAATATATATATATATATATATATATATATATATATATATATATATATATATATATATACATCTCAAACCATCACACCATCTTAAACCATTATATATACATAACTGAATATAGAGGCAGAAAGGAGGAGAAGAAAGGACTAATACGAGCAGGACAAGAAAACATCACTGATTATGTAAGCAGATGGAATCTTTGGAGGTGTCAGTGGATCATGCAGGAGAGTTTCCCGCAAAGCACTGGGCAGCAAGAAGCTCCATGATGGTTAAACTGGTCCAGAATGCAGGTAAACAGGGGCTCCCAGTAAAGGCAGGCGAAGCAGCAGCAGCAGCAGATCGCAGGATGGGAAGCTGTTCAGCATCAAACCACATGGGATGGGCAGTTGTTGAGCTCAACGAGAGAAACCCATGGATAGTTAGTTCTGCTGCGGGTAACAGAGAACAGTATACAGTGTGCATAGTAAGGAGCAGCAGTGAGTGGCTATTACAGCATAGCTAAAAAAGGTGGAGCCAGAATGTAACAATTATTACTTCATAAATTAAAACTGCCTGGAGTTCCTTATATGGGGGACTACTGATTTTTGCTGTGCTCAGCCATTGTCCCTGAAATAGAACCCCCCAAAACAAGGCAAGAAGAAACCCTCCACACTTCAAACTGGAACAATCCCAAAACTGAAAGAACCGAGAGGTGCTGGTGTTTATTTGGTTTCCCATTGGTTCTCCTGTGTTGGTTCACCTCCTCCCTCATTCTCATTGCAACCTTCAGCTCAGCTCCTGTAATAGCCCGAGTTAAGAGCACGGGGAAAAAGTCTTTGTTATTTGCCTGATGTCTCTCAGAGACGCAGAAGCTGAAGGATGGTATTGATTTTCTTTCAGGATGTGTGATTTTTTTCTCTTTCTCTTCCTCTTGCTCTCTTTGCCGACCTGTTAGAGAAAAAACAAACAGGAAACAAACAGCTCAGGGAAAAAGGTGCAAACGTGCGGATGCAAGGCCAAGCTGCCTATTCATCCTTCTGTTTAGAGAATGAAAACATGAAATAATCCCAGCCAGTTTCAACTATCTCTCACAAAAAAAGATTCATTATCGTGCACCAGTTGAAGTGATAGTTTGATCAGTCAGGGCCTGTCTGATGTCTGAAATCTGCTTCTTTAGGTCTGGAGCTACAAGGATAATATAGATAACAAGTAATGCAAAGTCAAATCTATCAGATAGATCTGTGCAAGTCATCACATATTATCTTAAACCATCACACCATCTTAAACCATCACACCGTCTTAAACCATCTTTAACCATCACACCATCTTAAACCATCACACCATCTTAAACTATCTTAAACCATCACACCATCTTAAACCATCACACCATCTTAAACCATCTTAAACCATCACACCATCTTAAACCATCACACCATCTTAAACCATCTTAAACCATCTTAAACCATCACACCATCTTAAACCATCACACCATCTTAAACCATCTTAAACCATCTTAAACCATCACACCATCTTAAACCATCACACCATCTTAAACCATCTTAAACCATCTTAAACCATCACACCATCTTAAACCATCACACCATCTTAAACCATCTTAAACCCTCTTAAACCATCACACCATCTTAAACCATCACACCATCTTAAACCATCTTAAACCATCTTAAACCATCTCACCATTACACACCATCTTAAACCATCAACACCATCTTAAACTATCTTAAACCGTCAACACCATCTTAAACTATTACACACCATCTTAAACCATCACACCATCTTAAGCTATCACACCATCTTAAACTATCACACCATCTTAAGCCATCACACCATCTTTAACCATCTTAAACCATCACACCATCTTAAAGCATCTTAAACCATCACACCATCCTAAACTATCTTAAACTATCTTACACTATCTTAAACCATCACAGTATCTTAACCCATTTTAAACCATCTTAAACCATCACAGGCCATTTTAAACCATCACACCATCTTAAACCATCACACACCATCACACCATCTTAAACCATCACACACCATCACACCATCTTAAACCATCACACACCATCACACCATCTTAAACCATCACAGGCCATTTTAAACCATCACACCATCTTAAACCATCACACACCATCACACCATCTTAAACCACTTTTTACACTGTAGCATAGCTAAAATGAGTGTGTGTCTTTCTGAAGTCTGGACTCAGACTGTACTTCTGTCTTCTTTGATAGACTGCAGTGGATCTGAAGGTTCGTTCAGGGTGTATGGGGAGAGTATGTGGTCCTGCGTGTTGGCTGGGTGACATGTCCAGACAGAATCAGGGTAAGGGTAGCTAGTTCCCCCAGTGGCCACTCTGCAGTAACGCTCATTAAGAACCTTAAAACACGCAACACAGTGACTACGGTTAGTGGTGCAGAACCCAGTCCAGCAGATCAGACCCAGCAGATCAGACCCAGCAAATCAGACCCAGCACAGCCACTAAAACACTGCAGCCAATCAGGCTCAGCACCCTGAGTACAGCAGCACAGCACCCGCCTGAATCAGCTACTCACACCTGTTCTGACCCATCTTCACTCCATCTCTTTACCTCTATCTCCCCTCTATTCCCTTTATTCATTCTCCATCTCTTAACCTCTATCTCCCCTCTATTCCCTTCATTCATTCTCCATCTCTTAACCTCTATCTCCCCTCTTCGCCTCTCTATTCCCTTCATTCCTTCTCCATCTCTTTATCTCTGTATCTCCTCTACTCTTCTCTATTCCCTTCATTCCTTCTCCATCTCTTTACCTCTGTCTCCCCTCCCTCCTTCTCTCTATTCCCTTCATTCTCTCCCATCTTTTACCTTCACTCCATCTCTTTACCTCTATCTCCCCTCTATTCCCTTCATTCCTTCTCCATCTCTTTACTTCTGTCTTCTCTCTCTCCTTCTCTCTATTCCCTTCATTCTCTCCCATCTTTTATCTTCACTTCATCTCTTTAACTCTATCTCCCCTCTTCTCCTCTCTATTCCCTTCATTCCTTCTCCATCTCTTTACCTCTATCTCCTCTCTGTTCCTCTCTATTCCCTCCATTCCTTCTTCATCTCTTTACCTCTGTCTCCCCACTGTCCTTCACTCTATTCCCTTCATTCTCTCTCATCTTTTACCTACACTCCATCTCTTTACCTCTATCTTCCCTCTACTCCTCTCTATTCCCTTCATTCCTTCTTCATCTCTTTACCTCTGTCTCCCCTCTGTGCTTCACTCTATTCCCTTCATTCTCTCCCATCTTTTACCTTCTCTCAACCTCTTTACCACTGTCTCCCCTCCTTTTCACATTTTTTCTGTCCCTTTTTTATTACTCTCTCTTTCTCATAACCCCTCTTTCCTTTTTTTATTCTCCCCTCAGTTTTGTTCTTTTCTCTTTCTCTTCACACATTTTCCCCTCTGTTGTGTTTCTCCATCATTCTTTTTGTCTTTTCTCTTTTTACTCTCATCTTTCTATTTTTCTCCATCATTCCTTTCATATCTTTCTCTTTCTTTAATTACAATATCTACATCTTTTCCTCCTTTTCTTCACAACTTTTTTCCTCGTTTCTTTTATCCTCCTCCACCACTTCTTCTATGTATCCTTTTCCCCTCTTTCACCTCCCACATCTCAACTTGTCCATCTACATCTCTTTCTTTCTCACTTTCTTCACATCTCACACCTTCTAGCTGTATGTTTTTCCTCTGTCCTGCTCTTTTCTTCACTTTTATTTTCCTGTGGGTCCCTCTTTCTTTCCTTTAACACTTCCCCCTTCCTCTCTCTCTTATTTCTATTTTTTCTTTATGTCATCTCCTTAAAGTTCTTTCTTTCTTTACCTATTTTACCTCCTCCCTTTCTTTCCCTGTTCCAAAATTTAACTTTTGGCTTTCTCTCTCTTTGTTACAAATCTGTCTTTCATTCCATGTCATGTCTTCCCCCCCCCTCTCTCTCTTTCTCTCGTTCTCTCGCGTGTCTACAGGCCTCTCTTCATGTCATTCTCTCCTCTCCTCAGCGGATTCTCCCTGTACCTGAACCTGACGTCTGTCGCTGACGTGTTTCTGTGGGATAACGACTCTCCTCCGCCCGCGGCACTCCTTCTCCTCCACGCTCTGAATCCTCATGCATCACATCCCCACCAGATCACATTCACAGCTGGAGAGACTGTAGCACTTCATGTACACATTCATTTCACCTACAGGTGAAAATCTCTGACCTCGAAATGATCCTGTAGGAAACAACTCGTCGTATCACGAAATCTCACAATCTACCCCAAGAGAGAGTCTGCAGCAATGAGTAAGACTGTCTTTTAGATTTTATCTTATTATTTTAGAAGCTTTTATTAGAGGCCTTAGTGTGGGTTTCCCAAAGTCGACCCCTAGTCAGTCGAGAAACCGGGGGCCACATGCGGAGCCCCATGTTATTTTTGAGTCATGAAGACTATGAACACATATGGAGCCATTCAGTGGGGGTCAGTGGCACACCTTAAATTTATTTCAGAAACAGAAGCCAATTGTAACAAAAGCCTTTAGATCAGAATCCAGTTCGGATGTGGGTGATATATATACAAGGGTTAGAAAATGAAACTGAAACACCTGGTTTTAGACCACAATAATTGATTAGTATGGTGTAGGGCCTCCTTTTGTGGCCAATACAGCGTCAGTTGGTCTTGGGAATGACATATACAAGTCCTGCACAGTGGTCAGAGGGATTTTAAGCCATTCTTCTTGCAGGACAGTGGTCAGGTCACTATGTGATGCTGGTGGAGGAAAACATTTCCTGACTCGCTCCTCCAAAACACCCCAAAGTGGCTCAATAATATTTAGATCTAGTGACTGTGCAGGCCATGGGAGATGTTCAACTTCATTTTCATGTTCATCAAACCAATCTTTCACCAGTCTTGCTGTGTTTATTGGTGCATGGTCCTCCAGAAGTTTGAACAGTGGTTAAATGCTCCTCGTCGTGGTCTCGGCGCTAGTCCGGTGGCAGCCTCAAACAGAGAATACCCTCAATGAGGTCAGTAGAGTCAATAGAGGACCGGCCTGAGCTGGAGAACCAACTCGCTGCGGGGAACAAGCTCAGAAGTCCAGTGGTGCACCAATCTCGCTTTGCGGGGATGCCTATGAGAAGGCTCCGCTGGGTGGAGGTGAGTGCCGGGCAGATCAGAGGGACTGCAAATCCTCTTGGGCTCCAGGGAGTGAGACAGGACCCCGCTGTGGAGAAGCCAAGTCTGGTTAAACCTGTGGAGAGACCCTTTAGCGACGGTCCAGAGACCACGGACGGGTAAGTGCTGAACCAAACAGTATCTCAGTTGGAGAGACAGAGAAACAATGCCACGCACTCGGCTGAGAGTGCCGCTAAGCTCAATAGGAAGCACTAACGAGCTACCGCGCTGGCACTGATGACTGTCAGCTGTGGGAGATCTGTTGCCATGGTGATGTGCGGTCTGTGTGTATGTGTGTCCAGAGCTACTTAAAATTCGGGCGACTGCGACCTCTCAACTGAGGAGCTTACAATAGGAGCTGATTTGCTGTAGACATTGTTTATCCCCTTTTACCCTGTTCTTCCACAGGACCACCACAGAGAAGGTACTATTAGGGAGGTGGGTCATTCTCAGTACTGCAGTGACACTCACATGGTGGTGGTGTGTTAGTGTGTCTTGTGCTGGTGTGGGTGGTTCTATCCAGACAGCAGTGATGAAGGACTACAGAACAGAGAGTCTCTGACTTTACATCGACCACCACAGAGCATGTACTATTAGGGATATATATATATATATATATATATATATATATATGTATATATATAGTTAGCAAATCCATTTCAAATAAATTTCTCACTTGTTTCATTGAACTATGAGTGACAAATAATCTATATATCATCAATATCTTCACTCTCAGAACAAGACCTTGTTAGCAATTTTACAGGAGAAAGAAAAAACATTCTCAACATTTGATGGAACTTAATGTGAAGAGGTTTTATTTAAAGCAACTTTGTGAAAATGTGTAACACACAAGCTAAAGAGCAGCTGGTATTATGGTAATGATGTAAGACAAAATTGGAGATATAAGATTTGGCTCTGATGCCGATGATATATAACCGTCGCATCATTTCTGAGCTAAGCTATATGTTGCATGACTTTGCAGGAAGCGGCAACCGCTCTGAAACAGGACGCTCCTGTCCTGTGCTTGGTTCTATTTGTGGCCTGAGGGATGGCTGGCATTAGAAGGGCATGTAATGTTTCATGTTGGGCTGAAGTATTGAGCGAAAGCAGAGAGACGCTCTTGTAACCCAATACCTGGCCGGCTGAGTCACCCAGATCAGACCATGAGGTTCTCGCTTCAGCAGCGTACCACACAGCCCTGCTCCATATGTCCTGTTCATTCACATTATAATACAGGGTTCTGCATGTAAGCAGTCAGATCACGCTATTCATGATCTGCCCTCAAAAGATTTCCTATCATTTGTAGTTCTACAGTTACAGACTGTAGTCCATCTGTTTCTCTGTATACTTTGTAACCCTGTTCTTCAATGCTCAGGAGCCCTACAGGACCACCACACAGCAGGTATTATTTGGGTGATGCTCTGCAGTGACACTGATGTAGCGGTGGTGTGCTAGTGTGTGTTGCGCTGGTGTGAGTGGATCCGATAAAGCAGTGCTGCTGGAGTGTTTAACACCTCAATGTCACTCCTGGACTTAGAACAGTTCACCAACCCAAACTATCCAGTCAACAGTGTCCTGTGGGATAAAGAGTGAAACAAACTGTGCAGCAGCAGATGAGCCACTGTCTCTGACTTTGCATCTATAAGGTGGACCCGCAAGGTAGGAGTGTCTAATAGAGTGGACAGTGAGTGGACACAGTGTTTAAAACCTCCAGCAGCACTGCTGTGTCTGATCCACTCACACCAGCACACACTAACACATCACCACCATACCTTCTACCTTCGTGGGAGCCCATGGGTGTCAGTGTTATGGTCTCGGAAATGTTTTTATGGCGTTCTCTGGACCCACTCATCCATGTGGAAGACACTCTCATCTGGGTTTGAATCCATTCTTGCAGATCACGTACACCCATATATGCTGATTGTTCTCCCTGGGGCGGATGGGATCTTCCAGCAACTTCCAAGCACTACCCTGGACTCCTAATTCCCCAGACTTAATCCCAATTGAGCATCTGTGGGACCACCTGGATGGTAGTGTTGGATCTATGGATCCTCCCCCACATGCCCTCCGGCACCTGTGGGATACTCTGCAGTCAGCATGTCTCCAGATATCTTTGACAACCTACCAGTACCCTATTGAGTCTCCCAGCCCAGCTAGCTGCTGTCCGTGCTGCACATGGTGGTTACCGTGGATATCAGCTGGTGCTCATAATAATGTGACTCGACTGTGTATCTAATGCATGTTTGACAGGCGTAGGAGCAGAACATTTGTATGTTATGCAATATCAGTGCCACGAACAATGCTGCACTGTGTATATAATATAGTATCAAATTAATACAGGTCTTTATAGTAGTGATGCCCTGAATTCACCAGTATATCTGTGCAAACTGAGTACTGCCAGAGTATAGGATTCAATCAGCAATTCAAATATTGTACAAGACAGTGTTCAGGTGTATGTAGCTCTGGGGGTTAATGACAAAATGAAAATAATATAAACTTCAGTTATGTAATGTTATGTGCACAGAACTTAAACAGGCGGTAACTGTAAACTGGAGAGGGGGCACAGTACTGGCTCCTTGAGATCGCTGCCCAAAGAAAACATATATCTTAATTTTTGTTGATTTTCATTTTTCTATATCATTTGAACATGACATCTGTTATTTATATCCTGTGGACCAATAGAAATGCATGGACCAATAGAAATGCTCCAAAATCACTTGGAGTAAAACCACTTTATATTGATTTACATTGAAAGTAAAGAAGGTTTTTGGTCTCTCCTGTAAACTTACTGTAAATTTTGGTGATACCTGTTGTGCTTTGGACAGCGATTTTATACAGGAGCCCCCACCAATATTGGCACCCAAGCATTCTGCATTGCTTATCCATTTTATTTTAATTTATTGAAGATATTAACAGATATTATCAACTAAATCTCAAGTCTATGTGCCAATATTTGTGCCAATATATTTCTCCATACTGTTTACTCCTTAGTTCTCTTTTCACTCTTTAGCAATTTCACTTTACAAATCTTTCAAGCCTGTTTATACTTAAATGAAATTAATTACATCTTTTTTATAGCTTTTGAGGCACATAAGGTACCTGGAACTTTCTTATTTGTTGACTAAATTTTTAAGCTATGCTAAGCCATCCCCATTGACTGTTAGGGTTAGGGTTATTATATATCATCACTGTCCAATGAAAAACATGCATCTCCATTTTTGTCGATTTCTACTTTTCTATATCAATTAAAAGCAACAGCTGCCGTTTATATTGTGGGAAAATTTCATGGTGAACCGACCAATAGAAATGCTCCAAAATAGCTTGAAAAAATTTTGGTTCCATTGACTTCTATTGAAAGTGAAGACAGTTTTTGGCCTCTCCTGTAAAGTTGCCATTTACCTGTTTTTCATTGGACAGCGACAATATATTATATTATATATTTTTGTTTTAAAAGTTTTGACTTTGACTCCTAGACAGTGTTGATGAGTTTAAATGAAGTCTTATAATCCGAGTTGCATCGCTCACGTGGACGCTGGCCCGAAGCTGAGCTAAAGCGCTCTGAACATGCTGGTCAGCTGCTGTCCTTCCAAAACTCTTGCATATGCCTGGGTCTCCGCTTCCCTCGCACGTGACGAAGGGGGGGAAAAAAATCAGCTCCGGCGCACCACTACCTTGTGCTCATGACTTATGCAACATTCTCCCTACTGAAACCGAGGTTACACAAGTGTTCCGGCCTGCCGCGTTGGGGAACAGTTGGCATACCAACTAATCCAGCCCAAACTCCAAACCAAAGCTTAAAAAAAACAACTAAATAAATAAATAAAGATGAAAATAAAAGAACGTCTGCTTCATTTATGGCAGCCCTGAGAGGCTTATGTAACGACTCAGAACCCTGCGTTACTGGATCTAATAGAAAGTCTTGGGCACTGCTGGTGATTTTGGAGGACAGTCCAACGCTTTGGGCTGAGAGAAGTTGCAAGATACCAGGAAATGTGACCTTAAAGTTTAACTTTGAAATACTTATCTCTTCTTCTTTATTCTAAGAGATTTATTATGCACATGATTTAGGCTTCAATGTTACGAATACTGGTTCAACCATGTGTCTAGTTGAGAAACCACATAACAGAGCAAGCCATATACATTTTAGGCTCCTAAGCTGATTGTTTGAAAGCCTGTATCTGAACAATAAGTGTATGTTCACCAGTAAGAACACCAGATATGATTAGAACAGATGTAAATAATCATAAATACAATACAAAAAAACATATATATTCTATTGTGAGAGTAGTAGATCATATCTTGAGCTCTAGTTTGAAGAACAAAGTGTAGTTCCAGATTTCTCCTGGACGCCCCAGACATTGTTTGAATGTATTGCTTTGCAGTTCCTGAGACAGTATTACATACATTTTCATATTTCATAAAAAAATGTTTTAGTGCATAATATCTATTTATTAGTTTACTTGAAAGGAACAATTTGTAAGACAATAAACCTGTAAGTAGACATGCAAACTCTGTAGACATCTCTACAACATCTCTGACACACAGGCGTCATAGCATCATAATGCTTATTCCTTTTTGCTCATTTAAAAATATTGAAGTTCAGCTTAATTGTGCATTAAAGTGCATAGAAGTGTGTGATGTCATTTTCCATAGGGCTGTAAATTCCTTATGTGTTTCTTTGACATTCACAGTATATCATATTACCATCACTAATTTAAAAAAAAAAAGCAATATGGCACATTTATAACTAACTATCTTTTACTATCAATTCTATAGTGATTTAAGATGCATACAGTTCCATGTCTTGTATATTCATGATACACCATACATATGATATACATAAGTATTTGCTTGTCTGCCTTTGTACACATATGTACAGTACTTGAGTGACATCCCATTCTTAATTCACCCTTTGCTGCTATACCAGCTTCAGCGCAGTTTAGGAGTGTTTTTGACCGTTCTTCCAGAAGTGAATTGGTGTGGTCAGACACTGATGTTGGACGAAATGTCCGACCGCAACTCCTGAAAAACAACCCCACACCATAATCCCACCTCCACCAAACTTTACACTCGGCACAGTGCAGTCAGACAAGTACCGTTCTCCTGGCAACTGCCAAACCCAGACTTGTCCATCAGATTGCCAAACGGAGAAGTGTGATTGGTCACTCCAGAGAGTGCTTCACACCACTGCATTCGAAGCTCTGCATTGCGCTTGGTGAAACCCATTCCATGAAGCCCTCTAGGCACTGTGCATGAGCTAATCTGAAGGCCACATGAAGTTTGGAGGTTGGTAGTGATTGAGCTCAGCACACTTTGCTCCTCAGCATCCGCTGACCCCGCTATGTAATTTTATTTGTTCTATCGTTCCTATTCGCCTCCACTTTGTTATAACACCACTGACAGTCCACGGTGGAATATTTAGTAGTGAGGAAACTTCACGACTGGACTTGGTGGCGTCCTATCTCAATACCAAGCTGGAGTTCACTGAGCTCCTGAGAGCGACCCATTCTTTCACCCATGACTATCTGCTTGGTTTTATACACCTGTGTCCATAAAAGTCATTGGAAGACCTGAATTTAATTATTTGGATGGGTGAGTGAATACTTTTGGCAATATAGTGTATGTACATTTCCACAAACAGCTCTTTATAGGCTTTACGTCAAGAAATGTCTCTTATGTGGGCTGTGGCGATTAGACTGATCAACAGGAGATACAGATGACAGGATCATTCGGCTAATGCGGGCAGTGATGTTGAACTCCCTGCAGTCCTGACTTCTCCACAGCAACGTTTAGACGAGAACCAACAAAAGAGCAAAGATGATGATTAGCTGGGAGCGCTCGGGCATTCATAGATTAGATGTGAAGACACACGCAGCTTTTCTGTGGGGAGCAGGTGGGCTGGAGTGGATTTCATCAGTTGGTAATCTGTGCCATTGTAGCCTCCTTTTCTGCCCACCGTTGGCACACAGCTGCCCAGCATGTTCCTGTGCTGTGTGGTCACTGGCCGGGCCACAACCTACTGCACTAATCAATTCCCCTGGAAAAATAAGGGCTGCTCCAGCTGCTCTCTGGGAGCTGTCCGACCGAGCACTGCTAAGACAGAAATGGATTTGTGCTGAAGGGAAAAATAAAGTTGCCTTTAAAGCTGCACTGAATGGTCGCCGCTCGTTTCATGCTGAGAATATTCTATGAAGACCACCAGAAATGGTTCAAATGTATAATAAATAGTTAACCATTAACCATTTGATGCACAAGCAAAGCAAACCCCTTCTAATTCACAGCATGGGCCAAACTTTTCATTTCCTATGTCATTGTATGTATTACTGAGGATCTCTTTGGTAAATCTTTTGAAACCAGTTTATTACATTATTGAATGTTTCAAGTGTTCATTAAAAATCTTGTTTTTGATCTTAAATCCGTCCATCCATCTATTACCTTCTGCTTTATCCCGCTAGTCGAGGTCACGAGCGAGCTGGAGCCAATCCCAGCGTCAATGGGTGAAGGCAGGGTACACCATGGACCGGTCATCAGTCCATCGTATGGCCAACACACCCACACTCACACTTAAGGGCAATTTAGAGTGAGGATCAACCTAACATGCGTGTGATTGGACTGTGAGAGGAAACCGGAGTACCTGGAGGAACCCACTTAAGCACGGGGAGAACATACACACTCCACACAGAACAGCCCGGACCGAGTTGATATTAAATCATTATTTTAATTCTTATTTATTTACGTCATGAATCAAAAATAGCATTTGTAAATATGTTCCTGGCTGCAAATGTTTACACATGTCAACAGTTCCTATCAAATTTCACAGTGAACACACAAGGGTCAATTCTGACCCATGTTGTGTGTTAGAAGGGCAGTGTATGATAGATGAAAAATATTTGTATTAAAAAATAATATTTGTGATGATCAAAAACAAGTAATTTGTGGAATTCATGAAAGTTTGAGGGATGAAATGAATTAATTGCAAAGATAAATAAAAAAGAAATCAAATCTCAGTTGGGTCACTTTTGAGCCAGGTTGTGCATCAAAGGGTTAAAAAAAATTATTTGATGTAAAAAAATTTAAAACCTGTTAACCTTTCAGCATGTGCTGTTGGTCAATACATGGTATACAAAAAATTGTTGTATTTGAAATGTAATAGAAACCAGTACATTTACATACATTTGCATATTAAACGTACAGCAATTTAGCACTCTACAGGGCAGCCAATCAGAGCTCTTTACATACAGGTGTTGGACAATGAAACTGAAACAACTGGTTTTAGACCACAATAATTTATTAGTATGGTGTAGGGCCTCCTTTTGCGGCCAATACAGCGTCAATTCGTGTTGGGAATGACATATACAAGTCCTGTGCATTGGTCAGAGGGATTTTAAGCCATTCTTCTTGCAGGACAGTGGTCAGGTCACTACGTGATGCTGGTGGAGGAAAACGTTTCCTGACTCGCTCCTCCAAAACACCCCAAAGTGGCTCAATAATATCTAGATCTGGTGACTGTGCAGGCCATGGGAGATGTTCAACTTCACTTTCATGTTCATCAAATCAATCTCTCTCCAGTCCTGCTGTGTGTACTGGTGCATTGTCATCCTGATACACGGCACCACCTTCAGGATACAATGTTTGGACCATTGGATGCACATGGTCCTCCAAAATGGTTCGGTAGTCCTTGGCAGTGACGCGCACATCTAGCACAAGTATTGGGCCAAGGGAATTCCATGATATGGCAACCCAAACCATCACGGATCCACCACCATACTTCACTCTGGGCATGCAACAGTCTGGCTGGTACGCTTCTTTGGGGCTTCTCCACACCGTAACTCTCCCGGATGTGGGGAAAACAGTAAAGGTGGATCATCAGAGAACAATACATGTTTACATTGTCCACAGCCCAAGATTTGCGCTCCCTGCACCATTGAAACCGACGTTTGGCATTGGCACGAGTGACCAAAGGTTTGGTTATAGCAGCCCGGCCGTGTATATTGACCATGTGGAGCTCCTGACGGACAGTTCAAGTATATTTCACTGCATTATTATTTTGCAGACATATTCACATCTTTAGGCTTACATCTCCCAAATGTCTTCTAAATATTTATAAGAATAGACTAAAAGCTTAGTAAACTCTGTAGATCTCACTGTGTGGACAAATCATGGATCCATTTATTTACCCAGCAAACGTACTGAGGAAATGCAGCTCAGTATATGTTCTCAGTAGTTCTGAGGAAAGAGATGGTCTTGAATTGTTTGAGTGGCTCTTGAATAATTTAGTTTATTTCTTAACAGTAAGCTACAAGATACGTGACCACACAGCAAAAGTTCACAGTGCTGAATGAGAACCAGCAGAGTTCAGTGTTCAGTATAAACCTGCAGTGCTGCTAATCACCTACAGTCCAGCAGCTACAGCTTTAATGTTCAGTTAAAACCTAGTTAATATCTACAGTCGTCACACGAGCCATATACACTTCCTATCTGTCTGTTTAGACTGCCTGTCTGTCTATCTGTCTATCGGCCTGCCTTTCTATCTCTCTGTCTGTTTCTCAGTCTATCTGTCTGTCTCTCTATCTATCTGTCTGTCTATCTGTCCATCGGCCTGCCTTTCTATCTCTCTGTCTGTTTCTCAGTCTATCTGTCTGTCTGTCTTTCTATCTCTCTGTCTGTCTCTCTATCTATCTGTCTGTCTATCTGTCTGTTTGTCTATCTGTCTGTCTATCTGTCTGTTTGTCTATCTGTCTGTCTCTCTATCTATCTGTCTGTCTCTCTATTGGTCTGTCTTTCTATCTCTCTGTCTGTTTCTCAGTCTATCTGTCTGTCTATCTGTCTGTTTGTCTATCTGTCTGTCTCTCTATCTATCTGTCTGTCTCTCTATTGGTCTGTCTTTCTATCTCTCTGTCTGTTTCTCTGTCTATCTGTCTGTCTATCTGTCTGTCTATCTCTCTGTCTTTCTATCTCTGTCTGTTTCTCTGTCTATCTGTCTGTCTATCTGTCTGTCTTTCTATCTCTCTGTCTCTCTATCTATCTGTCTGTTTGTCTATCTGTCTGTCTTTCTATCTATCTGTCTGTCTCTCTATAGGTCTGTATTTCTATCTCTCTGTCTGTCTCTCCGTCTATCTGTCTGTTTGTCTATCTGTCTGTCTCTCTATCTATCTGTCTGTCTCTCTATCGGCCTGTCTTTCTATCTCTCTGTCTGTCTCTCTGTCTATCTGTCTGTTTGTCTATCTGTCTGTCTTTCTATCTCTCTGTCTGTCTCTATCTATCTGTCTGTCTTTCTATCTCTCTGTCTGTCCCTCTATCTATCTGTCTGTCTTTACATCTATCTGTCTGTCTATCAATCTGTCTGTCTATCAATCTGTCTGTCTTTCTATCTATGTGTCTGTCTTTCTATCTATCTGTCTATCTGTCTTCCTATCGATTTGTCTGTGTGTCTATCTGTCTGTCTTTCTATCTATCTGTCTGTCTTTCTATCTGTCTATCTGTCTCCCTATCGATTTGTCTGTTTGTCTATCTGTCTGTCTTTCTGTCTATCTGTCTGCCTGTTTTGCTGTTAGACTGTCCATCTGTTTGTCTGCATATCTCTTTATCTGTATATCTTTCTCTCTGTCTATCAATCTGTCTGTTTGTTTTGCTGTTAGACTGTCTGTCTGTCTCTCTGTCTACCTGTCTATCAATCTATCTGTCTGGTTTGCTGTTAGCCTGTCGATCTGTCTGTTTGTCTGTGTCTGCCTTTCCACCTGTTTGTCTGCATATCTCTCTATCTGTATATCTTTCTCTCTGTCTATCTGTACATCTTTCTCTCTGTCTATGTGTCTTTCTGTCTATCTATCTATCTGTCTGTGTTTTGCTGTAAGCCTGCCTATCTCTCTGTATATCTGCATATCTTTCTCTCTGTCTGTCTCTCTGTCTTTCTGTTTATCAATTCAGTCATAAGCTGTAAATCTGTGTTAAAGTGTGCAGAGGTTTGTTCCCTGTAGTGGATATTTAAGTTGTTTCTGTCAGTAAAACCTCACCATGTATTCTGATTAGGAATATAAGTTTAGTTACAGGAAACACGTTTAGTCTCCTGATCGTCTCCAGCATGTATACCATCACAAAAGCGTTTTTCAGGTTAGTGGAAAACGGGTTTAAATATAATTCTATATAGAATGATTTAAGAGTTTTACGATGTCTGCTATGGTTACAATGTAACAACAGAAGGCCCATGCTATCTAGAATCTAGAACCCTTTAATGCAACAAATTCTCCATCAATCTGTAGAACCCTTTCACGATTCAAACGGTTTTATAGTTCATGCTTTTGTATAGAACCATTTTCTTTACTAAAGAACCCTTGAGGAACCTTTTTTTAAGTGTGTAGGAGTGTCTAACAGAGTGGACAGTAAGTAGACACTGTGTTTAAACACTCCAGCAGCACTGCTGTGTCTGATCCACTCACTCGTCAGTATCACTGCAGTGCTGAGAATAACCCACCACCCAAATAAAACCTGCTCTGCGGTGGTCATGTGGGGGTCTCGACTATTGGAGAACAGGGCAACGGAGGGCACAGACAGTATGCAGAGGAGCTGTATATAGTAAGTAGTGCTGATTAGTGAGTATATATATATATATATATATATATATATATATATATATATATATATTGGACTGCAGCACTATGCTTCCTAGGCAAATTGTAAAGAAATTATTATGTATGCATACCTATATATATATTTAAAATAGTGTTGCTGTTCAAAGATAAAGCATTTTTCTGCATTTTTGTTTATTTTTCTACATCATTTGAACACAACAGCTACCGTTTACATTGTGTGAAGATTTCATGGTTAGTGGACCAGTAGAAATGCTCTGAAATGGCTTGGAAAAAATTCTGGTTCCATTGACTTACATTGAAAGTGAGGACAGTTTTTGCTCTGTCCTGTAAAGCTGTCATTATATTATATTATGATATATATATATATTATAGTATATAACACATTGTGTTATTGCTATGTTAATTGTAATTATTATTTAAGCTGCTTTAATGTTATGTAGCTGTGTTCTAATAATACTACTACCAACTACGAATAATAAAAGGCAAAAAACAATCAAATAAGATATCGACATTGTTATTGTTATGAAAGGTATTGGCTCAGCGCATGATGTACATTTTGGCACGTGAGAGTACTACAGTGCAGTGCTACAGCGGAGGAGGAGGAGGGTGATGATGCTGATTAGAACGAGGAGGAGCCAGTAAAAGACCACTCCTGGTCACAATAACCTTCCGCTAGGTGGCGCTAACGCCCTCCCTCTCCCCTCCTCCTCCTCCTCTTTCTCCTTCTCCTCCTCCCTTCCTGCTCATCCCGACCAGCAGTGAGAGAGATATACAGAGAGAGGGAGAGAGAGAGAAAGAGAGAGAGAGAGAGTCTTCAGTGCTCTGCGGCGGCTCCACCAGCAGCAGCAGCTTCAGCAGCTTCAGCCGCAGCAGCAGCAGCAGCAGCAGCGCGTGGAGGCCAATGATAAGCGCGCGCTGCTGCTTCGCCTTCGTGTCCGCACCCCAGAGCATATGGGCACATGGAGGAGGGCATGATGAAGTCCAACTCGTTCTCGAGCAGCAAGGAGGAGAAGGTGGAGGCGGACGGCAGGAACAGCGTGTTTCAGCGGCAGGACTCCACGTTGCTGAAGAAGAACAGCAGCAGCAGCGGCGGCGGAGGAGGAGGAGGAGGAGGGAATAACGCCAACGCCGCGGCCGGCAAGGAGCACGCCAACTCCGTGGTGGCGGGCGGGATGAAAGGGGACCGCGAGGAGACCATGCTGGGACTCGAGGACGTGGACCCCGCGGGCCGGCAGCACGGCTTCATGCAGCGGCAGATCGGAGCCATGCTGCAGCCCGGAGTCAACAAGTTCTCGCTGCGCATGTTCGGCAGCCAGAAGGCGGTGGAGAAGGAGCAAGAGCGCGTGCAGACCGCGGGCTACTGGATCATCCACCCGTACAGCGACTTCAGGTGACACGCGCTGCCTTTGTGCCTTCACGCGGTTTTTTTTCTTCCTGTCTTTCTTTTTCTTTCTTTCTTTGTTGTTGTTTGTGTTTTATGAAGCTGCTGCTGTTGTCGTTGTGAGGAACCATCATCTCCCCCTTTTTGTATTATTGTCATGCACGCATGCACACACGCACGCGCGCGCGCACAGCCGCGCTCGATCTTATACATGTATGTATGTACGTGCGCGCGCCCGTACATACATACATACATACATACATACATACAAACTGACATTCAGTCAGTCAGTGCGAACGCATACACACTCGCACACGCTCATGCACGCGCGCCCAGGCGTTCTTATATATTCCATACATATATATGCACAGAGGCGCGCTCGCGCGCACACGCTCTTCCATCCCGTCCGTGCACGCTGTGTGACATTGCAGTCGTAACGGAAGCAGAGCTGAATGCCCTTGCCGTGCGTAAAAGGGGGCTGTGTGTCGCGGCTCGGTTCGGCACGTGCGGTGCGGGAGCTGCAGCAAAAACACACAGAAACACACACGCGCGCGCGCGCACACACACACAGCAGTGTCACTGCTACTGCAATGAGACAGAGCGCGCGCGCGGGACGGTGTGTGTGTGTGTGTAGGTGGGGTGGGGGGTGGTGGTGGTTGGGGGGGTGCATGACTTCAGGCACGGGAAATCAGGAGATAATTCATGGGCTGGAGTATGAGTGTGCGCGTGTGTGTGTGTGAGCGCGTGCGCGCTGGTCAGGTAGCTCTGACAGAAGGTTTAGCACTAATCACATTATCCAGGTGAAAGGGAAGGGGGCGGAGATGCTGCAGTTCCCCCCCTCAGCAGGTCTCTGTGTTCTGACATTGATGGTTTGAAAATGAGTTGCAAACGGTTCATGCACGCTGCAGGAATTACGGCAGCTGACGTCACATTTTTTCTCCTGGAATCAATGGCCAGATATTTAAAAAAAAAAAAAAAAAAAAAAAAAAAAAAAAATATATATATATATATATATATATATATATATATATATATATATATATATATATATAGTCAAATATTGAGATATTTTCGTAAAATGATCACTTACTATGCTGAAAGAATGATTTATTGCCTCAAAATATTGAATTATATTGAAATGTTGTCTTATTTTCTCACAATATTGACTTAAAACCAGGGCTTATTAAAAAAACATTGACTTTCAATATTGGAAAAAAACTAATTTCCCCAAATATTGACTATTTCTGCTGAAGATCATTTTTATATAGACTTGTTTTGTTCAAATTATGACTTATTTTCTCAAAACATTGTTTTACTTTTTTAAATAATGGCCAATTTTCCCAGATATTTACTTACTGTTTTGATATGATAACTCCTTATCTTAAAATATTGACATACTTTGTCAAAATAATTACTTATCTTTCAAATTATTGGCTAAATCTGTTAAATAAAAACCTATTTCTCAAAGTGTTGCCTTTCAATGTTAAAATACTTACTTATTTTGACAAAATATTGGTTTTATCTCTTGAAATAATAACACATATCCTACAAATATTGACTGTAAGCAATTATTTTGAGATACTAAGCCAGCAATTCCACAAAAAAGTCCCAAAATAAGCTGCAAAAAGTATTTTTTTCAAAGCTACGGCTGCTAAAAACACCACGTGTTACAGACTTTCATAATAATCATCATAATCATCATAATCCACCTGCTTAACACATTTCCGGTGCATCTGATTCAAACCACTGGCTCATTTCTACAGCCTTCAGTGATGGGATTCAGAAGCTTGGTTTTGTGCTGAAGTGCTCCAGTTTGAACCTTGTTCAAATGGGTTCAGTTGATGAATCAGTTCAGTGAGTTGAATCATTGTGTTTGATCATGGGAAGTGAACTCATTCGAATCCCCTAAATGAACTGAGATTCATGTGTAATGTAATTAGACTCTGTTTTCCAGCCCTGCTGCTGTACTAACCCACCGTGTCCGGCACATTTGACTGCCTCGCCTGCTCTAACACATCTAAGCCGGTACGGAAAAATGTGTGGAGAGCAAAGTTTAAATGCTGCAGATGCTCTTATATCACGTATAAGCATTCACTCAGCTCAGTTTTAGCAAGTGAGGCCTTTAATAAGCCAGGACTTATTACATGCTCCAGTGCTCGTTAAGTAACCATGGACCGCAGTGCATGTTATAGACGCGTGTGAAGGTCTGGAGTCCTGAGGGATGATGTGCAGTTCATTCGGGTCGTTCGATTATGTGAACCTCTTCCCCTCTCCGAGTACAAGCTCACTGCTCACCCTGGCAACGGCAAACAGCGTTCCGCGCTCCAAGGTCCTGAAGCCCATTCTTCAGTTCTGCCCCTGCCGTCCACCTGCTCGGCCCATGTCAGCGTTTGTCCTGCTCTGACCGCGGCAAAGGGTTCGGTAATGAGCCGAGGAGCTGGATCGGGTGTGACGGAGTGGGAAAACACAGAGGAGCTTTTGAAAACACTGCATTACAGATGTGTTTTGAAAATATTGAGATGTTGCATTCGATCGATATCGCCGAGCACTGAGAAGGATGAGGGCGAACTCGATTGATTTGGCTATCGATCAGGAGAACAAATAAGCAAGAAGCGCTTCGGATTATAATGACTCTGCATCGGAGAGCAAATGCAAAAACGGTACATGAGTTATTCATTACGTCGCAGAGTGAGCGGGCCGCAGCGCTCGAGCTCCACGCGCTCACAGAGCCGACTAATGCTGTTCCTCCCAGCGGACTTGAATACGAGAGAAGCCGACCATATTGGTTCATAACTGAGCTGGAATGCATTCTTGTACGTAACGATGCTTCGGCGGTGAGAAGACGCAGCTGTCCTGTTTGCTGCGGCCGGAAATGCGTCTGTATGCAGAGGGTCTGTAGCCTTCTCCCTCCAATTTAACCTCATGAGGGGCTTAGGGATGAGCTGATCGGGTGCATTGGGGCAGAAAAGCACACTAAAATGAAGCGGTCACCCGCCACTGCAGTAGCCACCAACCATGTACCTGAAGATCTAGCAGGCTGGAGTTTAGCCTTGATCCAAGAGAGAATAATAAATGTGGAATCCATTGAGCTAGATTTCTACTTAACACAGGTGCTTACAGGGGTTTCTGGAGTGACGCTGAAGAAGAACCACTTCTAATATACACTGCTGTGTAAAAGTCTTTGGCACCTCATTGTTTAAAAGCCTTTATCTGGTGTCAGATATCATTAGAGCAGATGTAAATAAGCATGAATACAATACAAAGTAACATGAATATCTTATTGTGAAAGAAGTAGATCATATCTTGAGCTCCAGTTTGAAGAACAAAGTGTAGTTCCAGATTTCTCCTGGACGCCCCAGACATTGTAAGAATGTATTCAGTTCCTTCAGCAGCAATCGTGATTTAGTCTAATGAAGTTCTGAGCAGTCAAAGCAGGTATTAGATGAGAACTGTAAATAATACTGGGTTGTTTCCACAAGGAGAAGCTTGGAAAGGGTTAAATAAACACAATGACGTATGTAAAAGCACTACTTACTGTATTGGAACTATTTGAATAGTGTTTTGTTGAGCAAATGAAAGCTTTCTTTCTGGAAAAAATAGCTTTTTGAATATAAAAATATCTCTAAGTGCCTTAAACTTTTGCTGAAACTAAGCTATTTATAACAAACAGTCTCTCCTAGAGCTGTCCAAGCCAGTACCCAATTCAGGATACTGTGTTTTAAGCCAAAAATGCCATGATTGCTCAATAGCAGAAGATCGAAGGCATTTTCTGATTGGCTTTCCCATTTGGCTTAAGTTCTTCTGCCGCAGCACTCTCTTCGAATATACTGATTAATCTGGATCAGGTGTGGTAGTGTGGTTTGGGTTGGAAACTTGCTGTAAGGTGGATGTCCAGAGTAATGCCGGATGGTACAACGGTAATATGTAATAACAGAGTGGAATTTTAAAATGATGACTTATCAAACTTCTATCCAGAATCTGTACAGATAAATAAATGCATGCCTCTCAGTTATACATTAGTGGGGTCTCTGGTTGGCGGTGTGGAAGCTCACCAATGCAGGGGAATCCAAGAAAAAGCCAGAACAGTTAAGCATGATTGCAGCTCAACCATGGCATAAAGCTGCACTTATCAAGGCCACCGATTCTATACACACATTCAATTTCAGCTTTCACTCCAACGCCAGACGCTTGACTGTCTTTTCAATGGCGCACTAACCCCTGAATAAGTGCCCTGTCTTCTACAACGTGTCATTTTAGCATCAGCTAGCATTGACCAAGCCTGTACTGTGTATGGGCACATTTAGCCTGCTGACTAAGTTCTCTCCAAAACACAGCTGAACAGGTTTAACTGCGACTTACAAACATTTCTGTCTTGTCAACAGAGCACCAGTCGTCAGAATCAAACCTGTACTGTGTTGGGTGGCACTGTTTGCTAGGCTACAGGTTCAAACATGTTCAGACATGTTCTGTGTTGGGTGGAACTGTTAGCATGATATCGAAGCTAACACTAGCCAGCTCCTCTCTCCTGGTTAGCATTTATCATTTATTTCTTCAGTTTGTTGATGACCTGAAAATTAAACAGTGTGTTCACTTATTTGGTAACCATGAGAAGATTTTGCAGTAACACTAGACAAGACGACAAGAAAAGTGCTTAAAAGATGAACTGATTCAGAATGTAGACAATATAAAGTTTGGAAATCTTTCTTTAGTACAAAAATCAGTGCATACTTTATATATAATTAATATAACAGCCTAGATTTTGTTCTAATGTTCAAAATACCTTTAACCTTAAACTACAACATTCAGTCCATCTGCCAAGTTTATAGGAGGCCGTAGTCCTGTCAGGAGTCTTAACCTCCTAAACAGTCTGGAGTCAGTCCTGTTTCTGAAGAGTAGCTCAAGCCATATATACAGTGTAGTGAATGTAGTGACTGAATATTAACCCGTAGGATATTATAAGCCTGGGATTTGAAAGGGTTAAATGAGGCAGAATGGTAAACTCTGCACTCTTTATTTCATACACTGCAACATAGCATAGCAACACATGAAATGTAGTATAATTGGCTACTACATACCTTGGTGTAAAATTATTACCGGCTATGTGCTCGACTGAGAAAATCTGATAATAAGGACTTAATTAGCTCATATTCCAAGTTCATAACTAAGTACTTTGCTGTACATTTGAGAATTAAAGGCCAAAATATGAATAAAAGATTAAATAAAATCATTACACACACTTAGAAACGTATACAACCAGCTGTTTTAGAAAAGGAGAATGTGGTTGATCTCAAATATGAGTAAGAAAGTCTGTTGGTTTCAACCACAAACACATCTAACGCAAGCTTCTGTGTTTAAAGTAGTTACTCAGTTCATTCTGAAACGCTAATGTTGCTAACAGTGATTGGGCATGAACAGCCACCTACAGCATAATGCTCACTGGTTGTTCTAGCTTCCGTTCAGTGTTAGCTGTATCAGCACAACGCTTAAGATCATATGTAAAACAAGTTATTTACAAGGCTGTTCTTCATTTAAAGGCACATAACCAGGCCGAGGTTTTAGCATTGCTTGCATACGGCAGGCAGTTTAGTGTCAGGCCCTCTGACATCAGGACGGGCAGTGAAGGTGAGCTGGATTAGAGGTAGACCGAATGAGCTTAACATGAGACTAAACACAATGATGTAAGAGAACTGACCTTTCTATCACATTACGCCGAGGACATTCCTGCTTAGCAGCCATTCATCTGTCAGGCGGCTCATTTCCTGGCGAATTTGGAGATTCTTGCGCCATGTCTTACCCCGAAGACACAAGCAGGAAGACACTGATGGATAGTTTGCATAACACACGTTTTGCCCTACGGAGGTAGCTTTGTCATGCTGTGGCAGTATATTGCCTTTCTAACTAAATATGTAAATACATGTTAGTTACATATACATTACTTGTACATTTGAGTGGCATTACATTTGTAGGGTTGTGTATTGGCAAGAACCTGGTGATACAATATGTATCATGATACAGGGTTGTGATTTAATATATTGTGATATATTGCGATACTGTAAACAAGACGATATATTGAGATTTTTTAATATATAATTTTAGGAAAACTATCATAGTATAAAAAAATATACATATGCACAAGTTTTACTTAATCTTATATTTATTTATTTATTTTAATGTATATTAGCTGCTTTACCTCTTTGTTTACCAAAGAAAATTAAATTATTTATTAATTTATTTTTTCAATCTCTATTTATTGTAAATGCTTGGCTACATTAAAAAAATGAGGGTCACCCTCAATGTACTTCTGAGTCAAAATAAAGGTTGATTGATTAATTGATTGATAGAAGTTTGCTTGCACATATCATACACTGCTGTGTAGTGGTTGGAGGTTTAAATGTAACACAGTGATACCCTCAGTGCCTGCCACAAATATGTGATTGTGAGTTACTGATAAAAAAAAAAACATATGGAGTTTTTTGACACACAAAACATTATTTCATGATATTGAATATTTTTTGTATTGATCCATTTGTTTCAGTATCATCACAAAAACAGGGCTAAAATGTATAGAACAGATCTTATTTCACGAATCTACCTACAATAATAAGAGATAAACGATATTTTAAAGTGTAAAATGTAAGGTGTGGGAGTTTTTTGAGTCAAGTCATGCATCTTTATGTATTAATGTCACATACACAGATTCAAAAAGAAGGTCAGGTTTGATGTTTAAGGACCAAATACAAAATCAACATGATACTGATGAAGATATGAAGATCACTTACACCCTTTGACAACAAAAAAATATTCCTCACCAAGTTTGGCCTTAGTTCTCTTTGAATTCTCTTTCAGTGCACTCGCAGTGAACACATTCATCCACTTGGGGCATGGCCCGAAGCACAACCCATGCTATAAGATGTTCTTCCATATGCTGTGTGCAATCACACATGTGGTTTAGTCTAGTTTATTAGATTTAGGTTTACCTGCGTGATGCACATTGATAAATGTTTCTGTAAAATTTAGCCAGTTTGGTTTATTTCCACCAAAGAAGTTAAAAACCCCAAAAAACACGCACAGAGCAGCTCAAGTTCCTGACAATGCAGCTTCACTTCTTCTTATAAACACATCGGTGGTACGAATGGACAGTTAAGGACCTGCACCTTCAGCAGAACCTCTCCGCACCAGTCAAAGAGCCGTGACTGCAAAGGAATAACAACAGTTACTGCTGGCTGCCTGCAGCTTCTAAGGGTTAATGTAAGGTAACCGACTGATGCTGGCTTGGTGTTTTGCCAGTTGTCCGCTGGTGTCAGTGTCTCTTTAGAAGAATGAGCCGGCCTTACTCATACCTTTACATCACTCCTGCCGGGTATTCTCAGGTGACTGTGTTTCGACCTTGCTTTCAGCACATGATTTCTCCCTTTCATCGCACCCGCAAATGAGCTTTACATCGAAGGCGGAGAGGGGTGGGGAGGGGACAGAGGGAGGGATAGAGAAAAAAAAGAGAGGGGGAGGTGGCCAATGACACTGTCATCGCCGCCTTCGCCAGCCAAGACACAGGATTGTGTGGCTATTCTACACCTCGGCTGCACTCGCTGCAGAGCACCTGGCAGTATTCAGCATTTGGAGTCTCCTCCCTTCAGCCCTTAAAGGAACAGAGCAGTCTAAGAGGACGATGTTGCTTATATAAATGAACAAACTGTAGCTTCCACGGACGCTTTAGCGTGTTTGGTCAAACAGGTCCTTTGAAGGAAGACCATGTTTTTTTCCAACCTGTTTCTGTTGTCTCAGGTTAACAATCCTGTTTCCTTATTTTATAGTAAAATGTTACATGTTTAGTGACAAGTAAAGGGTTAATAATGATTTTGAGTTTGAATTAGCAATTAAAACAATTATAGCAAATGTAATTGTATTAATATCAGTACTTGTAGGCTGGAGTCAGTATTAATACTTTATGGATCATATATCAGTATGGCAAGTGTAATTGTATTAATATCAGTACTAGTAGGATAGAATCAGTATCAATACTTTATGGATCATATATCAGTATGGCAATGGTAATTGTATTAATATCAGTACTAGTAGGATAGAATCAGTATCAATACTTTATGGATCATATATCAGTATGGCAAGTGTAATTGTATTAATATCAGTACTAGTAGCATAGAGTCAGTATCAATACTTTATGGATCATATATCAGTATGGCAAGTGTAATTGTATTAATATCAGCACTAGTAGGATAGAGTCAGTATCAATACTTTATGGATCATATATCAGTATGGCAAGTGTAATTGTATTAATATCAGTACTAGTAGGATAGAATCAGTATCAATACTTTATGGATCATATATCAGTATGGCAAGTGTAATTGTATTAATATCAGTACTAGTAGGATAGAATCAGTATCAATACTTTATGGATCATATATCAGTATGGCAAGTGTAATTGTATTAATATCAGTACTAGTAGGATAGAGTCAGTATCAATACTTTATGGATCATATATCAGTATGGCAAGTGTAATTGTATTAATATCAGTACTAGTAGGATAGAGTCAGTATCAATACTTAATGGATCATATATCAGTAATGCAAGTGTAATTGTATTAATATCAGTACTAGTAGGCTGGAGTCAGTATCAATACTTTATGGATCATATATCAGTATGGCAAGTGTAATTGTATTAATATCAGTACTAGTAGGATAGAATCAGTATCAATACTTTATGGATCATATATCAGTATGCAAGTGTAATTGTATTAATATCAGTACTAGTATGATAGAATCAGTATCAATACTTTATGGATCATATATCAGTATGGCAAGTGTAATTGTATTAATATCAGTACTAGTAGGATAGAATCAGTATCAATACTTAATGGATCATATATCAGTAATGCAAGTGTAATTGTATTAATATCAGTACTAGTAGGCTGGAGTCAGTATCAATACTTTATGGATCATATATCAGTATGGCAAGTGTAATTGTATTAATATCAGTACTAGTAGGATAGAATCAGTATCAATACTTTATGGATCATATATCAGTATGGCAAGTGTAATTGTATTAATATCAGTACTAGTAGGATAGAATCAGTATCAATACTTTATGGATCATATATCAGTATGGCAAGTGTAATTGTATTAATATCAGTACTAGTAGGATAGAATCAGTATCAATACTTAATGGATCATATATCAGTATATCAAGTGTAATTGTATCAGGACTAGTTACGTAGAGTCAGAGTCAGTACTTGGTATTGGCCTATGTTTATGGATCACATATCATATAAGTAGTTAGATAGAGTCAATATCAGTACTTTATGGATCAGGTATCAGTATTGGAAACATAATTGTATAAATATCAGGATTAGTTAAATAGAGTCAATATCAGTACTTTATGGATCAGGTATCAGTATTGGAAACATAATTGTATAAATATCAGGATTAGTTAAATAGAGTTAGTATCAGTACTTTATGGATCAGGTATCAGTATTGGAAACATAATTGTATAAATATCAGGACTAGTTAGATAGAGTTAGTGTCAGTACTTTATGGATCAGGTATCAGTATTGCAAATGTAATTGTATAAATATCAGGACTACTTAGACAGAGTCAGTATCAGTACCTTATGGATCAGGTATCAGTATTGCAAGTGTAATTGTATAAATATCAGGCCTTGTTAGATAGAGTCAGTATCAGTACTTTATGGATCAGGTATCAGTATTGGTGCATCTCTAGCCTTCACTGTTCTTCAGTACTCTGTTTCTTCTCCGTTTGTACTGAAACAGCAGCGCCAGCGGCTTTTAAGCACCATCCTTAGCGGCCTTATAGCTGCGGGCCCGATCGCGAGCCCTTCCTCTGAATTAAACATGCTATAAAAACAACCAGCGACAACAAGTGAATGACAACACCATCCGCACACCCTTTGTGTTCGTTCTGAAGCATCGAGAGAAACTCAATATCCCTTCATCCTTTAATACGCAGCCGTTTAAAGATTGATGAATGGGTTAGTAGTATTCATTATTCATCGTTTTCAGAAAAGAACTCATGCTCGGCTTGATCTGGACCTGGCCATCAGCTCGAACGTCTGGAGTATTTTTCTGCAGCGTCCGTCCTCTGTCCTGCGCGTCATCCTGTTTCCGGCTGCTTCTCCGGCTTTGTTTCGCTATGGCCTGTAATCCGTTACTGGGGGAAAGGAAAGCTGGTATTGAGGAGTTTTGACATGTCATTATTTAGCCGGTGCGGAATCCTCCGTGCCCCCGGCGCTTGGGGTGACTTTGCCGGTTTCTTTTCCCTCTCTTGTTTTTTTTCCTCCACTGTCTGGATTTATCAGGTAAAAGATGAGCTCAGATTGAGTCTGGGGCTTATAAATTAATCACATGGTTTGTTGGAGGGTGGGGGTGGGGGTGGGGGTGCAAGAAAGGAAACAGGATTTGGATGCAAACAGACTCCGCCTCCTCCTCTGTGCCGAACAACAGCCGATTTCTAAACTGAGTTTAACCTCTATTTTTAGGGCTTCTGCAACTTTGCCTTGCATTATTGATGCTTTCGGTCTCTCTTTTTTTTCCACCCTGCTTCTGAGACGACGTCCTGAAGTCTGATGAAGGTCCTTGTTGAGTGCGCCTCACTTTTTCCAAAACGATGCCCTCTGGTGCTCTTTAATTAGTCTAGCTCTGTTTTTCCACCTGCAGAGCAGAACAATGGCCTAAATTCAGCTACCCAAAGAGACAGTAGGATACAGCAAAACACGCAGCGGTGCAGGCCGACCAAGCCTTCCTCTCCAACCACGTTTTACATGAAGAGCTTAAAGTACTGGAGCGTTTAAAGGGACTATGTATATACCTTACATCAGTCCATCTATGAAAAATAAGCAGCAACAAAACAGGCTCTTTGTGATGTCACAAAAATCTATGCATTTCAGTGTATACGCCTGTTAAGCCTACAGCCGGTTAGTCCCACCCATTAACACTAATATAAGGAATGTTTCAGCCAATCATAGACGCCCTTTACATATATTTGTGTTGATGATTATATTAAAAAAAATTCATTTTGAAAAAAAAAAAATTTATATATATATATATATATATATATATATATATATATATATATATATATATATATATATATATATTATACTCCTGATATTAATACAATTACACTTGTAATACTGATACCTGATCCATTAAGTACTGATACTGACTCTGTCTTACTAGTCCTGATATTAATACAAATACACTTACTTATATATATATATATCCTAAGCTGATAATTTAAAAGCCCTTATATTATATTATATAGCAATATTATTAATACCTGTAACAAAACCAGATATGATTAGAACAGATGCAACTTGAATAACGTATTGTGAAAGCAGTAAGGGGTGAAAACAGCCTTGGGGTTGGCCAAGAAGACCCTAAGGATCCCCCCACAACTTAAAAGAAATAGCTTAAAAACCCTACAAGTGCAGCTAGGAGTACGTAGTAGCTCGTAGCCACCAGCACAGAGCATGATGCCCTTTGCAGAACACCCAGTGGCTATTCAATTGATCAGGATGATCACAGTACACAGTACTCATCTGCATACTGTAGCATATTATCAGTGTCATAACGCCCTACATAACAACCTTCAGACAGCATGTAGCACATATACCATGGTCACCTGCAGACAGATGTAGGTCCACTGATAGAACAAAGACGGAGATCATCTGAGATCATATGTGATTACTGTAGGTTGGGGGTCGTGCCCTCTGTTCCGGTTTCTGGCACTCTCCAGCGGCACAGATGGTCAAAAACATGGCCGGCGTCCCAGCTCTGATAATACAGTCTGTCAGTTATCGGGCGGTCAGGGCTGCACACACAAGAGCCAAATATTCGATTGCATGTTCCTTTACATGCTTCACCGAGTCTGACATGTAACCCTAACCCAGCAGGCCACCCAACACCATACAGCACCCTACACAAACACCATACACACACATAACAACACCCTACACAAACGCTATACACACACACATAATAACACCCTACACACATAACAACAGCCTACACAAACGCTATACACACACACATAACAACACCCTACACACATAACAACAGCCTTCACAAACACCATACACACAAGACAACACCCGACACAAACACTATACACACACATAACAACACCCTACACACATAACAACACCTGACACAAACACCATACACACACATAACAACACCCTACATAACTACCATACACACACATAACAACACCCGACACACATAACAACACCCAACACAAACACCATACACACACATAACACCCTACATAAATACCATACATAACAACACCCTACATATATACCATACACACATAACAACACCCTACACAAACACCACACACACACATAACAACTACCTACATAAATACCATACACACATAACAACACTCTACACAAACACCATACACACACATAACAACACCCTACATAAATACCATACACACATAACAACACCCTACATAAATACCATACACACATAACAACACACTACATAAATACCATACACACATAACAACACCCTACACAAACACCACACACACACATAACAACACCCTACACAAACACCATACACACACACACACATAACAACACCCTACATAAATGCCATACACACATAACACCCTACACAAACACCATACACACACATAACAACACCCTACACAAAGACCATACACACACATAACAACACCCTACATAAATACCATACACACACATAACAACACCCTACATACATAACAACACCCTACACAAACACTATACACACACATAACAACACTTTAGATAAATACCATACACACACATAACAACACCCTACACACATAACACCCTACACAAACACTATACACACACATAACACCATACACACAAAACAGCACCCTACACAAACACTATACACACACACATAACAACACTCTACATAAATACCATACACACACATAACAACACCCTACACACATAACAACACCCTACACAAACACTATACACACACATAACAACACCATACACACATTACAACACCCTTCACACATAACAACACCCTACACACACACCATACACACATAACAACACCCTACACACATAACAACACCATACACACATAACAACACCATACACACATAACAGCACCCTACACACACACCATACACACATAACAACAGCCTACACACATAACAACAGCCTACACACATAACAACACCATACACACATAACAACACCATACACACTTAACAGCCTACACACATAACAACACCCTACACAAACACCATACACACATAACAACACCATACACACATAACAACACCATACACACATTACAACACCATACACACATAACAGCACCCTACACACACACCATACACACATAACAACAGCCTACACACATAACAACACCATACACACATAACAACACCATACACACATAACAACACCCTACACACATAACAACACCATACACACTTAACAACACCCTACACACACACACCATACGCACATAACAGCCTACACACATAACAACACCATAGACACATAACACCATACACACATAACAACACCATACACACATAACAACACCATACACACACCATACACACATAACAACAGCCTACACACATAACAACACCCTACACAAACACCATACACACATAACAACACCATACACATATAACAACACCATACACATATAACAACACCATAGACAAACACCACACACACATAACAACACCCTACACACATAACAACACCATAGACAAACACCACACACACACATAATAACACCATACACACATAACAACACCATACACAAACACCACACACACACATAACAACACCATACACACATAACACCATACACACATAACAACACCATACACACACACCACACACACACATAACAACACCATACACACATAACAACACAATACACAAACACCACACACACACACACACATAACACCATACACACATAACACCATACACACATAACAACTCCATACACAAACACCATACACACACATAACAACACCCTACACAAACACTGTAAACACACATAACTAAACCCTACACACTTAACAACATGCTACACAAACACCATACACACATAACAACACCCTACAGACATAACACCTTACACAAACACCATACATACACATAACAACACCCTACACACACACAATACACACACATAACAACACCATACACACATAACATCCTACACAAACACCATACATACACATAACAACACCCTATAGACATAACAACACCCTACATGCATAACAACACCTCATGCAAACACAACACCCTATACAAACACCATACACATAACACCCTACACAAACACCATACACACACACATAACAGCACCCTACACCAACACCATACACACAACAACACCCTACACACATAACAGCACCCTACACAATCATACAGACACATAACAAACTACACAAACATTATACACCTACATAACAACACCCTACACAAACACCATACACACACATAACAACACCCTATACAAACACCATACACACACATAGCAACCTACAGAAACACCATACACATATAACACCCTACACAAACACCATACACACACATAACAACACCCTACACAAACACCATACATACATAACAACATACAGAAACACCATACACACATAACAACACCAAATACAGACACCATATACAAGCAGAACACCTTACACAGAACACCACACACAAACACTATACACTAATAAAACACCTTACACACACAATAACACCACACAAAAACACTATACACAAATAAAACACCTTACACACACAAGAACACCACACACAAACACTGTACACAAATAGAACACCTTACACACACAAGAACACCACACAAAAAACACTATACACAAATAGAACACCTTACACGCACAAGAACACCACACACAAACACCATAAACAAGCAGAACACCTTACACACAAGAACATCACACACAAACACCGTACACAAACAGAACACCTGATACACAAGAACACCAAACACAAGCACCATGCACAAATAGAACACCTTACACACACAAGAACACCACACACAAACACTAAACACAAACAGAACACCTTACACACACAAGAACACCACACACAAACACCATACACACAAACAGAACACCTTACACATAAAAAACAAAAACACTATACCCAAACATAACACCCTACATAAAAACACAAGAACACTATACACAATCATAACACCCTATATAAAAACAAAAGAGCACTATACACAAACATAACACCCTACATAAAACACAAGAACACTATACACAAACATAACGCCCTACATAAAAACACAAGAACACTATACACAAACATAACACCCTACATAACAACACAAGAACACTATACACAAACATAACACCCTATATAAAAAAACACAAGAACACTATACACAAACATAACACCCTATATAAAAGCACAAAAACACTATACACAATCATAACACCCTATATAAAAAAACACAAGAACACTATGCACAAACATAACACCCTATATAAAAACACAAGAACACTATACACGAACATAACACCGTACATAAAAACACAAGAACACTACACAAACACCATACACAAACACTTTACATACACACACAAGAACACCATACACAAACACCATCCACAAACACTTTACATATACACACACAAGGGCACCATACACAAACACCATCCACAAACACTTTACATATACACACAAGGACACCATACACAAACACCATCCACAAACACTTTACATACACACACAAGAACACCATCCACAAACACTTTACATACACACACAAGAACACCATACACAAACACCAGCCACAAACACTTTACATACACACACAAGAACACCACACACAAACACCATCCACAAACACTTTACATACACACACAAGAACACCATACACAAACACCATCCACAAACACTTTACATACACACACAAGGACACCATACACAAACACCATCCACAAACACTTTACATACACACACAAGAACACCATCCACAAACACTTTACATACACACACAAGAACACCATACACAAACACCATCCATAAACACTTTACATACACACACAAGAACACCATACACAAACACTTTACATACACACACAAGAACACCATACACAAACACCATCCATAAACACTTTACATACACACACAAGAACACCATACACAAACACCATCCACAGACACTTTACATACACACACAAGAACACCACACACAAACACCATCCACAAATATAACACCTTACACACACACAATAACAGCATACACAAACACCATCCACAAACACTTTACATACACACACAAGAACACCACACACAAACACCATCCACAAATATAACACCTTACACACACACAAGAACACCATACACAAACACCATCCACAAACACTTTACATACACACACAAGAACACCATACACAAACACTTTACATACACACACAAGAACACCACACACAAACACCATCCACAAATATAACACCTTACACACACATAAGAACACCATACACAAACACCATCCACAAACACTTTACATACACACACAAGAACACCACACACAAACACCATCCATAAACACTTTACATACACACACAAGAACACCATACACAAACACTTCACATACACACACAAGAACAGCATACACAAACACCATTTATAAACACTTTACATACACACACAAAAACACCATACACAAACACTTTACATACACACACAAGAACACCACACACAAACACCATCCACAAATATAACACCTTACACACACACAATAACAGCATACACAAACACCATCCACAAACACTTTACATACACACACAAGAACACCACACACAAACACCATCCACAAATATAACACCTTACACACACACAAGAACACCATACACAAACACCATCCACAAACACTTTACATACACACACAAGAACACCATACACAAACACTTTACATACACACACAAGAACACCACACACAAACACCATCCACAAATATAACACCTTACACACACATAAGAACACCATACACAAACACCATCCACAAACACTTTACATACACACACAAGAACACCACACACAAACACCATCCATAAACACTTTACATACACACACAAGAACACCATACACAAACACTTCACATACACACACAAGAACAGCATACACAAACACCATTTATAAACACTTTACATACACACACAAAAACACCATACACAAACACTTTACATACACACACAAGAACACCACACACAAACACCATCCACAAATATAACACCTTACACACACACAAGAACACCATACACAAACACCATCCACAAACACTTTACATACACACACAAGAACACCATACACAAACACTTTACATACACACACAAGAACACCACACACAAACACCATCCACAAATATAACACCTTACACACACATAAGAACACCATACACAAACACCATCCACAAACACTTTACATACACACACAAGAACACCATACACAAACACCATCCATAAACACTTTACATACACACACAAGAACACCATACACAAACACTTTACATACACACACAAGAACACCATACACAAACACCATCTATAAACACTTTACATACACACACAAGGACACCATACACAAACACTTTACATACACACACAAGAACACCATACACAAACACTTTACATACACACACAAGAACACCATACACAAACACCATCTATAAACACTTTACATACACACACAAGAACACCATACACAAACACTTTACATACACACACAAGAACACCATACACAAACATCATCCACAAACACTTTACATACACACACAAGAACACCACACACAAACACTTTACATACACACACAAGAACACCATACACAAACACCATCAACAAACACTTTACATACACACAAGAACACCACACACAAACACCATCCACAAACACTTTACATACACACACAAGAACACCACACACAAACACCATCCACAAACACTTTACATACACACACAAGAACACCACACACAAACACCATCCACAAACACTTTACATACACACACAAGAACACCTTACACAAACACCATCCACAAACACTTTACATACACACACAAGAACACCACACACAAACACCATCCACAAACACTTTACATACACACACAAGAACACCACACACAAACACCATCCACAAACACTTTACATACACACACAAGAACACCTTACACAAACACCATCCACAAACACTTTACATACACACACAAGAACACCACACACAAACACCATCCACAAACACTTTACATACACACACAAGAACACCACACACAAACACCATCCACAAACAGAACCTTACACACTGAAAGAAAAGTACGACCTACACAGACCTATACACAACCATAACAGCACTGGATCTTGCAGTTTGAATAAAAGCACATGTGGAACAGAAGAGGCTAAAAATACCCGGTCTGGATATTATTAACTAGTGAGATGTCCAGTTTAGGGTGAAGGGCGGACAATTATCTGACACATGATCTGCAGATATTTATAAAGCAAGGCTTTTATTTAAGCAGATCCATTACAGTCCAGTCTAGCGGCTGCATCTCAGGCACCGACCGGGTTTTTAGCACCAGATAGCATTCTTGAAAGCATCTATTTTAGTTGGTGGACGTATGCAGTTATCAGTGGCTGAGCCGTTTTGTGAGGCCGGCGTGGCGCCAAGAAAAAACTCTTCTGTCGCACGACATAAGATACGCTTTTACCTCTCCGATGTGTACCACAGTTTGTTAGCGACCTGTGACCTCATATATATATATAGCATATATATATATAGTATATATAGTATATATATAGTGTCATATCTATAGTTTCTTAACAAGCCTTATTGTATGTAGACTATATAATACATACATTGTATATATATATATATATATATATATATATATATATATATATATATATATATATATATATATATAGTTTTTACTGTATATAGTCATAGTCTCATATATATATATATATGTATAACTTAGTCATATATATATATATATATATATACATATATAGTCTTGTTGTATGTAGTCTATAGTCTTATTGTATATAGACATAGTCATATATAACTAGTCATATATTTACATATATAGTCTTATTGTATGTAGTTTGTAGTCTATATGTATATAGTCTTAGTCATATACGATATATATTTTTGTAGCCTTATTGTATGTAGTCCATAGTATAAATATATATATATATCTATATATATATATATATATATATATATATATATATATATATATATATATATATATATATATATAAATCGTAGTTATATTGTAGGGCAAGGCAAGTTTATTTGTATAGCACCTTTCATACACAGTGGCAACTCAAAGTGCTTTACATAAATGAAGGAATAAGAAACAAATCATTAAAATAAATCAGTTAAAAGAAATAAGAAATATACAAATATTTAAAAGAAAAATAATAAAACATAAAAGTGAAAAATGAAGTTTAAAAACAGAGAGCCGGCCTTCTGAGTGTTACAGGGCGTGATACAGCCTGGCATGGTCTTATTATCGTCTTAATGGATGTAGTCCATAGTCTCCAATATATATATATATATATATATATATATATATATATATATATATATATATATATATATATATATATATATATATAAAAAATCTTAGTCATATTATAAAAACAGAGACTGCCTTCTGCAGTTACAGGGCATGATACAGCCTGGCATGGCGGAGGTGCCAAATATATATAGTCTTGTTGAATGTAGTCCATAGTCTCTGTATATATATATATATATATATATATATATATATATATATATCTTAGTCATATTATAAAAAACAGAGACCCGGCCCTCTGCAACCACAGTGTTACAGGGCGTGATACAGCCTGGCATGGCGGAGGTGCCAAATATATATAGTCTTGTTGAATGTAGTCCATAGTCTCTGTATATATATGTATATATATATATATCTTAGTCATATTATAAAAAACAGAGACCCGGCCTTCTGCAGCCACAGTGTTACAGGGCGTGATACAGCCTGGCATGGCGGAGGTGCCATCGAGGTTAATAAGAACACAGCAGGTGAAAATGGTGGCTGTCGGACATTTTGTAGTTTGACCGACAGCTGGGCTCTGGCTATCAGGATTCAGAGGATCAGGCGGGCAGGAGTCCGGCAGGGGAGGCACCCATGGCACTCTGGCAGCAGCAGGAGAGAGAGGATGCGCTTTTAATAGCATTTCCACTCGCAAAGAAATGCTCGCTGCTTTGAAGAAGGCTTTGAAGTAACGTTGGGGTTAGTCTCATAAGCCTGTACATGGGAAAACGCAGCGCTGTATCGCTCTCTATACAAACTCCAGCGGATGCTAATAAGCACTTTAAGTGAAACATTTACTCGCGGCGAATGAGCTCGGTCCAAAAAAAGAGAGAAGAACTAATAAAACATGTAATCAACCTCGACACAAACTGCTTTTTATCTATTTTATCCGTTTCCCAGCCCTTCCGAGTCGGGTGTATTTAATAGAGGGTTCAGTGTTACATAACAAGACGTGGGGTTTAAAATGATAATGAATAAGAGTCTGCTTTTGTTGAGTGCCGTGCCAGTGAAGAAAAAATAATCTTATACATAATTTCAGCAGGGTTCAAAATCTTGCAGTGAGGGATTGAGATACAAGGAGAATAGCGAATCGTGAAAGGGGAGGAATTTATTTACAGAGAGCGTGCATGCAAACAAGGACGTGTTTTAGTGGGTGTGAACGTGTCTCTGTACTGTACACTGCAGTGGCTCTCTGCTTTAACTCTCTGGGGTCGAAGGCCATTTTGATTGGGCCGGCAGGATTCAATCTGGTACCCATATGATCACGGTTCATAGAAAAACAAGCATCTCCAACTAGAGATGAAAGGATTGATCGGCCTTGTATCGGTATCGGACGATTTTTAATCAAAATATGTGATCAGTGATCGACTGATATTTCTCCAATTTAGCCAATCTCAAGAGCCGATCGATGATGTTAAACAAATGAGCCTAATTTCTGTATTTCCAGCTAGCGTTTCATCCAGGAAGAGGAGCCCTCCGTGAAACCCGCTCCGGCCAGCTAACTGCAATTCCTATCTGAACCACTAGGTGGAAATACATACTGTTCCATTTTCATCAGACTGACTAAAGCAGCGGCTTCGTGAGAACAGTTTAAGCGTTCACCGAAAGAAAACATCGTCCAGGACAGTTTATAACATCTGTAAAATTAGTAACATCAGCGTCTCTCATGGGGGAACCAAGACAAAGACATTTAACACACTAATCTGATACACACTTCAGAGACACCACACAGCTGAATACAGTGAGTATCAGTAAACAGCAGAGCTAGCACGCACAGCTAACACAAAACAAATAACCCAGAACACCTACAGACCAGATCTGACCGGTACGAACAGAACAGCAGCAGAAACAGCCAGAGAGCTAAAGAACCACAGCCAGAGTGATTGAGTTTATAGTTCTAGATAAGCAGATCTTCTCGGCTGTAGAAGACGTTCATTCTGCTGCTTAATGTTCCACCTGGATCCACGCTCTGCTGTTCCTAGTAGAGATACTTTTCAGATGTGGCTCTTCTGGAGCTGTAACAAGCAGTTTACTCCCACATACACCAACTTCTAATATAGTTAAAATATTATACTGTTTCACATGAGCTCGTTTAGACCATGTTTTATGACTTGCTTGCGCTAATAATAGCCCTGCCGTGGCATATAGCCCCGCCCTCGATCGATAATGGCTATCGGCCAATCGCGCTGAAAGGTGATCTGCAATTGGAATTGGCCTCAAAAACTCTGATGGGTCCATCTCTATCTCCAACATAGTAAGATTACAGCAGAGCTCAAAAGCACTATTACCTTTTAATGTAAGTCAATGTAAAGAAGTTTCATTCCAACCCTGGTGAACTTCCATTGGTCCTTCTTCATCAAGTTTCACGTCTGCTGTGCTTACGTAATGTAAAGAAGTCAGAACTGAGAGTTTTGTGCAGTTTTTCTCAGGAGGGTGAAGTTATGGTTCATAGCAAAATGTTCAGACGAATCTCAGCTTTCTTTTTTACAATAAGCCACTGCAGCAAGTTTAGTAGACGTAAACTTTTATATGGCAGACTTATAACTCCTGCTAGGCTCGTAACTGCTAATGGGAGGATGTACCATCTGGTGATGAGATGGAATGGAAAGTGCAGATTCTACATATTCGGGACATGTTTAATCTGTACTGCTGCAACTGCAGTATGTCAAAGATAGAGCAACATATACAGAACACCAGATTTAACACACCCAGGAATCTGTACTGGTAACACATACAGGCCCTAATAGGTGTACATATCCAATACAATTTTGTAGAATTATTTATTAATAACAATGGTCACATTTCCTGGGCTCTCCTTGTGCTTCTGTCTCAGCCACAAACTACAATTCCCATAATGCCACCCTGTCATGAAATTAGCATCCCAAAAAATCACCAAATCCCTTCCCACCTAGTCATCCCCCAAATTTGACTCACCTGTTCATTTCTTCTCCTTATATATATATATATATATATATATATATATATATATATATATATATATATATATATATATATATATATTTGTTTGTCTCTGTATTTGTTCCATATTGTATGGTCTTTGCTTGGCTCGTGGTCTCTTGGTTTAGTGAGATAGATAGATGGATGGATGGATGGATAGATACTGATCCTGACGGAAATGCAACCAAAACAGCTTGTACACAACACAGTAGGTGTGTAAGAAAATATCAAAATATCAAAAATATCGTGATGTTACGTTTAGTGATTCTGTATCGATTTTCAAAACACTGTATCAATTATTATTAGTTTACATGTAACGATTCCTGCCAGACACCGAATCGTTGTGTGTAGTGTTTAAACCTCTGACCACTAGATGGCAGTGTTGTATCCATTTTCAGCTCCACTCCAACATTAACAAGCAGCACAAGGGCGCAATGCTATTGTAAGCATTGACAAACCTGTTCATATAGTGGTGTGTGTTTATAGTATATATCACTCAATATACCTATTGTATTGCCAGGTTCTTGCCAATACACAGCCCTACAACACAGGTACACAAAACAAAACGATACAATACAGTCCACCACAAACAAGGGTATAAAGAAGTAGCCCCAGAGACTATTACTATTGCTCACGTATATAGTGACTAATTAGAGTAGAAAACCACATATTATGCAAAAACAGATGCACAATATGATCACTGGTCAATTTTAACCATTGCTTGTTATCCTGGTTCTGACTTTTTCATCTCTTGTCGCAGTCACTCCATATTTAGTTCTGTTGTTGCTGTACAAACTAAATCAGTTCTGCTAATGAGCTAAAATGAAATCAGCTTTAAGTCTCGTGAGCGTCTGGTTTGTGAGTCCATTACGACGATAGGCAAAATCATTTTATTAGCCATCTTTCTTGCCGCTTGAAGTAGTTGCTCTGCCCTCGTCCACTGAGAGCGGACCAGCGAGCTAAATATCTCATTCAACTCATTTAACTTTTCCAGCTTTAGCTAGAGCGACATTACCCAAGAGAAAGAAAACTTGTCTCATTTTCCACGCGACTGATTCCACTGCAACTGTATGACGTTACTGCAGCGCAGTTTTCTCAAAATAAACAAATTATTCTCGTTTGTGCCCCCAAAAGCATGGCTAGGACCCCCAAAAGCATGGCTAGTTAGATAGATAGATGGATGGATGGATGGATGGATAGATACTGAAATGCAACCAAAACAGCTTATACTCAACACAGTAGGGGTGTAAGGAAATATCAAAATATCAAAAATATTGTGATATTATGTTTAGTGATTCTGTATCGATTTTCAAAACACAGTATCAATTATTATTAGTTTACATGTAACGATTCCTGCCAGACACTGAATCGTTGTGTGTAGTGTTTAAACCTCTGACCACTAGATGGCAGTGTTGTATCCATTTTCAGCTCCACTCCAACATTAACAAGCAGCACAAGGGCGCAATGCTGTTGTAAGCATTGACAAACCTGTTCATATAGTGGTGTGTGTTTATAGTATATATCACTCATTAGGGGCTCAAAAGCATGGCTAGGACCCCCAAAAGCATGGCTAGGGCCCCCAAGAGGCCCTAGGATCAAAGTCCCTAAAAGTCAGATTATCCCTAAAATGGCCCTCGGAAATAAAAATATATTGTATCATAAATGTTGTATCATAAATCATAAATATATTATATCAACAACCCCTGGGCGCAGGCCCCACTGGCCCGGTCAGTAATCCAGCCATGGATACACGCTTTAACTGTCAAGGTTCCCTTTAAAGTGGAACTCCAAAATCTATCCCGGAGTCAGTGGTTCATATATAAACAGTCATTCAGAGTGGTTTGGTGTAAAATGCACTCTTATCGAGAAACTTCCAGAGTCTGAACTGTCCATAGTGGTGGTGTATGGAACCAAATGTCTGAATGTCTTTTAGTCTCAAAGAAGATTATCATTAGAAGTGGTTATGAATAGGCGGCACGGTGGTGTAGTGGTTAGTACGGTGGTGTAGTGGTTAGTATGGTGGTGTAGTGGTTAGTATGGTGGTGTAGTGGTTAGTACGATGGTGTAGTGGTTAGTATGGTGGTGTAGTGGTTAGTACGGTGGTGTAGTGGTTAGTACGGTGGTGTAGTGGTTAGTACGGTGGTGTAGTGGTTAGTATGGTGGTGTAGTGGTTAGTACGGTGGTGTAGTGGTTAGTATGGTGGTGTAGTGGTTAGTACGGTGGTGTAGTGGTTAGTACGGTAGTGTAGTGGTTAGTAAGGTGGTGTAGTGGTCAGTATGGTGGTGTAGTGGTCAGTACGGTGGTGTAGTGGTTAGTATGGTGGTGTAGTGGTTAGTACGGTGGTGTAGTGGTTAGTACGGTGGTGTAGTGGTTAGTACGGTGGTGTAGTGGTTAGTACGGTGGTGTAGTGGTTAGTATGGTGGTGTAGTGGTCAGTATGGTAGTGTAGTGGTTAGTATGGTGGTGTAGTGGTTAGTATGGTGGTGTAGTGGTTAGTATGGTGGTGTAGTGATCAGTATGGTAGTGTAGTGGTTAGTATGGTGGTGTAGTGGTTAGTACGGTGGTGTAGTGGTTAGTACGGTGGTGTAGTGGTTAGTACGGTGGTGTAGTGGTTAGTACGGTGGTGTAGTGGTTAGTATGGTGGTGTAGTGGTCAGTACGGTGGTGTAGTGGTTAGTACGGTGGTGTAGTGGTTAGTACGGTGGTGTAGTGGTCAGTACGGTGGTGTAGTGGTCAGCACTGTTGCCTCACAGTAAGATGATCTGGGTTGGATTCCCGGTCCGGGTGGTTCTGTGTGGAGTGTGTATGTTCTCTCCGTGCTTAAGTGGGTTCCTCCGGGTACACCGGTTTCCTCCCAGAGTCCAAACACGTGCATGTTAGGTTGATCAGTTACTCTAAATTGCCCATGGTGTACCCCGCCTTCACCCGATGATGCTGGGATTGACCCTGACTGGCGGGATAAAGTGGAAGATAATGGATGGATGGTTATACACTGCCTCATGCCTGAGATGTTGTTTTATTATAGTTTGGGAAAAAGGTTTGGGCTTTTATTTAAAGCCAGCCATGGTGGAGGGATACATGCTTTGTGTTATAAGGCATAATACAATAGTCTGCACAAACGAAAACGTATTCTTTCATATTTATGAGTGTTTTGCTACTATTAACTGTACATATACAGACTTGGAAGACAAGCATAGGTTCACTGGTGGGTTTTTAAATGAACCAATCTGAATTGTAGAGACTGCGGCCCCCGGTTCCCATCACCACCAATGAGACAAATTCAGAGTCGGTCCATTTCTCCAGAAATCACCCTGAGTGGCTCTGACTGGTGAAGTTCCTCCCTCAAGGTCGATCAACAAAAGAAGGCCTTCTTGAGCCATTCGCTCTGCTATGCACTGACCTTCGTGTTTTCTTCTGTCGAGTGAAAATTCCCACAGCGGGGCGTCCAGTGTTTTACAGTACTAAGATAAATTCCTCCACTGTATCTAATTCCGTTGCGCGCGAGCCGCTTTGCACGGTTGACTGCGTATTCATCAGTACTGTAATTGGCCTCTTTTAGGCTTCCTTCGCACGGGCCTTGATCCAAGAAGTTGGGAAATGTGCGCAAAGCGTAAACACATGAGGGATTAGCGGAAGGAGAGGAATCCTTCAGGGCCAGCGCACTGAATCTAAAAAAGCCCATCGCCACAAAACACATTAATATTCAGAAAACAACACGAGGGCGTTGCTGTGAAGCGCCCGCCCACCAGAACTCCGCGTGGCGTCACTCTGCATGACGGCCAGTGGCAGCAACTGGTCAGTGTGTGAATGTTCTTCAGCACAAATCAGACAGCATTATTTAATTTTGGATTCATCACTTATTTATTATAGCGGTGGGTTTAGGTAGAAGAGAGCAAATCCACCAAATATATATATATATATATATATATATATATATATATATATATATATATATATATATATATATATATATATATATATAAAATATGACAGACTCAACAAAAAGTCCATAAGTGCTTAACCTGCCAGTCCATTTTGGCTCATTATTGAGCAATAGCATACTGTGATATGGAATGAAATGTAAATACACCTACGCCATTACATACTTACTCATATTGTGAAATACTTGAACACTTAAATAATGACTATAACTATTTGTTTGGTATTTAGCTCTAATCTATTCAATCTACAGTATGAACATATTCATATTTTTCTATCTGACTGTTTAAACATGTTCTAATCCATGTGGTCAGCAAGCTTAGTAGGTCAGCTGTAGCTTGATCAATGCTACCTTCAACATATTGGTTACTGGTACTTCACCAGAAAATAACCAGTGACTAGTGAAAAACTTCAAAATGTACTTCAAATGCACTTGTGCGCTCATGACTGCTTTGTTGGACTAAAACTAATTAACAGGAGTGCTTTGAAGATAGCAATGCTGCAAAAACTCAAATTTTTCATGAAACAAAGCTAGCTCTCTGGCAACCCACTTGGCCCCACACATTGCAACCCACCAGTTCCACCACTGCTGTTAAGAACCCAGTAGTAAAGTCCCTTTTAGGTTTTCATCATCTTCACTGTCGCTGCTGTTTCTGTAGCCTTTGACTTTGCATGGGTAAGGCAGAATGGGTAGTTGGACCACCAGACCACTAAATATCACACTATACAACTGCAAATTATTATCTAGGGCAGTGGTGTTTATTAGAGTTCAGTAAGGTCCAGTTGGTGGAAATTTCTTCAGGCCAAGGTACGGACCATCATAACTTCTAAGTTGTGTTATGATTCAGTGGTGTATCCTGTTTACTAAAGTAGTCTAGTATCAGCATCTTATACCATCAGCTACTGAAACACCAACACATCACACATACCGTTCAGTATATTTCAGTATATTAACTGTTTAAATGCTGAACTGAATGAATTATTATAATATTATAATTATTATTATAAAACTTCAAATAAATGCTTTTCCCTCACTTGAATTAAACACAAGGGCTGTATTAAAAAAAACAGATTTTTTTTTAAGTGAAAATGTAAATAAAATATGCGTCCTCTTGTTAACTCGATTTAACATCTTAACAGTTTATCTCTCTCTTGTATTCTTCTCTCAGACTTTCTCTTGTTCAGTGAGAGAAGTGAGCTCTTGGTTGTCCAGCCAGGACTTTAAATAGTATCAGGGCCATTCTCACACACATAAGAGATACTATTTTTAATTCTCCACGGTCTCAGAACATATGAGCCATGTTGGTGTGGAGCTGCCTGTGGGAAGAATAAACATGCATCTCAGTCCACCCGAATCTGCACAGATCTGATTGGCTGAGGAGCGCCTTTGGTGATCTTACAACGCACACGATTGGTCAGTGAGTTTACTGCGCCCGTACACCGTAGAGACAAGAAAGTAAACACTGTCGAAACACTGTTTGGGTCCGCATTGGACAACGTCTAGGTCCGGATCCAGACCGTGGTCCGCCTATTAGTGACCTCTGATCTAGGGCTACAACCAGGGTTGGGTATTGGAGTCAGAATTCTAAGAAGAAAGTACATTTAAATTCCACTTATGGGCTCCTACAAACTCAAATTCATGGCTATTATTATTGCAAATTATTATTTTTTTATTATTATTTAGGTTGCACCTCCAAAATGGCAAAACATCTAAGGCACCAATGTAGCACTGAGCTCCAGCTCCACAGACAGCTCTAGCACCTCATCCAATATAAATGAAGAGCTTCTGTTATGGTAGTTACTGATTATAGTGAAATGTTCTGTTCTTAACACATCATATGTGACGTGGTTGACGACCATCATGCATCATTTGGTCCAGAATTGTTTAACTTTTGTTGGATTACATGCACAGCAAATCATCTAATTGGTCAGGACGCTCACAGCATGTTGTGTAGTTCTTATAATAAGTAATAACACACATATGTGTATTATATAATACATGCATATATAAATATAATACACATATCTACTCATACACACAATGCAACTTGCAGGTGTATAAACACAGCAGCAGGTTTTGTCATGTTTTGTCTAGTTAGTCTCCAGCAGATCTGCTCAGTAAGGCCTGCTGAAGTCAGCCTAGATGTATCTGTGCACTGAAAAGCTCGCTTTGACACGCTGCTATTTCTGGCCCCCTGCAGGTTCTACTGGGACTTGATAATGCTCATCATGATGATGGGGAATCTAATCATCATTCCTGTTGGAATAACCTTCTTTTCTGAGCAAACCACCACCACCTGGCTGGTTTTTAACGTGGCCTCGGACACCATCTTCCTGGTGGACCTGGTCATGAACTTCCGCACGGGCATCGTGAACGAGGAGAGCTCCGAGATCATCCTTGACCCCAAGGTCATTAAGATGAACTACCTGAAGAGCTGGTTTGTGGTGGATTTTCTCTCCTCCATCCCGGTGGATTATATCTTTCTGATTGTAGAGAAAGGCTTCGACTCGGAGGTGTACAAAACGGCCCGAGCGCTGCGAATCGTCCGATTCACCAAAATCCTCAGCCTGCTCCGTCTGCTGCGGCTGTCCCGCCTCATCAGATACATCCACCAGTGGGAGGAGGTAGGACCACAGAGTGTGTGTGTGTGTGTTTGTGTTTGTGTGTGTGTGTGTGTGTGTGTGTGTAAGAGAGAGAGTGTAGAAACAAATAAGTGAAGTAAGATTTGTTGCTATGATTAGTAATATCATTGTTTCGAAGCCCTCTGGTGTGTGACTGTATTGTAAGGTACTAGTATATGTGTAATATAAACTTACATACATATAATACGTTTGGGACATAGTGTACATATGAATACATATATAATATAATACATATGGGACATTATTACTACAGAGGTGTTTATTGTGGCTATCAACACAAATCCAAGAATTATTTTAGTTTTTGAGAATTTTAAATAGTTTATTGTCTTTAGATAGCAATGAAGCATATATGCATACATATATGGACACACACACACACAAACAAAATATGCTGTTTGCAATGACAGAAGGCCAATATGACACATTTATAAACTACCGCTCAAAAGTTTAGGCTCATTTTAGAATTTCATATCATGCAATTTTTATGCAATTCATGCAATTCACAAACAATACTGTCCATTTCACAATTGCTGTAAGTGTATCAGATGATTTTTAAAGAATACAAATGTTTGTATTAAAGTCTATTTTTGTATAGAGGCTTATTTTACATATAGTCCTATTATCAGCAATTCTCAGCCCTCTGTCTAAATCTCCTGGGAGAACAACATTCTAGGTTAGTTTAGTATCTGAAGCATCAGCAGTTGATGGCTTGCTGACCGACTCAAAATGTCCAGAAAGAAACAACTTTCTTTAGAGACCCGTCAGTCCATTGTTGTGTTAAGGAAGAAGATACTCCATTAAAAACAAGAACATTTCACTGTGATCCCAAACTTTTGAGCGGTAGTATATATATATATATTTTATTTATTTATTTATTTTTCTGGTATAATCATCAATTATTATATTATTATTATTTATTGACGGTTTTCACCTTGAATTTTTGGGCAATTGTTTCATGGGTTAAAGGTGCTATAGCATGGAAAACTGTTATATATATATGTATAAATTAACAGTATCTGCTGGGCTGGACCTTCTACCATCTATGATAACATCGACACACGCATTACATTTCGTGATGAACGGACCAATAGAAATGCTCTAAAAAAACTTACATTGAAAGTTGCCAAATTTGGATATATATATATATATATATATATATATATATATATATATATATATATATATATATATATATATATATATATATATATATATATATATATATATAAAACATTGTTATAGACAGAGTGGAGTAAAGTATGTTTAATTTGACATTATCTGTAGTTTATTTGCTTCAGACTCCAAACTCTGGTTGCCTCACTATCGCATAAGGAGGGGCTGCTTCAGGTGGACTGAGCTTCTGTATACAGGCCTTCAGTGAACCGGAGCAGAAAACCAACAAGCAGGGCAAACGCTCTGTTTACACGTTTACTTTACGGGTCGCCTCGGCCTGACCCTCGCAGAAAATCCTGCCTGTTTCTCTCCGCTCCGTCTGATCGGCTGATAGCAGCGCCGCAGCGTGTAGGAGCTCCTGCTGGAAGCTGATCTGAGGGTTGTTTAAAACCGTCCCAGTTTGACCATGACATTTTCACTGTCACTTGTCTGTCGCTGCTTTCGCCCTTTATTTAAAAGCGGTCTGAAATGAAGCCTTTGACAGACGATGTGTTTAGCTTAGCACCTTGTCAGGGAGCGTGTAGAAGTCATGCAGCATTCACACTCTGGTCACTCAGGCTCTGTTTCACTGGCAGTGTCCCAAGCCCGGGCAGGTAGGGCTGGAGGAGCAATGCGTCAGCACTTTGTGACTGAGCCTAATTAAAACATGGATACATCTCTCTCTCTCTCTCTCTATCTCTATCTCTCTCTCTCTCTGGATGACTAATAGAAACAAATGGTGCCGGTGATGATGGGCCAAGACTAATCAGTGTCACAGCATTGCACTGCAGACGCACTGCCGCATTAGCATTGAGGTGGCAGGAGATTGTAAACAGTATTGAAAGCTGCGTTTACACGGCAGCCTGGAATCCTCAGGTCAGATTAGCGTTTTTAAATTTACCTGAGCATGTGGTTCAACACGGCAGCTTCTTTTAATTTTAGCCCATTTTGGGCCCATTTTTCATAATCAGTGCACTAAAACTAAAACAGATTATTTAAGCCTTTAACGCCAAGTGAATCTTGTTTGATACTCAAGTTTTTGGGAGCTGTAAATCAGTACTGTTATCACTGTTTACCTAAAAAACCTGATGTTCACCTGAATTTTGCTCAAACCCACACTTTGTTCTGAATTTTAGTGGAGACCCAAGGACTGCAGTAGATACAGAATGTGTAAAACACTGTTGTACAATATAGAAAAATGGTCTTTTCTATGTTAGAAATGACTAAACATTGAATATAATCTAAAATATAAAGGGTTAAAACATTGTGTTCCTGAAAAAAATCCACTTGTACCAAATATAATACAAAACAAAACACATACACTACCACTCCAAAGTTTAGGATCACTTTAGAATTTCATGTCATGAATTCATGCCATTTTCGTGCAATTCACAAACAATATTGTTCATTTCACAATTAATGTAAGTGCATCAGATGATTTTTAAAGAATAAGAAATGTTTGTATTAAAGCCTATTTTTGTATAGAGGCTTATTTTGCATATAGTCCTATTATCAGCAATTCTCAGTCCTCTGCCTAAATCTCCTGGTATGATTTTTAAAGAGTTACAAATACAATTCCTAAATTCTGAGGTTGAGTATTTTGGACTACAATGTGCTTATTCATCACCAGAATGCTGATTGGCTGCTTTTGTGCTACTGGGGCAGGAGGAGTTGCTAAAACATCACTATAAGTTTGTTGTGTGGTGCAGTGTCCTTGGCCAGGAAGCTCGGACAGTCGTAGGGGTTTTGGCCTTTTGGCTCAGGAGCTCAGGGAGCTATAAAGTTCTCTCAGGGAGCTATAAATCTTCTCTGCCCTCTGCACTGTGACATAGATGTATTAATTGCGGAAGCGGTCCATATGTGTATATGTGGCTGTATTCCTGGACTGGAGAGTAGGTTTGCCACATTATCAGAATGTTTAAAACCAAACACACAAGCTGTACCACAGTACCACAACACTAAAGGCTTAAAACACCAGAATATTGATTGGATTTAACACAGCAAACCTCTATTTCTTAATATCAAACAATATAATACAGAAGAGTCAGTGTTCTGAATTGTTTACCCGACTACAGTAAGGATGTGTGCAGATGCTCAAGGAACCATTCAGATAACCACTCATAGAACCAGTATATGTGCTCTGAAACCCTGTTTACATGCTCGGTACATACCATTGTGGGATAAAAAAATAAATATACAGACTAACAGTGCCATTTTAATTGTAACTTTACTGTAGATGGTAAAATGAATTCTTAATTCTTAATTTTAATGTAAATTAATGCATTGTGACTTTATTCCAAGCCATTGTGAAGCGTTTCTATTAGGGCTGGGTATCGCCCCTGATTTCCCGGATCGATTCGATCCCGATTCACAAGGTCCCAATTCAACTCAATTTCCATTTGCGATTAAATTCAATTTAATATTGATTCAATTAGGGATATTTTAGTTACAATAATATGTTTTTGTTTGTGGGGGTGGGGGCGGGGGTTATTACCCAATTAAAGATCGATCTCGGGTTTATACGAATCGATATCGAATTATTCAAATGAAGATCGATTTGAATCGAAAAATCGATTTTTTAAACACACACCTAGTTTCTATTGTGATAAATGATGTACAAAACCTTTTAAATTGGCAAAAAATGGAGATACTTGTTATTTTGGATAGCGACAATACATTTCTCTGACCAGTAACACATTGATACATCGTCCACTGAGGAGAAAAGACGTGTAGATAACAAGAAGTCATTTCAAGCCTTCGACATTACATTTGCTAGCTTATCTACAGGGGCAGCATCTGTTACTCATCCTGCCCTCGGCTGTTTTTTTATTTTTGTTTATGTGCAACACCTGTGCTGTCACCATTTATGTGGTTAATTTTTTGAAACATCATTCCTTTAACCCTTTGATGCACAACCTGCCTCATTTTTGTTTACATGCTGTGGATAAATAAATAAATAAATAAATAAGAATGAAAATAATGAAATAAACTGATTTTAATAGATATGCCAAAGTGATACTCAGCAATACTTACAACAACATAGGAAATTAATAAGTTTGAGCCATGTTGTGCTATAGAATGGGTTTGCTTAGCATGTGCATCAAAGGGTTAATTAACCTGATATGCATTCGGGAACCCTTGCAGACACTTGCATATGGAAACAAGCCAGAATGCACAGTCTCTCGTAAGAGCTCATATTGTTACAATCACAGAAAAATTGACTTAAATGTTGACCGAAATCTCCGCACCCACACTTTTCTGAAGAGTTATGGGCCAGAATCTCCACAGTCGTGCACTGGAGTGAGTGCACAAGAGCAATGGAGCTTGTGGAACCCAAACTGAGCCACCAGCTAAAACCTCGATTCATCACCCACAGCAACACCCTGTACTGCGAAGGCCAGTATCACAATAAGATGTATTGTGCAGCGCTGGTGTGCATATTTATTACTTGAATATTTATTAGTATTTATTACTAGGAAGGTGCATGTGTGTGTGTGTGCGTGTGTGTGTGTGTGTATTTGTTGCTAGACTATGAAGATGTGAGGATGTATGTGTGTGTGTGTGTGTGTTTGGGTTTGGGAAGGGACCTGAGTGAGTGTGTGTGAGTGTATGTATATATTCTCATGCTTGCAGTGCTTTCAATGTTTATGTGTTTGTGTGTTTTCCTGTTGCCAGGGTTTGTGAGCTGCAGACTTGATAGTGAGGTTTATCTGTCATTTGGAGCTGCTACACACACAAACACACACACACACACACACTCACACACACTCACACACACAAACATACACGCACACACACGCATACACATACAAACACTAACCATCTCCAGCTCCAACCGCGTTTCTGTGAATTTACTTTTATTATTGGATCAAGTCGTGGCATACAAATACAGCTGATTACAGCCATGTGTGTTTTGTGGATCAGGGCTTTTGCACTCAAGCTGCGAGGCTGAAAGTACACTGCATAGCTAAATCCATAGCTGCAGAACTCTGTCTCCGTGTTTGTCCATTCATAGATAAAACTAATGAGTGTATATGGCCGAAGATTCAGGTCCAGTAACACTAATTAACATGGAATATGCATTTTTAGCCATTATACTTACTAGTTTCTTTATAGATTACTAATTTAGATTACTAATTAAGATTACTGACATTTTCTGTACTTCGTGAACTATATATTATCACCGTCCAATGAAAAACTCTATAATAGCAAGAGGACAGGACAAAAACAGTCAGTGTAAGTCTGGAGTAGCCTTGTGCCAATAAATGATATTATCGAATATTGTGATATTTTAAATCCATGATGATATCATGGCAATTATAGTCGAGTGTTGCCAAGAAATGATGTGCCTGACAATGTTTAATTATTTTTTTGGAGCAAGTTACATATATGATAATAATATATCAGCAAGTAATTAACTACAGATATAAATGGTTATATCACCACTTCAAAAAATCTAATGCAGAGTTATAGGTGGTAAAGAATGCTGGGATATATGATGATGGTAACGCGGATCTGGAACATGTGACTTGCTCTCTGCTAGACAGTGGAGAAGATGGAAGTGCTTGTACAGATGAAGGAGCCAATGCTCCAGTGTTTGTAACTTGGAGTTTTTTTATTTCTCCGGAAGTTTGTTGTACCTCCTCGTGTCGTTTCTGAGAATCATTTTGCATTTTGCATGAACAACATGGAGTAAATGCTACAGCTTTCATGTGCCGTCAACGGAGTCCTGCACAAGCTGTGCTCTGCTGCTAAAGTAAACTCAGCCTTGAGCCACTCACAGTGCAGCGCTCTACAGAATGCAAAGCCAGTTCAATCAGTTTCACCACATTTAGAAGCGCCTCAGTGAGCCTAGCCGAGACTGTTTGTTTTATTAATCGCAGTAATTGTGGAGACAATTATCGTTTGGCTACATTTACATCATCGCCCAAGCCTAGTCTGTAGAAGTAGGCTACTTTGGAGCATTTCTATTGGTCCGTTCACTATAAAATGTTCACACAAATGTATCTCCAAAATAGTAACCTTACAGGAGAGGACAAAAACTTTACTTTTAATATTTACCAGAATTCTTTCCAAGCTATTTTGGAGCATTTCTATTGCAAAATATTAAAAACTGATCAGTATATATACACACACATCAGTATTGCATCCCTTAATGACACAAGTGCATGTACAGCACACAGCCTCCCTTAGATCAACAAAAAAACTGCAAATTTATGTTCAGATTTTTCAAGTCATGTGTCACCTACACATTTACACTCGAGCTTTTCTATGCTGTGTATGTATACATTACATTAGAATTAGACACATGTGTGTTCACACACAGCAGAATTTGACCTCATTTAACCCATCTGTACAGTGAAACACCCACATATATACACACTGGTTAACCTACACACTATGGGCCAGTGAGCAGACATGGCCGGAGCAGTGGGCAGCCCTATCCATGGTGCCCGGGGAGCAGTTAAGGGATATAATCAGAATCAGAATCTGACTTGTTTTTTGTTACAGTAGCTCACAGTGCACGATACACGCCCAGACAGTGACATACACGCACAGACACACCTGTAAACTTAACATGTGTAGAGTATTTAAAGTAAAGTGCTGAGAGCAGCAGTAAAGGACAGTACAGACTGAATTAAATAGAAATAAATATGAAGAACAGAAGAGTCACTGGTGGAGACGGTGGTACAGAGTGTTCTGAGACTCTATCAGATAAATAAAAGTGCAGCACAGAGAAAGAAGAGTGAGAGAACATCTGGATAGAGTGTATGTATGTAGTAGACTGTACAGAGAATGAAGAGCGAGAGAACATCTGGATATGTATATATGTATGTAGAAGACTGTACAGAGAAAGAAGAGTGAGAGAACATCTGGATATGGATGTATGTATGTAGTAGACTGTATAGAGAAAGAAGAGTGAGAGAACATCTGGATATGTATATATGTATGTAGAAGACTGTACAGAGAAAGAAGAGTGAGAGAACATCTGGATATGTATATATGTATGTAGAAGACTGTACAGAGAAAGAAGAGTGAGAGAACATCTGGATATGGATGTATGTATGTAGTAGACTGTACAGAGAAAGAAGAGTAAGAGAACATCTGGATATGGATGTATGTATGTAGTAGACTGTACAGAGAAAGAAGAGTGAGAGAACATCTGGATATGGATGTATGTGTGTAGCAGACTGTACAGAGAAAGAAGAGTAAGAGAACATCTGGATATGGATGTATGTATGTAGTAGACTGTACAGAGAAAGAAGAGTGAGAGAACATCTGGATATGGATGTATGTATGTAGTAGACTGTACAGAGAAAGAAGAGTGAGAGAACATCTGGATCTGGATGTAGGTATGTAGTAGACTGTACAGAGAATGAAGAGTGAGAGAACATCTGGATATGGGTGTATGTATGTAGTAGACTGTACAGAGAAAGAAGAGTGAGAGAACATCTGGATATGGATGTATGTATGTAGTAGACTGTACAGAGAAAGAAGAGTGAGAGAACATCTGGATATGGGTGTATGTATGTAGTAGACTGTACAGAGAAAGAAGAGTGAGAGAACATCTGGATATGGATGTATGTATGTAGTAGACTGTACAGCGAAAGAAGAGTGAGAGAACATCTGCATATGAATGTATGTATGTAGTAGACTGTACAGGGAAAGAAGAGTGAGAGAACATCTGGATATGTATGTATGTATGTAGTAGACTGTACAGAGAAAGTAGAGTGAGAGAACATCTGGATAGGGATGTATGTATGTAGTAGACTGCACAAAAAAAAGAAGAGTGAGAGAACATCTGGATATGGATGTATGTATGTAGTAGACTGTACAGAGAAAGAAGAGTGAGAGAACATCTGGATATGGATGTATGTATGTAGTAGACTGTACAGAGAAAGAAGAGTGAGAGAACATCTGGATAAGGATGTATGTATGTAGTAGACTGTACAGAGAAAGAAGAGTGAGAGAACATCTGGATATGGATGTATGTATGTAGTAGACTGTACAGAGAAAGAAAAGTGAGAGAACATCTGGATATAGGTGTATGTATGTGGTAGACTCTGTCCAGAATGTAGTGTTGTGATGTTCAGCTGTTCATGAGTGTGATGACGTGTGGGAAGAAGCTTCTCTAAAGTCTGGAGGTCTTGATCCTCAGGGGGCTTCAGTCATGACCTGCTGGTCCCATGGATGAAAGCGGCAACCTTTTACTCACCAGACCAGATCCCTTAACCTTCAGCCTACGACTGCCTGCCATCACTGTCCTAAACAAAACATGCCTCTCCATTTTTGTAGAGTTTTTATTTTACTAGATCATATGAACAAGGCAGCTGTTCATAATGAATGGACCAATAGAAATGCTCTAAAATCACTTCCAATGAACCTACATTAAAAGTAAACAACAGAAAATAGACAATAGCAAACAATAGACAAGACGTTGACGAAGTCATGATGACGACTGAACGGCGATACATCGCACAGCTCTAACGCAGTGGCCAGCCGTCTGGCCAGGCTGTGCACAGGCAATCATTAAACAAGCTTGCTGTGGATTAGGAGGATTTATCTCAGCCAGAGTGAAGACTCTGGGCAAAAAAAATCTGGGCAATGCCGGACTGTTCTGTTCTCCCACATCAATCCCCACCCGGCAGCGAAAGACAGAGAGAGAGAGAGTGAGAGAGAGAGAGAGAGAGAGAGCAGAAAGCTTATCCTATTTAGTTGGCAGCCATTAGCGATCGTTGAAGGGAGTGTAATGGTACAGAAAACATGCAGCAAATAACTAAACCTCAACATTACATGAGGTTCGCCCACAGCGTGTGTTTATGGCACTGCAATTTTTAAAAAAATCTTTTATTTCTGATTTTCTATCTTCCGCCTCTCCGATGAGGTTGCTGCGTGTTAGTTCTTTGTTTTTTTTTCTTTGTTTTTCTTCTTTTCCGACAATGAAATGCTCTTAACCCGACGCTGGCGTCAGGCTTTGAGTTAAATAGCGAGAGACAGATCGTGTGCGTCTGATGAAGAATAAAAAATAGAACAGAAAAAAAAGGGCAGGGAGAGAAAGCAAAAGGGCAGAAGGGAAATGCTCATTCAGCAGAGATCATGCAAGAGACGGAGAGAGGTGGGGGAGAGAGAGCATGATAGAGAAAGTGAGAGAGAGACAGAAAGAGAGTGAGTGAGTGCACAAGCGAGCGAGAGCGAGAGAGAGGAAGCAAGATAGAGAGAGAAGAGAGAGAGACAGACAGAGAGAGTGAGCAAATGAGTTAGAGAGAGAGAGGGAGGGAGGGAGCATGATAGAGAGAGACAGAGACAGAAAGAAACTGAGCAAGAGAGAGAGAGAGGAAGCAGGATAGAGAGAGAGAGAGACCGAAAGAAGGAGTGTGCAAATGAGAGAGAGAAAGAGAGAGAGAGAGAGAGAGAGAGAGAGAGAGAGAGAGAGGAAGCAGGATAGAGAGAGACTGAAAGAGAGAGAGTGTGCAAATGAGAGAGATAGAGAGGGAGAGACAGAAAGAGAGAGAGTGAGCAAATGAGGGAGAGATAGAGAGAGGGAGAGAGTGAGAGAGAGAGAGAGAGATAAACAGATAAGAGAGTGGGTTGTGTTTGAATCCCCAGGACTATAAGAGGCACATCTGTCTGCGCATTGGAGCCCATAACACCAGCTTGGCATCATCTCTATGGAGTCCTTCTGGTGTGTGTGTGTGTGTGTGTGTGTGTGTGTGTGTGTGTGTGTGTGTGTGTGTGTGTGTGTGAGAGGAAGTACAGTTTGCATCAGGCTGGTACTCAGAACACGGCGCAGCTGCTTTTCACAAACATCACCACAAACACAGCAAATTTCAAACCAAATACAGTTTCATTTAGCCTAAAGAAGTAACTTGGCATTTGGCGCATGTCCTAAACGTAGTCCATCAAACGCGACATACTTGCTGTCCAAAGTTGACTTCCTTAGTTTTACACAGGAGCTACAAAACTAATTCTGCTAGCAATGGTAATGGAAATATACTCTGTATCAGTCACCACCATAGTGCCAGTCTCTCAATCCAGACCTCTTGTTGTCTGAGAGTTGTAGTTTTATGTACCACAAATGGCCATTTTCCACTCGTTCATCTCTTTATTTAACAGACTATTTTTATTACTATGATTTTCTAAGGTGTAAGATTCCAGAACTGATTATAATTATCAACACAGCATTTGTGATGGCATGCCTAAGACTTCTATATATCTTACTGCCAAGAGATATGTACTAAAGTCTGTCTCTAATAGCCCTGTCTGTAGTACCACGTTGTACCACAAGAGGCAATCGTGAGTGACCGTAGCGTAGAGTCAAATCAGTCCAACATGAGAGGATAAAGAAGTAGCGCTGCTGCCCCGACGGCGTACTCTAAACTCTTACCTTCGTCATGTTGAAGGTGCTGTTCTTAGTTAGAACATTTAAAAACAGGTAGCCAATGACAGGGTCAGTAAACACAACTATGGCTGAAGCTTCTGGCAAGTGACCACCATCGCCTGCCTGCGTTTGGCAAGAAACCACGTTCATCAGTAAAAACAGGATGTGATAGAAATAGAAGCAAAACATGGGCAAACATGAAGCATCCTTTAAGAATGAGTATGCATATTTGATACTAGGGCCGTGTATTGCCAAGACCCTGGCGATACAATACTATTGTGATACGGGGGTCACGATTCAGTATATTTAATATATTGCGATACTGCAAGCAAAGTGATATATTGCAATTTTTTCAAATCCTACTATTAAAACACACCACTATATGAACAGGTTTGTCAATGCTTACAATAGCATTGTGCCCTTGTGCTGCTTGTTAATGTTAGAGTGGAGCTAAAAATGGATTACAACACCGCCATCTAGTGGTCAGAGGTTTAAACACAACGCACAACGATTCACTGTCTGCAAGGAATCTGTGTATTGATACTTTGAGTATTCCGAGTATTCCGATATTCAATATTTCAGTATTTTTCGAAACATAGTAGCACACAGAAAACTGGTTCTACGTCAAGGCTGCCACAGCTTATGTTATTTAAATCTAAAATAACTTTGAACATTTTATTTTTATTGAGTCTTATTTTTCTATATTGTTTTAACACGACAGCTGCTTTTTAATACCCTGTAAAGGTTTTATGATGCATGGGCCAATAGAAATGCTCCAAAATTACCTGGAATAAAACCTCTCATTCACTTACATTGAAAGTTAGGAAGGGTTTTGGAGAGTAATGGTTTGTGCAACAAGCAGAATGTTAAGTGGGTTTGCTGGGTGGGCTGGGAATATACACTGAAATACAAGAAAGCGGTCATTGAGACGCTGCTGTCCTGTTTAGAGGTCAGGGCTGAGTAATATTGGTGTATTAGCTGTGTAGTTACAATAGTGTAGTGAATCACTCTGACTGTACAACCAGTATTAGCTATTAATCATACATAGCCAGAAAGCCAGATAGCCAATCAGCTAAATTGGCCATTTCTGGCTTGTACTGGCAATAGTTGCATTCAGTGGACAATAAAACAGTTAATCGCAGTTGTTTAAAAGACAATTAGCTGTGAAGTTAAACCTCATGATCGTAATCATGGCGTAACTCCTCTGATCGTAGATTATTTAAATGCTTTTTTTGGTTTTCAAACAAAATATCTAACCACAAACAGCTGTTTTAGCTCATCTAAACCGTTATACAGCTTCTGCACTAGAAGCTTCTATTACTGGTCATCTACATTAGCCTCATACCTCCAGTGCAAAGAAGTACAGAAGCAAACTTCAGACACCCAACACGTCTCTACAAGACAACTCCAAGATTTACAACGGTATAGATTATTTAAGCCATTGACGTACGTGAGGACAGAATTCGAGCACGTTCCTCAGCAGACCAAAGTGCTGCGTCCTGCGAAGTAGCCTACATGCGTTAGTTTAACTGTCAGTAAAGAGATGAGGCGGCGGTCCCACCCCGACCGAGTGAATTCCCAAACGGCACGGCTCCTTTAAGAGCCTCTCGACCCGGTAGACGCTCAGGCGGAATGATTCATCAGTTCTCTGGTAAACTGATCTGAAAGGGGAGAAATTTGAGCCGCTTGACCTCCGTTTGAGGGTCACCGAGAGAGGAGCGAGTGGGGAGCGCTGTTTAACCGCCGTAAAACTCCGTAAACAGATCAGCGCTGAGGTCACCACAGGAGACTCGTTTTCAACGTCCTTCTTTTTAGGCCACAGGAGGGTTTGGAGGACACTCCGGAGGATCTGCCCGAGGTTACGTCCTTCACGGGTGGAGGGCGGAGGCCGTAGCCTTGGCTGGAAAGCTCGGTTTAATTCGGCCGGAGAGAAATGATTTATTTTGAGGAAAAAATGGCTGCTTGGGAATTGCAGTTAGCATTTTTGTGGCTTAGACTTTTAGTGCTTGTGTATTAAATATTATGATTAATTTAGAAAATACATGTGTAATGTATAATCCTGAAAACCTTTTTTGCTCTGTCCTGAAGCTGCTGTACCTTAAAGTCTGGGTATTGCTGACTAGCTGGTGAGATGTGTTGTCAATACAGTTGTCAATACAGTAACATATGTTACTGTAGGGGGATGAACAAGCAACACGAAGAGGAGTGCTGGTCAGTGTGTATGAGGACCTGGCCCTGAGTGAGTACAGGCAGTTTGGTGGCTGTAGGTTTAACAAAACCGTAATGTTTGGGTGTGCTTGAAAATAAATGGGGAAAATACTCTATGGAGAAAAAAGAGGGATGGAAAAAAGCGACAAATAGACGAGTGCGGGTCAAACCAACGCTGCTGTCATGTTGGGAGTCAGTGTATGCAAAACAGTGTCTGTCGGTTGAACAGAAGTTCAGTAGATGGGCGTGTACTTTTCTATTCTATTCATTCTCTGTAGCAGGGGTCACTAATAGGAGGACCGCGGTCCGGACCCAAACGTTATCCAGTGCGGACCCAAACTGATAAACTATTGAGAATGATTTAATGTTGAGTGTTTATTTTAAGAGGCGGAGCTTTTCCTGTTTTTATGGTATACGGGCTTTGCAGCACAGTAACCTCACAGACCAA
>CM038717.1:9011446-9236446 GCA_021613375.1 Megaleporinus macrocephalus
GCATCTTTGTTTACTTTGTGTTAGAACTTCCCGTGCACCGGCGAATGCATTGATACTAATTACAAGCAAAACGACAATAAACATATAAAATTAATAGCATAATAAGTTCAGTTAGAGGGAGTCATAATAATTGGAAGACGAGGCTTGAACAACAGAGTTACGAACACAGCACATGAAGATCAGAGTGTTGGGGGGCCGCCTTCCAAAGAAGAGGACCTGCGTCTCTGACTGAAGCTCTAAATTTAAAACATCCACCCAAACCTCCGTATGTATGTTCTTACCATTCTGTGGAGGAGAACCAGCACCAGAGCTTCCTTATCCAGATACGTGTCTCGATTATAAAGCTCTGAGGAAGCAGAAGAGTCGGGTGTTTGTGAGTTAAGTAACTGTTTTCTGATCAGTGTCCACCGCGCTAGGCTATCTGGACTGTAGCTAACACCCACGCTGAGTGGCTCGGGCAGCTGGCTTGACTTGGGTTTAACCGGCTTTCAGAAATATAACCTCACCGTCTGTGTGTAGGAGGACACGCCCACCTTCCCACTATGCAGGTACTGATACACTTCAGTACTTTTATAGTTTTTCATTACTGAACCGTCTACACCTTCCGAGAGTACAAAATAATTAAAAATGTCGCTGTAGGTAACCTCAGACCACCTTTTCATATCATCCACCCACTGTGTTATTAACCTCAGACCACCTTTTCATATCATCCACCCACTGTGTTATTAACCTCGGAGGAGACAGTGTTGTCCCGTTTGAACTTCTTATTGTCTCTCTGGTCTCCTCCCATGTAACTGTATTCATTTTGGTTAGCTGAGCGGAACACAAAGGCGGAACAAACACACAGAGGCGGAACAAACACACGCTTGAAAGTGGGTGTGGCTAAATACGGTGAATAGTGGTGTGTTTTAATAGTAGGATTTGAAAAAATCGCAGTATATCACTTTGCTTGCAATATCGCAATATATTGTGAATTTGAATTGTGATCACTGTATCACAATACGTATTGTATCGCCAGGTTCTTGCCAATACACATCCCTAGTTAGTATCACACACAACAGAATAGAACACAGTCTCCGTACAGTATGTTAGAAAGCTCGTCCTCATTAATCAACTGTTCAGCAGTATTCACATCTCAAGATCTTGGAAAAACTTGGTTTTTTTTTTGGGCTACTTTCTGGGCAGTCATTGGAGAGCATATGTGCTGGAATACCTTAAGGCTAGCATCTGTATCGCTCTGAGCCTCGTTTTTTTTCTCTTGTTTCTCGGGTTAATTAGATTTCACAAGCGATTCACTTTGTCCGGGCATGCTAATGCAATTTCCCCTCACTTCCTCTCAATTAGCAATTCATCTTCGCCCAAAAGTGCCTCTGCATGCTGTGCGTCTAACCCGAGTCCCGCGGCGGGCTCAACAAGAACGTGTGGTGGTGTTTCCGGCAGGAAGAGCTGAACTCGCGCCTGAGAGAAGGACAAGTACAGAGAGTGCTTCAGGCCGCGAATTTGCTGAACGGGCGCTGAATCACACTCGCCCTGCGGAGCTCCTCCAAACCTCTTCCTTCCACTGCCGCTCAGACAAGCCAACGCTGGTCTCGTCCTCAGACACTCTGCCCCTCATACGCGGACTAATGTATTCGGACCTGGTGAAATATAAAATGTATGGCAGTGTATATTAGACGATGAAATGCAAGGTGGTCCTCAATAGCAAGGAGCTACTTACTCTGATCACTACAGCAGCAATGAGCCTTTTGGAGCAAGGCTTGGTCTCTAGGTTAAAAACACTCATCCCATCTTCACAAGTGGATGGTAGCCCACCATACTATTGTATTGTTTGCACATTATAGCACAAAAACATGTTTTCTGCACAGGTAGCCCACCATACTATTGTATTGCTTGCACATTGTAGCACAAAAACGTTTTTCTGCACAGGTAGCCCACCATACTATTACATTGTTTGCACATTATAGCACAAAAACATGTTTTCTGCACAGGTAGCCCACCATACTATTGCATTGTTTGCAAATTATAGCACAAAAACATGTTTTTTGCACTGGTAGCCCACCATACTATGGTATTGTTTGCACATTATAGCACAAAAACATGCTTTCTGCACAGGTAGCCCACCATACTATGGTATTGTTTGCACATTATAGCACAAAAACATGCTTTCTGCACAGGTAGCCCACCATACTATTGCATTGTTTGCACTTTTTTGGACAAAAACATGTTTTCTGCACAGGTAGCCCACCATACTATTGCATTGTTTGCACATTATAGCACAAAAACATGTTTTCTGCACAGGTAGCCTACTGTACTATTGTATTGGTTGCACATTTTAGCACAAAAACATGTTTTCTGCACATGTAGCCCACCGTACTATTGTATTGTTTGCACATTATAGCACAAAAACATGTTTTCTGCACAGGTAGCCCACCATACTATTGCATTGTTTGCACATTATAGCACAAAAACATGTTTTTCTGCACAGGTAGCCTACTGTACTATTGTATTGGTTGCACATTTTAGCACAAAAACATGTTTTCTGCACAGGTGGCCCACCATACTATTGCATTGTTTGCACATTGTTGGACAAAAAATGTTTTCTGCACATGTAGCCCACCATACTGTTGCATTGTTTGCACATTTTAGCACAAAAACATGTTTTCTGCACAGGTAGCCCACCATACTATTGCATTGTTTGCACATTATAGCACAAAAACATGTTTTCTGCACAGGTAGCCCACCATACTATTGCATTGTTTGCACATTGTTGGACAAAAACATGTTTTCTGCACATGTAGCCCACCATACTGTTGCATTGTTTGCACATTTTAGCACAAAAACATGTTTTCTGCACAGGTAGCCCACCATACTGTTGCATTGTTTGCACATTTTAGCACAAAAACATGTTTTCTGCACAGGTAGCCCACCATACTATTGTATTGTTTGCACATTATAGCACAAAAACATGTTTTCTGCACAGGTAGCCCACCATACTATTGCATTGTTTGCACATTATAGCACAAAAACATGTTTTCTGCACAGGTAGCCCACCATACTATTGCATTGTTTGCACATTATATCACAAAAACATGTTTTCTGCACATGTAGCCCACCATACTACTGACCATAAACTCCACTTGACCTGAGAACAACAGTCTGTGTTTGGCTGCCATGCATGTTAGTCTGAAGGCTTCTCAGTGATTTTGGCCATGGTGGTCAATGAAACCCACTGGACTGATACTAAAGTCTGGAAGGCCTGAATTGGGCCAGTACTGTGTAGATGCTTGAAATGGCAATGAACTCCACTTGACTTGAGAACAACAGTCTGTGCTCGGCTGCTTTGCAGATTAGTCGAAAGGCTTCTTGGTGGATTGGGCCAGAGTGGTCAATGAAACCCAGTGGGCTCTGTGCTGATACTGATATCTGGAAGGTCTGAATTGGGCCTGTTTAAGCCACAGTGCTCATGCTGTCCTTCTCCATCGCTCATGCTTTGGCTTGCTCTCCATGGCTTTGCTCTTACTTACAAAACAAGAAGCAGAGAATCAGAACTGAATTTTGTCTTTAGGTTATTTATAGGGGGTGTCTCAAAACCTAGTGAGGGTCTACATAGACCCTCCAGTATGCGCTCCAGATATGTAGACTGTCCCAATTCTTACATACCTTAAACATGCTGTCTACTGAGGAACCTTATTTAGACCTGATTTTAAGAAAGCATTGAAGGCTTCCTCAGCCGCGAAGGCAATCCTAGATGCAACACAGGCTTTTTCCCAACATGGCGGACAAAAGCAGAGCTACTAGCGGAGAAGTCATCTTCAAATGCAAGTTATTCCGATTCTCTCTGGTGTTTTGATGTGTTTCTTGTTATATAATCACACAAAACAATATTTTATTTATAACCTTGTAACGAGTCGTTCACCATTTTGCTGTTTTATAATCGAGTCATTAGCATTTATGCTAGCAGGTTTTTAAGCCTCGGGCTATTGTTTTGGATGCCGTCCGGTAGCTTAGCGACTAGCTGAAACGTCGGTCGCATGCTGCAGTGGGCAGGAACAAACCGTGACGCAGTCTCTCTCTAACTAGAGCGTCTCAGTAATCTGTTTTATGAGGAGAGATGAGGAGAGAACACTGCTACTTAAACAGCTGCCTACATAGACAGCCCCCTTACACACTCACTAGGATTTGAGACACACCCATAATCTCTCAGGTGAAAATGTGTTCACTGTCCCTCCAGAAAAGGTGTCTTGAGTTTCGTTAGGGTCCCAGCGTCAAGCTGGCGTAGGAACCCCACTGACTGACCAGACCTAAGTTTCCAGGTCAGCAAATTATCAAGCCATGAGATGTTCTTGTAGCCTTAGCAACTCTTCAACCACCTCCTCTGCATTCTGTATTCTTGTTTCTGCCACTTCAATTCTTTGTTTGGCCTCCTCAATTCTTTTGTTGGATTTGTTCAGTTTGTCTTTTACGTCTCGTAGCTGCAGACTGTTGTCCTGGCGGAACTCTCTTAGCTCGTTGAGTATTTTGTCCAGGCTGGCTGCGTCTGCATTTGTGTTAGCTTTCTCTTGCTCGGGAACATTACCGCTACTGACGTCGTCTTTTACTGTGTTTTTTCTTTGTTTTCCCCTCGTTTTCATCAGAGCCCCTTCCATGCCTTGTATATGTCACTAAAAATGGTTTAGAATCATGTTTTCGGGCTTTAAACAGGAGCACGTTACAAGAGATTCCACTTTTGAAAGCTAAATGTGTACAATTATGTGAAATTCTTCATTTTTCAGTCCTGCTCTTCAATTTAGAATTGAAAACTATTTGCTGCTTGCGTTTGCACACCAAGGAATATGACGTCTGCGTTCAGTCTATCCATGCCGTGAAACACCCACATCAACACACACACACTAGGGGGCAGTGAGCACACTTGCCCAGAGTGGTGGGCAGCCCTATCCACAGCACCCAGGGAGCGGCTGGGGGGTTAGGTGTCTTGCTCAAGGGCACTTCAGTTGAGTCTCATCGGTACAGGGAATGAAACCAGAGACCTTCTGGTCACAAGGCTGGTTCCCCAACTTTCAGCCCATGACTGCCCCCAAAAAAGAAGTATGTTAGCTAGCATCAGCACTGTGCTCTGACAGATGACCTAGCTCCCTTAGCCCAGTTTTGTGTTTTACCTTTTTCTGTTTTGCTATTTTTGTCTACTTGAGATGCGGGATTAGTTTGCAAATGCAAATGTGTTTGAACTCTTAATGGATTGTTTTTGCAGCTTATATCCCATATATGGACCATGTAGATTATGGAGTAAATAGTTTTGACGATGTGTATGTTACATTAAACTACCATTCGTTTTTTATGCTGTGAGACCTTTAATTATTTCCCACTTAGAGCCCATAGAAGCTTAATGCAAGTTGTATGGAAATATACTATTATGATTTTGATGAAGCTGTTGTTGTGTGTACAGTAATTGCCATGTTGTTCTATGTTTTTACTGACTCAGTGGGAATAAATGTGAACATTAGATGACATTCTGCCGTTTTACACTGTCAAATGAACAGGGCTCTTATTACGTACTCTATAAAAACAATAAATGAATGCAGTAAAAATGCAATAGTCACATGCAAACAATCTGCAAATTTACTCAAGATAAATATTGCAAAGCGTTTATTAGCGCTGTCCTCGTGGCCCACACTCCGAGTATTCTCGCCCGAGGTTCCTCTGAGAAGATACCGCTATTCCAGATCCAATTACTACAATACATCCTACTACCTCTCGCGGGGGCTCGCAGGGCTTGCAGCGTCGGCAGGGGACCCGACTTGGACGCTTCCAGTTTCGGAAACCACACTCCATTTCTCGCTACAGTGCCTTTTAATGGAACGTGCCTGTGAACTATGAAGTATGGCTTTCTGTGACATTTCAAAACGGGCATTGTTTTCCAAAGTAACGCCCCGTTGGGATTTCGGCTCTGTGGCTCCGAGTCTGTGAAACCCGGCAGGCCGTCTCGAGCCGCCTCTCAGCGAAGGGGGAGAGCAGGGAGGGAGAATGTGCCAAAAAAAAAGCTGAGTCATCCGAAAACATCTCCAATAGTCTTATCTCTGCCCCTGATGGCTGTGTAGTGGAACTGCAGTCGCGGATAAGCAGTTTAAATGCATGTGATCACGATCACGATCATCGATTTCATGTGCGTGGCGCCGTTCCTAAAAGCTCAAGGCCGCGTTACAGTGAATATACCTAGACCTTATTTTTTGTTAAAGCAAACAATGCTAGCCCAATTAGAGGTGGTACAGAGTCTTGTTGATGTGTGTGCTTAAGCTGCTGAGTAGTAGATGTACAGCTACAGCCCCAGAGGGAATCCCCCCAGATTCTCTTTATTACCCCTGATGTAAACAGAACTGTCACCAGCGCCTGAGCGAGGGGCCCGTAGCTGTCACACACATGTACATACACACACACACATACAGAGAGAGCACTTTCCCTCCTCATGCATACATTTTTGCACATACTGTAAATATACTTGGACTCATGCACATGTACAGTATATGTGCCTGAATTAACTTAAATGCTGCACAGCTGGCATAAAAATCCACATGTGCTATTATTTCAGACAATCAAAGACAAGAGTAGGGCTTTTGATTCGATATGATTTTTATGTCTGCCCTACAGACCCACTACAGAGCCCACTACAGTAACTCTGTGGCCTCATTTGCACTGCAGAGCTAAACGGGTTGGAGCACAGAGCACTTCAAAAACCTCAGCACAGTTTTTTTGGACACGGCTAGCTCACAGTGCTCCATTCTGATTGGCCACTGAGTATTGCACCTCTTCCAAAAAGCAGATCTGTGGTCCAAAATAAAAATTTGGAACTATTTGCCACTTGTGTTTGCACTAGGGCTGTGTATTGGCAATACATATTGTAATACAGCGGTCACGATTCAATATATCACAATATATTACGATACTGCAAGCAAATGTTATTATTTACTAGATTTTACTATTAATACACACCACTATATGAACAGGTTTGTCAATGCTTACAATAGCACTGCATCCTTGTGCTGCTTGTTAATGTTGGAGTGGAGCTGAAAATGGATGCAACACTGCCATCTAGTGGTCAGCAGTTTAAATTCAGCACACAGTAATTCACTGTCTGCCAGGAATCTGTCTATCCATACACTATTGTATCGTACACAATAATATCGCCAACATTTTGAATATCGTGAACGATATTATACCCTGAAATATCGTGCCCATATATCACCCATCCCTAATTATCACATCAGGATACTACTTTTCTGTTTTTTGTTTTTAGCGAAAGAAAAATTCACACTTTTCTCATTTCTCATTATATATCTACTAGAGAGAGATTTTATCTGTCCAGTAACATTCACTTTACTTCAGTGCTGGATATATGGAGATATTTGGAGAGCATTATTTAGTATCGTGACATTCTGAATCATTGACTTCTGTTACAATCTGATGAAAATTCTTGTATTTTTTTATATCTTAGTTAGGGGTGTGCCATATCATATCGTATGCAATAATAAAATTAAATTTTCAATTTATTGCAGTAATGTATTCTTGAAATATATATTTTTAAATTCAGTATTTTGTCATATCTGCAAGATTATCGTTATCACAAAAATACCATGAAATATCGTGATATTATTGTAGGGCCATATCGCCCACCCCTAATCGATACAGTGTTTTTGAGAATCGATACAGTATCATGAAACATAATATCCCGATATTCCATATTTCTATATTTTCTAACACCCCTAGTTTAACCCATCAGTTCATTAAAACACCCACATAAACAAACACTAGTGAACACACACAGCGTTGCTATCTCTGTTTTCTGAACAGTACAATAAGGGTGGTTGAAAAGGTAGCATAACACCCTATAATCCTACAGAGTTTGGAGTCGGTTGCTCTTAGTTTGGCTAAGTTCTGGCTCTGACTTTCTTTGGTTCTTGGCAAGATCGTCTAGGGTGCGCCTAAGTAGGATGCAAATTGGATATGAGATTCTGGGGTCCGTATCTCAGGTTCCGTGAAGGCTAGCTATGCGATCCAGGGCTCATTGGAAAGAGGGCACTTTTTATTTTTATGCTTCATGTGAACACGGTAGCTGCCATTCACATTGTGTAAAAATGTCGTGGTGAAAAATTCTGGTTTTATTGGCTTACATTGAAACTGTATTCAGTTTCTTTCCTCTTCCTGTGAAGTTACCGTTTTGGAGATATGTGGACTGTGGACTGCATAAGCTGGAAAGCGAACAGTACATCTTCAATAATGTTTACCTCAAACTTTTACTACAGGCAGCTGAACCATAAACCTCCTGTCTGCATGACGAGGCACAGTCATGTAGAAGTATGCATTAGCTGAACCACAGTGATGCGCGGTGAGGTTGGGTGAATGATGGCGAGGTGTATTAGTCGATTCATTAGGTTTTGCTGGTGCGTTAATGGGCCTTCAGCTTTTATGTGGCTTCGTTAATGTATCCATAATGGGAAAGAGCTTCATCTGTGTCCAGCGATGTGCATATGTCTGCGAGGCCTGGAAATTGATTAGTGAGATTAACCCCTTCAGTGCTGGTGAAAATATAGCAGATTTGTTTGTATTTTAATCCACGATTCTCTGCTATTGATGTGATTTCTGAAGCTGCTGTATACATGCATCAAGAACAGGATCTAGTAGAGATTAAATGGTTTAAATGGATCACAAACCAAATGAATAATTCAGTATAATTTTGCAATAGCGTTGCAATGCTATTGTTTTTTTGCTTTATGGCAGATCTCCGCCATGTAACTCGTCCCCCAGTTTCGAAATATCAACACCGTTCCAGCTCCAGATTGTTCTGGTCTGATTGTGTGATTTGGACTTGTGTAAAGCTTTTTCATTGGATGCTCAGATTCTGGAAAATAACAGATTTTTTCTGGATTTTTTTCCCTTAAAAAATGAAAAGGATAGAAAAGTGTGTGCCAACCTACTGGACTTCTGCTCCACCGACACACACTGTTTTGCACACACTGACTCAGGACAGACCCCCGACCACAAGTCCAGTGTTGGTTTCACCTGCGCTCGTCTGTTTGTCATTTTTTTCATCCCTCTTTTCCCCCCCCATAGATTCCCATTCATTTTCGACACTCTCAAATATTATGGTTTTGTTTGACGTACAACCACCAAACTGCAGGTACTCACTCAGGGCAGCTCCCCAAACACACTGACATGCACTCCCCTTATTCATCCCTCGCTCCTGACACTGCTTAAGCTGCGCTTCCTTCAGCATGGGCACTTTCATAGTAGTGAACTACATTCTGAAGGCGTGTGAACGCTCACTCAGAAACTATCCCAGCTATCCCAGTGTGACCAATGTGGACACACAGCAGCTACTCTAGGGGCTTATGTAAATCAGTTATTGGAGACGTGTGTAAAGTGTTTAATGGTTTGCTGGTAAGATGTTTAGATTGTACAACTTTCAACTGTTCAGTACGCCATGAATATAATAGAATAGTGACTCTAGTAAAGGGGCTGAAGCTTTCTAGTCACATTTTATCTTAATTTCTTACTAATTAAATCTTTACTTTGATTTATTTTTAGTATTATTATTTCTATTTTTTATATTCACTGTTATTTTTTAATTTTGTTTCATGTATATTAGCTACTTTCTTTTCAGTTGTTTTAATTGATAATGATTAAATTTTCTTTATGTCAATCCCTGTTCATGTAAATGCTCGGCTACATTGAAAATGAGGGTTACCCTCAATGTACTTCAGAGCTAAAATAAAGGTTGATTAATTGACTGATTGACATGGGGTCAAACCAAGCAAACAATCGTACACTTAATTTTATTTTAGAGAAAGGATTCTACAAATTACTCAAAATTATTTGTTTGTTTTATTCTTAGAGTTTACTGTGGCTTGAATCAGCATGATGTATGGTTGACATATGCAAAAGCTTGGACTTACACCAATCAAATATCAATAATAAAAATAAAGAAGTTAACACATCCACGGGTAATCAAATAACATGTCTTCATAAAATGTAGTGTGGAAGTCGTATTTATATGCAGAATGTAACGTCTTGGGAAGAAAAAATATAAAATAATATGTAAAAGTATGATAACTTTAGCACAAGCCTTTAACAATAACTGTGTAAGTTGCACAGAGCATGTGTGAATTAATTTCTATTTAGAAAATTAACAAAAACAAATTATTTGAACAACATATGTTATTAGTAATAATAGTTCTTTAAACTGGGAAGATATTGTTTACTTATTTCAAAATGTTCATGCTACTTTGTATTGGATTGTTCTGGTGTATCTAAGATAAAGGATTTTAAACAATGAGATTAATTTGTAGTGTTTTTATTATTAGTCCTAATGTTTAATAATAAAAATGATTATTCAATCAAAAATGATCATTCGAATCAAGTAATCAAATTAATTAAAATGGACTTAATTGAATAAATAGAGATGATAGATAGCTTATATTCCAATTTGCATATTTAATAGTTTATTGAGAAAACAAATAAAATAAATAAAATCAGAAACTAAATCCTCATACATGAGTATGTTTTTCTTTGACAGCAACCATATGTGGCATTATTACCATGCCAATCAATCACTGCCAATTTATCGGGAGATACATTTTAACTGTTTTAATTGTTATCTTTTTTTTATAGCAAATATTATGAAGGATTATTTATTATCTAATAATAGTGGCAGTACTAGAATTGTGTCAGCTGTTGATGTGAGCAGAAATCAATATTCAGAAACATCACATAAACTGACCAGAGACATTCCTAACAGCAGAAAATCAGCAGTCTCTCCCGTTAAGCCCAAACTGACAGTGAACTGCACATGTGTTGCGATTACAGTCGAGCCCAGTTTAAACAACCTGGGTGTCGCTTTGAACCCACTGCTTAAGCGGCTATATTTAAACCCAGCACATGCTACCGCGCGGTGTCATCCTGGGTTAGCCAAAGCTGTAATTAGAACAATTGAATTGAAATCAAGTTAATCCTCGATTCTTGAGACAATTAAAGGGATGCTAATCTTCCTCTAGTGGCACAATTACAGCATTGCAACACAGCATTAGAGCTCAGTGCAGTCAGCAACATGTGCTGTATATACATGTGATGTAAAATGTAAAAGGCTGTGATTGGTCAGAGGGCTTATTTGCATATGAAGTCAGGTGCCAGTATCAGGGTAACGATTAGCAGGCGATAGCTTGTGCAGCTGCTGCTGATGAAATGTAGGTGAAACTTCGGAGCTCAGTGGGAAAGACGCTCATTTCGTACTAATTTAGCCATGAGCTACATATTAACAAACAGAGAGAGAGAGAGAGAGAGAGAGAGAGAGAGAGAGAGAGAGAGAGAGAGAGAGAGAGAGAGAGAGAGAGAGAGGGAGAGAGAGAAAGAAGAGAAATAGAGAGAGAGAGAGAGAGAGAGAGAGAGGAAGAGAGAGAGAAAGAAGAGAAATAGAGAGAGAGAGAGAGAGAGAGAGAGAGAGAGAGAGAGAGAGAGAGAGAGAGAAAGGGGAGAGAAAAGATAAAGTGAGAGAAGAGAGAGAGGGAGAGAGAGAGAGAGGGAGGGAGGGAGAGAGAGAAGAGAAACAGAGAGAGAGACAGAAAAGAGAGAGAGAGAAGAAAGAGAGGGGGGAGAGAAGAGAAAGGGAGGGAGGGAGAAAGGGAGAGAGAAGAGAAACAGAGAGAGGGAGGAAGAAAAGTGAGAGAGAGAAGAGAGAGGGCGAGAGAGATAGAAAAGAGACAGATAGACAGAGAGGGGTAGAGAAAAGATAGCGAGAGAGAAGAGAGGGAGAGTGGGAGGGAGAGAGAGAGAAGAGAGAGATAGAGAAAGACGGGGAGAGAAAAGAGAGAGAGAGAGAGAGAGAGAGAGAGAGAGAGAGAGAATAAATAGACAGAGAGAGAGAGGGAGTTAGAGAGATGGAAAAGAAAGCGATAGAGAGAGAGAGGAGGAGAGAAAAGATAGAAAGAGACAAGAGAGCGAGAGAGATAAGAGAGAAGAGAGAGAATGAAGATGAGACAGGGAGAGAGAGAAGAGAGAGAAACATACTGAATAACAAAGAGAAAGAGACAGACAGAGTGAAAAAGATGAGAAAGCTCCAGAGAGAGAGAGAGAGAGGGAGAGAGAGGAGAGAAGAGAGGCAGAGAGAGGAAGAGAAAAAAAGAAAAGAAGAAATGAGGAGGGAAGTAAGATAGAAAGAGAAAGAGAGAGGGAACGAGAAAGGTAAGACAGCAAGATAGCTAGAGAGAGAGATGGAAAGAGAGAGGGGACAAAGCTGGGGGGGGGGTGGAGGAGGAGTAAAGCTTTCTAAGTCCCTCACAAGGGAAATTAAGCCTTTTATCCCTCTTTCTTCATGTGTGTTTGCGCACGTGTGAGTGTGTGTGTGTGTGTGTGAGTGTGTGTGTGTGTGTGTGTGTGTGTGTGTGCGTCTCTGGTGCACAGTTAGGGCTGGTGTGTATTCTTTATGAGCTGCAGTGTGTAAACGGATTCCTCTGAATACACACTGCAGAGGAAGATGAAGAAGGTTTCCTGGAAACAGAAACAGAGTCTGAGTCTCAAACCGCGCTACGTATCACTGTAACTCAGTACTTCACCAGTACTGAGTAGTCAGCAGATCCAGACCAACACCTCACTGTAAATATGAGTCAGTACTTCCACTTAAAGGAGGAATCGGTTAATACAGGCGGAATTCACGTTCGGGGGCAGAAAGTCCACTGTTAGAAACCGTCTCGCCTCCTTCGTCTTCACTCCTTACAGTCTAGAAGAAACGAGACGAGAGAGAAGAAAGAAAGAAAAATAAATATACTGAGAGAGACAGTGAAGATGTGACAGGGAGACAGAGAGAGAGAGAGAGAGAGACAGAAGAAAGCAAATGAGAGAGAGAGAGAGATGGGGAATGAGAAAGAGAGAGAGAAGAGAGGGAAACATACTGAATGACAGAAAGAAAGAGACAGACAGATTTAGTACAGTGGTGAGCAGATCCAGACCAACGCCACACTGTGAATACGAGTCAGTGCTGTAAAGTCCACTGTAAGAAACAGTCCCACCTCCTTCATCCTCACTCCTTACAGTCTAGAAGAAACATTGCAAGTCCAGCATCAAACTTCATCCCCTCACTAGCCTATTTTTAATTTTTTTTATTTTTTTTAAATTAAACTTTAATTTTATTTACTAAGAATTTCATTGTACAGTGTAATAAAACTCCTGAATACAGCGCCTCCAGTGGTGGAAACAACTGCCTTCTTGTTTTTCTTTTTGAGTGGGCGTCCATGCTCATGGTGGTCAATAGCCCAAGCCAGCGTTGCGTTTACTCTTTCTTTCATTTTCTATCTGTTCTTAAATGATTTAAACGAAAGCAGCACCTTCAACACAATTGACCAGGTGTTAGAATACGCCATCGGGGCAGCAGTGCTACTACTTCATCCTCTCATGTTGGGCTGATGGCTTGAGGTACAAAGTGGTTCTACGAGACAAGACAGGCCAAGGCTAGCTGGTCAGCACACAACCTCAGTAGATATCTTGAAGATATCTTGAAGATTTGAATCTGTATAAAGATATACGATGTATATAGATGAACCAGTGAGATATGGAGAGTCTGTATGGGCGAGAGACCTAGAAAAGAGGAGAAAAGAAAAAGCTAGCAAGAGATAGACAATGAGGGGAGAGACAAGGATGAAAAGAGAAACAAAGTAAGAAAAAGAGAGAGAGAGAGAGAGAGTATTCTGAGGTTAATAGAGGGTCAGGAGTGGTCAGTAGGAGTGTTTAGACTAAGTGGGAAAGTGTTGCTGGTAGATGAATTGAATACAGCAGGTCATTCACCAAAGTCCACTCAAATCCTTTACTCCATCCATCTCTCCCTTTTATTCTAAATCATTCAGTCCATCCATCCCTGTTTCTTTCTCTATCCATCACTCCATCTGTTTCTCTGTTTCATACGCTACCTCTCCTTCTTCCTCCTCCTCTCTTTTTTCATTCTCTTGATCTCTCTCTCTCTCTTCCTGAGTCTAATCTGACCAGACTGTCCATTTAGTGCAGGCAAATCCTGCCAAAATCACCTCTTTCTTTTTTCAACACTCTCTCTTCGGCTTTCTCCTTTTCTGTACTTCGTTAATGCACTTGTTTGCTGGACAGCTCCATCTAACCTGTCTCTTACGTTTCCGCTGGGAGTGGACAGACGGATGCAGGCAGAGAAACAAACACTAACGTCTCTACCTTTGGCTACTGAGCTGATTCACTGGGCCTTGAAGAACAGCACTTGATCTTTAGGAATTAGGAGCTGTTGTCGTTGTTTGGTGGAGCTACTTAAATAAAATGTATGTTTATGTATTACATTATATAACTATGTAATGTATAGTACTGTAAGTATGGCTACATATTAATAGATATGTATTATATAGTATTTTAAATATGGCTACATATGAATACATATGTATTATATAGTACTTTAAGTAAGGCTACATATGAATACATATGTATTATATAGTACTTTAAGTAAGGCTACATATGAATACATATGTATTGTATAGTACTGTAAGTATAGCTACATATTAATACATATGTATTCTATAGTACTTTAAGTATAGCTACATATGAATACATATGTATTATATAGTACTGTAAGTATGGCTACATATGAATACATATGTATTATATAGTACTTTAAGTAAGGCTACATATGAATACATATGTATTGTATAGTACTGTAAGTATAGCTACATATTAATACATATGTATTCTATAGTACTTTAAGTATAGCTACATATGAATACATATGTATTATATAGTACTGTAAGTATGGCTACATATGAATACATATGTATTCTATAGTACTTTAAGTATAGCTACATATGAATACATATGTATTATATAGTACTGTAAGTATGGCTACATATGAATACATATGTATTATATAGTACTTTAAGTATAGCTACATATGAATACATATGTATTATATAGTACTGTAAGTATGGCTACATATGAATACATATGTATTATATAGTACTTTAAGTAAGGCTACATATGAATGTCACGAGCCATCCGAGAGGCAAAGCGCGCTCACGCCCAGAGGATCCACAACCACTTCCAGGACACGGGTGACACGCGGCGCATGTGGCAGGGCATCCAGGAAATCACACACTACAGGACAATGCCACCGTCCTGTGACAGTGATGCCTTCCTCCCCGATGCCCTTAACGACTTTTATGCACGGTTTGAGGCACAGAACAACACGTTGGTGAGCAAGATCACACCCAAGCCAGACGAGCAGGCGCTGTGCCTGACTGCAGTGGACGTGAGGAAAACTCTGCGCAGAGTCAACCCACGGAAAGCTGCAGGACCAGACAACATCCCTGGCAGAGTGCTCAGAGAGTGTGCAGACCAGTTGACAGATGTTCTCACGGACATCTTCAACGTCTCCCTGCGCAGCTCCACTGTCCCAACGTGCCTCAAGACCACCACCATCATCCCCGTGCCGAAGAAGTCCACGGTGTCCTGCCTCAATGACTACCGTCCCGTAGCTCTCACGCCCATCATCATGAAGTGCTTCGAGAGGCTAGTCATGAGGAACATCAAAACCCAACTGCCCTCTTCATTGGACCCCTTGCAATTTGCATATCGTCCCAACCGCTCCACGGACGATGCCATCACCACCACCCTTCACCTCTCCCTTACCCACCTGGAGAAGAAGGACACCTACGTCAGAATGCTGTTCATAGACTTCAGTTCAGCATTCAACACCATCATCCCGCAGAATCTCACCAGGAAGTTAAGCCTGCTGGGCCTCAACACCCCCCTGTGCAACTGGATCCTGGACTTCCTGACAGGGAGGCCCCAGTTAGTCCGGTTCGGGAACAGCAGCTCCAGCACCATCACCATGAACACTGGGGCACCCCAGGGCAGTGTACTGAGTCCTCTGTTGTTCACCCTGCTGACTCATGACTGTGTTGCGAAACACAGTTCTAACAGCATCATAAAGTTCGCCGATGATACAACTGTGCTGGGTCTCATCAGCAAAGGCGACGAGTCAGCATACAGGGAGGAGGTACAGCAGCTGACAGACTGGTGTACAGTCAACAACCTTCACTGGAATGTAGAGAAGACCAAGGAAATGGTTGTTGACTTCAGGAAATCAAGACCGGACCACTCTCCGCTTAACATCAACGGCTCCTCTGTGGAGATCGTTAAGAGCACCAAGTTCCTTGGTGTCCACCTAGCGGAGAACCTCACCTGGTCCCTGAACACCAGCTCTACAGCCAAGAAAGCCCAGCAGCGTCTCTACTTCCTCCGGAAGCTGAGAAAGGCCCGTCTCCCTCCACCCATCCTCACCCTCTTCTATAGGGGAACCATAGAGAGCATCCTAAGCAGCTGCATCACTGCTTGGTTTGGGACCTGCACAGCCTCTGACCGCAAGTCCCTCCAACGCATTGTGAGGACAGCTGAGAGGATCATCGGAGTCTCTCTCCCCTGCGTCTTGGACATTTACACCACCCGCTGCATCCGCAAAGCAACCAGCATTGTGGATGACCCCACCCACCCTTCACACAGACTGTTCTCCCTCCTGCCATCAGGAAGAAGGTACCGCAGCGTCCGGTCCAACACGACCAGACTCTGCAACAGCTTCTTCCCCCAAGCCATCAGACTTCTCAACACAACTCAACGTCTGAACTGATATCTTTCTCCAACCATTTACCCCAGATAAAAAAAAGGGAAGCATTTTTTGCACAAAGCATTGCACTAACAACTTTACTACCTCACTGGACTCTATTTATTACACATTGCACAATTTGCACACTACCAGCAATTATTTATTATTCTCTGTCTGTACTGTGTTGTGTTGTCTGTCCGTACTTGTTTGTTTGTGTTGCACTTGTGTCTGTATGCACTGTCTATGTTGCACCATGGTCCTGGAGGAACGTTGTTTCGTTTCACTGTGTACTCTGTATGTAGTTGAAATGACAATAAAAACCCACTTGACTTGACTTGACTTGAATACATATGTATTGTATAGTACTGTAAGTATAGCTACATATTAATACATATGTATTCTATAGTACTTTAAGTATAGCTACATATGAATACATATGTATTATATAGTACTGTAAGTATGGCTACATATGAATACATATGTATTATAAAGTACTTTAAGTAAGGCTACATATGAATACATATGTATTATATAGTACTATAAGGTTGGTAAATATGAGTACACATGTATTATATAGTACTGTAAGTATAGCTACATATTAATACATATGTATTATATAGTACTGTAAGTATGGCTACATATGAATACATATGCATTATATAGTACTTTAAGTAAGGCTACATATGAATACATATGTATTATATAGTACTATAAGTATGGCTACATATTAATACATATGTATTATATAGTACTGTAAGTATGGCTACATATGAATATATATGTATTATATAGTACTTTAAGTAAGGCTACATATGAATACATATGTATTATATAGTACTATAAGTATGGCTACATATTAATACATATGTATTATATAGTACTGTAAGTATGGCTACATATGAATATATATGTATTATATAGTACTTTAAGTAAGGCTACATATGAATACATATGTATTATATAGTACTATAAGGTTGGTAAATATGAGTACACATGTATTATATAGTACTGTAAGTAGAGCTGTGTATTGGCAAGAACCTGCTGATACAATATGTACTCATACGTATTCAATACGTTTACAGTCACGATTCAATATATTGTGATATACTGCAATTTTTAAAATCCTACTATTAAAACACACCACTATATGAACAGGTTTGTCAATGCTTACAATAGCACTGCACCCTTGTGCTGCTTGTTAATGTTGGAGTGGAGCTGAAAATGGATTACAACACTGCCATCTAGTGATCATATGTTTAAACACAACACACGATGATTCACTGTCTGCCAGGAATCTGTGTATCGATACTGTGTTTTTGAGAATCGATACAGTATCACTAAACATAATATCCCGATATTAGATATATAGATATTTTCTTACACCCCATAACTATAAGTGTGGCTACATATGGCTACATTATAAAATACACTTTAATTGTATCTTAGACATTTTCCATACTCAAATAAGAGTTAAGTGTATTTTCTTTCTCTTCTGCTCTGCTTGGTCTCTCATTTCTCTCTGGATCTCGCAGACCTTGTGCACTCTGGTGGGATTAGCCTTATTGTCTTATTGAGGTGATTTTGTCTTTACTTGGATTAGCCTAAGCAAAGCCTTCACCCACTTCCTCCCATTTTATGGCAACAACGTTGGTGGTTCTCAGCAAGAAAGCATGAAAGCAAGGGGACGTACTGTATGTTGACTGCCTATTCTTGCTGAGGCTTTTACCTCAAACCTGGAGGAACCACAAGTATATACATGTACATGTGGGAAGAGCATGGAGGCAAAATCTTTGGCTTTGGCTAGAAAACTGAGGTTTGTGTTGTTACTGCTAAGCACTACCATTAGTAGAGAGTACTCACAAAAACACTATGCTGGTTGAGAATTGTGGTAGACTACAAACATGCACTGGGGTTGAGGTTGTGAGGTTGTAGGAACTCCTTACCGTGATCAACTCAGCTTGTAATAAACACTTAGCATTCACTCCAAACATCAGGGTCATGGCCAGGTAGACCTTATTGTGCCATGTGTTTTATTTGACAATTCTTCAAATATCAATTCACCAAAAATAGATCTAGTCGGTTAACTTGAGTTCTACAAACTTCCCCTCTCTTGGGTGCCCCCACATGTGCAAGACTGACCCCCGTTGAGATTTTATTTTAGTTAAACCCACACATCAATTAAGTATTGGAAATCCCACCGGTCAAGCACTATAAGTGTCACATTCGTTAATATAGTCTTTTTGAGCAACAACCAAACACAATGTTGGCAGTATGGGGCACTAATCCAGGATTTTATTCAAGGTATTAATTAGAACTTTAATTCCATGTATTAGTTCAAGGCTCTTAAACTCTGAGATAGACCTATAACTAGTTGGTTTACAATAATTTGCAAAACATAATTTTTTTTAAGGCCCAGGTTTCAAATCCCTGCTTAGGCAGTGATGTTAACATTTTAGCCTGCCTGCGGAATCTGAGCTGCTGCGTTCTGTACGAGTTGGACTGTTTTCTTAGGAACTCCAGTAAGAAGAGCATTGCAGTGATCAACTCTGATTGTAATAAACAGATTGTATGTCTAAATTATTTTAGCTAAAAAGGTTCTTCTGCCTGTTTTGCGCAGTTACGTATTTCCACCAGAGAGGGCACCAATTCACCAAATTTACCAAAGAAACACAATTCAGCTATAACTTCCCCTCTAAAGTACCAGCATTGTGTAATATCTAAAAATATGAGTTTGTATGATTACTCTATATCAAAGCTGGCCTGTATTTCAGGGCGGCACAATGGTGTAGGGGTTAGCCCTGTCGCCTCACAGCAGGACGATCCAGGTTGGATTCCTGGTCCGGGTGGTTCTGTGTGGACTCCCTATGCTTGAGTGCATGTAAGATTGATCAGTCATGTGATGGACTGGTGACCTGTCCATGGTGTACCCAGCCTATTCGCCCGATCACTCTGGGATTGGCTCCAGCCCCCCGTGAACCTGACTAGCATGATAAAGGGGAAGATAATGGATGGATGGTCTGTATTTCATACATTTTTCCCATTTCTTTGTCAAAGGATGAGCCCATCGTCCCCCATGTCATGACTTGAAACCACCTTCTGAAGGTTAATGAAGTAGCAGCTTGTGTAATTCTCTCATATTACATATACTCTGATTACTCTACGAATCTCAGCGTCGCTTCCACCTCGAACCGTGGATTTAAACTCTCTTCTCCCGAATCTGATGAGCTGACAGCCAAAGCCGGCGAATTGTAAACTCATCAGCAAACATATCAATACGCCTCACATGCGCAGGCCCGGGGACGAGGACACCCTGCGGGTGTTTTCTGAGTGAAAATTAATTGCTTATTTGTTTGCATTTCCTCAGATCCGCGAGATGGCGAAAATTAGAAACGTCAAAGCGACGGAGATAAATAAAAAAATGACAGGGCCTTGTGACTCGGCAGAACGAGGGAGCAGGAGACGCTTTTAAATCAGCGAGCGGAGAGACGCAGTGGTAGAGGGCAGTGGAGTCCTGCCGAGCTGAGCTCCCATTGGAGCGAGTAAGCTGTCACGGCTAAATATGGCCTCTGAGCTCAGAGAGTGTGTCAAAGGTTAATGAAACGGGCTCTCTCTTTAAAAGTTCTAAAACTACACTAACAGCTGACTCCAGCGTTTAGCTAATCTGATTTACTGTCTGAAGCTCTGCGTTAGGTAAGGAGCTCACGCTGTTTATGCAAAAAGACATCCTGGCAATGGAAAAATCTTCAGTGCAGGCATTGTTTCTAATATTTTCTAATATATGAGATTGCTGTAGGGATATGGGATTGCTAGACCTGTTTCTGGGCATGTTTTCACAGTTTTAATAATAAAATATAATAATATTTATTTACTTTTTTATTGGGCACTGCTTTATCAGTTTATCAGTGAGTCTAAATAAGCCTCGGATCAAATGTATAAGTACTAAGATAGAGTTTTTATTATTTGTCTCTCGAAAGCAAGCACTGATCTTGAGTGGAAAATAAAGGTTCCACAGTTTAGAACCAGGATAACTGTGGCTCTCCTTGTTTTCTGTATTTTACTGAAGGTGAAGGTCAGTATCGGCAGATCTAAGATAAACATCAACAGAGAGAGAGAGATGTTCTGTGATGTGAGCAGGTTCTAGATTATCCATCCATCCATTATCTGCCACTTTATCCCGCTAGTCAGGGTCAAGGGGGGGCTGGAGCCAATCCCAGCACCATGGACAGTTCGCCAGTCCATCGCACAGTTTAGAACCAGGATAACTGAAAGAGGCTCTCCAGGTTTTCTGGACCTTACTGAAGGTGAAGGTCAGTTTTGGTAGATCTAAGATAAACATCAACAGAGAGAGAGGCGTTCTGTGATGTGAGCAGGTTCTAGATTATTTAGAGCCTAATAGATGAGGACAGAACTTCAATACAGAAGGACTGTTTTCTTTGGAACCTCATTAAGAGCACCATTACGGTGATCAACTCTGTTTGTAAGAAACGGATGAACACGTGTATGTAAACAAAGAAAGCATACGTGATCAGTAATCAGGAGAAGCAGATCCGTGATAGGCCCCTGAGCGAGAGTCCAGGGTCATGTGATCTCCCAGGGGATTCTGGGTGTTGGAGTTAGTGACTGTCTGATGTCACACTTACTCTACTGATCTTTAGACTTTATAGTCTTGAAGCATTCCTCATCTCTGTACTTTCTTCCTGTACATTGGAAGCAGTTGTTGGAGTTGAGGGGGGTACGTAAAGGTCAGCTGCTCTGAAGTTCCTTAGGCTGTCCACACCTCCACCAGGGGCCTCAGGCGTCTCAGTGAGGCTGCCCAGAGTGTGATTCGGGGATCTTCTGACCAGCTATGCCACGCTCTACTGACTGTGGAGTTTGACGTTGTCTTAGATTCTTGTTGGACCAATTGTTGGACTTCAAGAATTCTTTTCTCCTGTGGTTGCTTTCACAACGTCATCAGTAATTCAACACCGCCTTAACTTTTTATCACATCATTCTGATTCTCAACCTGATTTTTGAAACTCTATGCAACCCCCCACCTTGAATTACCCAGTCCTCTGGAATGTTAAGGCATGCTGAGCAAAGTAAGCTCCAAGTGAACAACAACAGCAATCTAATTCATTTGCTGGGGTTCTTGACCCTAGACAATGAGCCCAATGAGAATCTTAATCACAGGAACATCTCTTAAACCTGTTCGGCCCTACTAGAATGACCTGGCATAACATTTTCATTACAGTCTGAAAGCAAAAACTGAAATATTAATATTATCACTGATATCGATTGATTTTAACATCTACCGATTTGAGTGAGTGGGGTCCGGACTCTAGTTGGCATTATTCAGGTTGCAAAGAACCATAGCTGTGGTTGCACTGGAGTTGCATAGGCTCAGGAGTATGGCATTTGAATTATGGGCAATCAAATCAACTAACTGACATCACTATTAACTGTGGACTAGATCAATAATTTAGTGCTGGAAATCTTGACTCTATAATTAGGAATGGTGGATGGATTCTCCGCAGCTTTCTGGGTTGTGGTGGTGGCTGGAACACTGCATCGTGCACTCGCTCTGCTGTAAGTATCGCTTTTAAGGCTTTATATTTGGCTGTTTCAGAGTTGTACCTACTGGCCTATACAGGTGACCTCAGAAAGAGAGAGACCAGGTGGAGTAGAGAGAGGCCTTGGTCCACTAGGGTACACAGCGTTAGTGGGTTGTTTGCTGATTGACCTGTAGAGTGAACAGTTCACTGTATTAGATGTTTTATTCAGTATTTTAAGAATCCTTTGATCAGGAAATCTTTAATATAAATTCTATTCTCTAATTGTGTAATTGCATTCTTTTTCTTGGTGAGTTATCAGTCTTGAGATTTGATATTGACTATTGAAATATGTGTAATTGTGGATATTAGGTTTGTTAAACTGTTTGGATGTTCTACAGCGGGTGTGGCCAAACCTTTTTTCAAAGGGGGCCAAATATCAAAATACCAGTCTCTCTTTCCAAAAGAATTATTCATAAATTATACATAGCACTGTATTCAAAATATGAAAAAAACACACAAATGTACGGAATAATTAATAATTATTTAACTAATTAATTTAATTTTACTGTAATTGCAGCAGCAGGAGACCAACAGAGTAAACAATGTTATAGTCTAGTGCAACTTTGGTCTGAACATGTGCTGAACAACAATCTTTTTTTAGTGTTTCACCTGTAGATTGTATATCACTCAGTCACTGCATCACCAAACTAATGGAAGTCTTCTATTTCTAAAGTCACATAATCTATTATGGAATGGAAAATCTTTCTCTGATGGTGAGTTTCTCTGCAGTGACAGGGACAGTGGTGGGTGTGTTAGTGTGTTGCGCTAGTGTGAGTGGATCAGACACAGCAGCGCTGCTGGAGTGTTAAAACACCTCAGTGTCACTGCTTAGCGATTGGCATAACCAATTCATAACTCCCTCTGGTCAGGTTCTCCTGCATCCCACGTGCCCAACAGTTGCTGCTGTGAGAGCAGGTCTCTCTGTCCTCTCGTTGCCATAATGTTCAAGCTTTGTTTCATAATGTCTATTCATATTTAACTCCTTCATTACCGCAGTAGTCAATATTATTATTATTATTATTATTATTATTATTATTATTATTATTATTATTATTATTATTATCAATAATAAAAATAATAAATATAATAATAATAATAATAATAGAATTAAATAACACTTTGCTTATATGAGTGTAGTTTTGTATCGTTATTTGGTGCATCTGGATTTTTTGCATTTTTTGCCTACAACCCTTTATATCAAATGTTTACTAAAGTAAACTAACTAAAAATAGTTTTACACATTCTGTAGCCGATAGCCGATATAGATTGAGGGCGGGGCTATATGCCTCGGCAGGGCTACATGCAGTTATTAGCGCAAGCAAGTCATGAAACATGGTCTAAACTGGTTTATTTCCATTTTTAACGAGCTCATATGAAACAGTATAATATGTTTAACTAAATTAGAAGTTGGTCTATGTGGACGTAACCGCTTGATAAGCTCCAGAAGAGCCACATCTGAAAAGTATCTCTACTAGGAACAGCAGAGCGTGAATCCAGGTGGAATATTAAGCAGCAGAATGAACGTCTTCTACAGCCGAGAAGAGCTGCTTATCTAGAACTATAAACTCAATCACTCTGGCTGTGGTTCTTTAGCTCTCTGGCTGTTTCTGCTGCTGTTCTGTTGGTACCGGTCAGATCTGGTCTGTATGGTGTTCTGGGTTATTTGTTTTGTGTTAGCTGTGTGTGCTAGCTCTACTGTTTACTGATACTCACTGTGTTCAGCTGTGTGGTGTCTCTGAGGTGCTGTATCAGATTAGTAGTGTTAAATGTCTTTGTCTTGGTTCTCCGCGAGAGACGCTGATTTTACTATTTTTACAGATGTTATAAACTGGCCTGGATGAGTCTGAGTCACATACACAGACAGACGACATGTTTTCTATCAGCACATGTGGTGAACACTGTAAACTGTTCTCGCGAGGCCGCTGCTTTAGTCTGTCTGTGGAAAATGAAAGGGTATGTATTTCCACCTAGTGGTTCAGATAGGAATTGCAGGGAGCTGGTTGGAGGGCTCCTCTTCCTGGATGAAACACTAGCTGAAAATACAGAAATAAGACTCATAACTCATAATTGGAGAAATATCGGCCGATCACATATTTGAATTATTTTGATTATTGGCTTAATCGACCTAGCTTTACAGTAAGCATTTCTTTAATGGTCTTGCTGTGCATCAATAGGAAGCGTCCTCACAGAACAGGATGTGTAAGGGGTCCTGTTTCATAAAGATAAAGATAAAGATACCTTGTTCTCACTGTAGTTGTAGAGTGAAACCTGGGTTGGAAAGATGAGCCGCAAAAACAGCTCAGCCTGCTGGAGATCCGAAGAATATAGGTCTGCTTGACAAGATTAATAGACCCCCTGCAACAAACGGAGCGGAGAAGTTCAGCAAGCCGGCGCGCGGCGGCGAGTAAGGGCACCTTTGTAAGGACATACTGCGTTACCCGGCGAACGCTATACACAGCTAATGATATAAACATGGCTGTTACATTAGCGATGCTGTTTCAACAGAACACGGCTCTCTGCCCTGTTGTTTTGTTCCATGCGCTCACATTACACCGATCGATGGACTACGCCACCCAGACCGGCACCATAAATAAGGTGTGTTTAGCTTTGAAATCTGAGGACATGCTGGTGGTGCTTTTCCTGCACTAGGAGCCTTCCAGAAAAAGGGCCTCAATTCGTTTAACGCGTCACGCTAGCGCTCTTTCTTTCAATGCATATCGTCTTTCAGAATCTCAATTCAGGGCCACGTTCGAAAATAGCCCGCCGTGTTCGACTGGAAGTGACACACAGGGAGGTCTCCAGGTTCATGATGCTGCACCCAGTGGTTCAGGTTTGCTCCGTATGGCCTTTTTATTTACCGATGACTGTATTTTTAGTTGCTTGTCTTGCTTCGTCACTGTTGCGTCTTTAAAGGGCTGATATGCTGCTTGTGTGTTCTGTTTTTGCTCCTTAGCCCACTTTTCGTTGGTTGGTCGAATTAGTTTACGTGAACATTTTCTGGCCTCTCTTGTTCGTTACAATAAAACCAGACTGGTTTGGTATTGTGCCTTTAAGATATCGTCTCTGTCCAATGAAAAACATGTATCTCTATTTTCTTTCGATTTTGAGTTTTCTGCATCATTTGAACACGGCAGTGGTTCTTTACATTTACATTGTGTGAAAATGTTATGATAAATGGACCAATAGAAGTGCTCTAAAACAGCTTGGAAAACATTCTGGTTCCATTGACTTACATTGAAAGTAAAGTATGTTTTTGTTCTCTCCTGTAAAGTTACAAATTTGGCGATACCTGTTTTTTATTGGACAGCAACGATATGTAAATGATATTTTCTTCTGATTGGCTGTCCTGTATTGGGCACCATGCAAAAAGGATTCTGGGCTGTAAAACTCCAGTGTGAATGGGTGGAGCTAAACAGTATAGAAATAGATAGATAGATTGGATTGTTTTATTCATTAAATAAATAAATCCCCACTTTAGACCCTAACGTTGGTCATACCAGAGAGAAAATGGGAGTGGTTTGTTTGGGGAGTAGCCTCCCTGGAGTCTAATGGCCTCTCTGAACTCTAATGGTCCTGACAGAGTGTTAGCAGTGAAACTAGTGAGGATGTGAAGTGTATGAGCGAGAGAGAGAGAGAGCTTCTCCACACTGCCCTCTGGACAGCAGTGCTCAGATTAAGGAGGAGAGGAGGTGTCGGGGTTATCACACTCACTCCTGTGACCAAAATAGCCCGGCGGCAGGCCGCAGTCTGAGGTTAGCTACAGAGTGGAGCGAGGGAGAGAGACAGCTGCAGCATAGTGATGGACATTTGAATCATTTTTTTGCATATAAAATCAAGAAGGATTTATATATATATATATATATATATATATATATATATATATATATATATATATATATATATATATATATATATATATTTATATATATATATATATATATTTATATATATATATATATATTTATATATATATATAATATATATCCATTTAGCTTAGTGTGAGATGCAGTACCAACTGTTTTTGTCTTCTGCAGCTCTACATCACGTACTTAGCCAAACACTTATAATTATCTCCAAATAAATTTCATATCAAACTAAGTAGTAGGGGTGGGCGATATGGCCCTACAATAATATCACAATATTTTATGGTATTTTTGCGATAACGATATTCTTGGCAATATGACAATACATTGAATTAAAAAATATATATTTCTGCAACAAAATTAAAATGACATTTTATTATTGCATATGATATGATATGGTACAGCCCTAACTGAGATATTAAAAAATACAAGAATTTTTATCGGATTGTAACAGAAGTCAATCATCCAGAATGTCACGATACTAAACAACACACTCCAAATATCTTCATATATCCAGGACTGAAGTAAAGTGAATGATACTGGACAGATAAACTCTGTCTCTAGTAGATATATAATGGGAAATGAGAAAAGTGATTTTTTTTTGCTAAAAAGTAGTACCCTGATGTGATAATTAGGGATGGGTGATATGACACGATATTTCAGGGTATAATATCATTCACGATATTCAAAAATATTGGCGATATTATTGTGTATGATACGATATGGCACACCCCTACTAAGAAGCCAAACATTAGTATTCAGTGAGTTAAAGAAACACTGTGGTGATGTATTTGAGACATATTCTAATATATGCTATCCTAGGGAGAGTAAATGTGGTAAAGGGAGATGGAGCAGTAGAGTGATGGATGAGATGGAGGAATGAATGGATGCAGGAGATGGAGGAGTGATAAGGTGGAGAGATGATGGAAGACTGGAAAATACAGGCTTGTGAGAGAGATAGTGGAGAGATAGAAGAGTGGAGTAGTGGAGAGGTGCCCTTAGGAACATCCCCCACATTTCTGGTCTCAGCAGTACTGAGAGATGAAGGAGTGGAAAGACAGAGGAAAAATAAGAGGAGTAGAAAGATGGTGGTTGTGGAGGAGTGGAGTAGAAAAGTGAAAAGATGAACTAGTGAATAATGGACTGAGGGAGAGATGGAGGAGTAGAGAAGTGGAGACATGGAGAAGATGGAGAATTGGAGATATGAAGGAGTGGATAGTAAAGGGATGGAGGAGATCATGGAAGAGTGGAGAGAAGTAGGAGTAGAGAAGTGGAGGAATGCACAAGATGGAGGTCTGGAGATATGCAGGAGTGGAGATAATGGAAGAATGGAGAGATAGAGGATTTAAGAGAGATATATGAGATGAACAAGTGGGGACATGTAGGGGATGGAGGATTGGAGGAATGCATGAATGGATGGTAGAGGAATGGAGAAAAGGGGATGATGGAGAAGTGGAGAGTTCATAGTGCTGGCAGCGCTGAAGGACCCTCAGAGTCAGCCGTACTTTACCCTCATGTGATTAGGTTTATATGTACTTACACACTGCTGTGCAAAAGTCCTAGCTTCACTGTTTAAAAATCTTTATCTTATCAATAAGTGAATGTTCACTAGTAAGAACAGCAGATATGAATAATCATACATACAATACAAAATAACATGAATATCTTATTGTGAGAGAAGTAGATCATATCTTGAGCTCCAGTTAGAAGAACAAAGTGTAGTTCCAGATTTCTCCTGGACGCCCCAGACATTGTATGAATGTATTCAGTTCCTTCAGCAGCAAATCTTGATTTAGCTTAATGAAGTACTGAGCAGTCAAAGCAGGTATTAGATGAGAACTGTAAATAATACTGGGTTGTTTCCACAAGGGGAAGCTGTATTAGTACTATAAAGTGTTTTGGTGAGTAAATAAAAGTTTTTTTTTTCTGGAAGAAAAAAATGTTTTTAAATGTAATAATCTCCCCAAGTGCCTAAAAAAATAATAATAATAATATATATATATATATATATTTTTTTTTTTTTCTATAGAAGTAGAAGTGCTCAAAAATAGCTTGGAAAAGAATTCTGGTTCCATTGACCTACATTGAAAATGAAAATTGAAAAAAGTTTGTTTTTGGTGTCTCCTACAAAGTTGAATACAAAGCAACAATATATATATATATATATATAGTATATATATATATATATATAAATATATATATATATACTATATATATTTTTTTTTTTTTTTTTTTTTTTTTTTTTCCAATTAGAATTTGCCACATCTGTTTTGCACACAGTGGAATCTGACCTCTGCGTTTAACCCCTCCGTGCAGTGAAACACCCACAAATACACACACTAGCAAACATACACACTAAGGGGAGGTGAGCACACATGCCCGGAGCGGTGGGCAGCCCTTATCCACAGCGCCCGGGGAGTGGTTCAGTTTAGGTGCCTTGCTCAAGGGCACTACAGTCATGGTTTGCCGGTCCCAGGGGTCAAGCCGGCAACTTTCCGGTCACAAGCTTCAGGCCATATATATATAAGAGAAAGAAAACCTAAGAAATTGGGGTGAGGCCAACGTGAAAGGATGAGAGAAGAGAAAATGAAAATGGTTTTTCATATTGTATGTGTTTCTGGATGCAGATTAAAGATGTGCAAGGAATTAATTTGCACCAGAGCTGCATATTTTCCTTTTTTTACATCTGTTTAAGCTGTATGGAGATAACAAGGAAGAAATTGAAAACCAGGTGAAGATGAGAAGAACTGCGATGGGAAACAAAGCAAAAAGACCTCTGAAAGCTCTGAAAGCTCAGCGCTGCTTGTGGTTTTGTAGGGTGGGAGACGCTACTGTGCTGTATTAGACTCTTTTTTAGGCCCTGCATTACAATCAAAGCTTTTTCTAATATCATTTCACATGTCAGTTCAAACGCATCAGTTTCTCCTACCCTTCTCAGCGCTTGACTGACAGCTGCTGTTATAACTTTAACATGCTGCTAAAGATGTTATTGACATGGTGACATGATGCTGGACTTATTGAGTCCCAGCTGCTGCTAGAAATGGAGCCTCAGGACTTTGTGCAAGAAGTGGAGAAAACTAACATTATATATTCCTTCCTTCCTCACTTCCTCCTCCGTCTGTCCGCTGCCCGTTATTAAAATTCAGTAAGGGTCTTGCGTTGGCAGATTTTATTGGGCGGAATATTAAACCCCTGAGTGCGCTTGCTGGGTTGAACTTTCACAGACCTTTTTCATGTTTTCTAAGCGAAACTTTCTGTTCGGTTGTTGTCAGGAAGAATAGTGTGCGTAGTCCGCTGACCTTTCCGGCAGGGGCTTTTTGCGCTGTCCTTTGAATGTTGAGGAAAAAAAAAAAAAAAACAAATCAAAGCCTTCAAAGTGTCAAATGCTCTCTCCGCTATGCCTGAAAACATCAGCCATGCTATTTTATCTGTGGGCAGCCTGCATTCACTTCCCCACAGCAGCTACCCAAATGGTGTTTTCATCGATTGCCACCTTAGCTTTAATTAGCGGAGCCACTAGCCAGTAAATTACTGTGTAAGTTCATCAGAGAAAGAAAAAACAGGCTCCGGCAGACTGCAAGGTCGCTGACACTCAGTCCATAAAGAGGGACACTATAAATTTCACACTGTATAAAAATCATTAGTCACCATGCACAGGGAAAACATGTGTTGTAAGTGATTGCCTTTGGAAAATGAAAGCCTTTATTCTACTTAGAACTGGAGTTTGATCCAGTGTTGTGACTACTGGGAGGATACAAGGCTGGGGGGGGGCACACTAGGGCGAAATCTGTACTGGGACCCTCTACTGACACATTTGTACACACTTGTGCATTTTTACACACTACAAATAAGATTTATTTAGTAGTGGTTTGTATAGTGTAGTGAGTTACACTGCTTCCCTCTGTGTTGTAGATGCGGGTTCGATTCCCCACCTGAATAACCACCATACACTATACCAATAAGTCCTTGGCTAAACTGTAACACTACCTTCACCTACCTGTGTACAGGTAAACTGTAACACTACCTTCACCTACCTGTGTACAGATAAACTGTAACACTACCTTCATCTACCAGTGTACAGGTAAACTGTAACACTACCTTCACCTACCTGTGTACATATAAACTGTAACACTACCTTCACCTACCTGTGTATAGATAAACTGTAACACTACCTTCACCTACCTGTGTACAGGTAAACTGTAACACTACCTTCACCTACCTGTATACAGGTAAACTATAACACTACCTTCACCTACCTGTGTACAGATAAACTGTAACACTACCTTCACCTACCTGTGTACAGGTAAACTGTAACACTACCTTCACCTACCTGTGTATAGATAAACTGTAACACTACCTTCACCTACCTGTGTACAGATAAACTGTAACACTACCTTCATCTACCAGTGTACAGGTAAACTATAACACTACCTTCACCTACCTGTGTACAGATAAACTGTAACACTACCTTCACCTACCTGTGTACAGGTAAACTGTAACACTACCTTCACCTACCTGTGTACAGATAAACTGTAACACTACCTTCACCTACCTGTGTACATGTAAACTGTAACACTACCTTCACCTACCTGTGTACAGATAACTGTAACACTACCTTCACCTACCTGTGTACAGGTAAACTGTAACACTACCTTCACCTACCTGTGTACAGATAAACTGTAACACTACCTTCACCTCCCTGTGTACATGTAAACTGTAACACTACCTTCACCTACCTGTGTACAGGTAAACTGTAACACTACCTTCACCTACCTGTATACAGGTAAACTGTAACACCACATAAGACAGTGTGTTTATTTAACCCTTTCCAAGCTTCTCCTTCTATAAACAACCCAGTATTATTTACAGTTCTCATCTAATACCTGCTTTGACTGCTCAGTACTTCATTAAGCTAAATCAAGATTACTGCTGAAGGAACTGAACACATTCATACAATGTCTGGGGCGTCCAGGAGAAATCTGGAACTACACTTTGTTCTTCAAACTGGAGCTTAAGATATGATCTACTTCTCTCACAATAAGATATTCATGTTACTTTGTATTGTATTTATGCTTATTTACATCAGTTCTAATCATATCTAGTGTTCTTACTGGTGAAAACACACTTATTGCTAAGATGAAGGTTTTTTAACACTAGAGTTTGGACGTCCAAGACTAATGCCGAGTGTTGTACAGACATAAATATGTGTCAAAACTGTCAAAAAGAAAGATATCCCAGTGTTTGAAGCTCAGGGTTAGGTGCTTGTCACATATCGATCATGAAACAAGTTAAAAATAGCAGCAAGTTATATTTTCTGTTCCATATTTTGACTTTAGCCTGTCATAATTCTGATACGTATCACTCGCTCAGCTGCTGGTGATGTGGCAAGCAACAACAGCAGTTCAGCGTAGGGGCAAATCACTGTCAGACAGAGATGGAAGCTTCTCAGCTTCAGCAGAAGCCTGAGCCTGAGCCTGTGTGCGTACTGTGTGTACATGAAGTTTCATCTGATTTTGTCTACTCGTCCTTCATCAGTAAACAACACCCCTTTATTATTATTTCCTTCACACAGTCTTTTTTAAGGTCTATAGTTTGTGAACAAGGACAAAGTTTGATAACACAGCCAGCAATAAGTATATTTTTATTCACAGGTAATAGAACCATATACACAAATAGTTAGTTCCAGATTTCTCCTGGATGCCCCAGACATTGTATAAACGTATTCAGTTCCTTCAGCAGTAATCTTGATTTAGCTTAATGAAGTACTGAGCAGTCAAAGCAGGTATTAGAGGAAAACTGTGGTTAATAACACTGGGTTGTTTATAGAAGGAGATGCTTGGAAAGGGTTAAATAAACACACTGATGTATGTAAAAACACTACTTACTGTTAGGGCTGTGTATTGGCAAGAACCTGGTGATACAAAATGTATTGTGATATTGCGATATACTGTGATACTGCACAGGTTTTGCCAATGCTTACAATAGCACTGCGCCCTTGTGCTGCTGGTTAATGTTGGAGTGGAGCTAAAAATGGATTACAACACTGACATCTAGTGGCCATAGATTTAAACACAGCATGCAATGATTCACTGTCTGACAGGAATCTTTTCATGTAAACTGTTAATTAATAATCAATACTGTGATTTTCAGAATCAATACAGTATCACTAAACATAGCGATATTTGATATTTCGATATTTTCTCACATCTCTACTTACTGTATTAATACTGTTTGAATATTTAAAAAATAAAGTGTTTTGCTGAGCGAATAAAAGAGTGAGCCGTATTGCAAAACACTATTAACACTATTAAGATTTCCAGAATATACAACAGATCTTGTGCTGCTGATTGTACCGGGGCAGTCGTGGGCTGGAGGTTAGGGAACCAGCCTTGTGGCTGAAGGGTCGCCAGTTCGATCCCATGAACCAACAGGACACGACTGAAGTGCCCTTGAGCAATGCATGTAACCCCTGATCTCCCCCCTGTGGCTGTTGATAGAGCTGCCCGCTCACTGCCTCCTTGTGAGTGTATATGTGGGTGTTTCACTCTACACTCTAATTTCACTCTAATTTCTGATGTCAGTCAGTACTCAGAACGTCCACGAGAGCCACTGTTACTGAATCTATAGAGTAGCCATCTATAGAGTAGATTAATGGACTTACCCACAGTTCAATATGTGAAGCAATTGATTGGATTCCAAGTGTTTCCTCTCTGATCAATTGCACTGTCACTGGTCAGCGTGGCTCGTGCTCAGGAGTTTGATTTTCCAGTTAGCTGTGAGATGATGGACACTACTGTGGTCCTCTAGATGTGGACAGCTTGCGGAATTTACAGCCGATGCATCCGGCATTCATATCTACGAGAGTCGTATGGATTCCACACACATTTGTGAACCTCGACACTGTGAGGCTGACACAGGGGATCGATTGCAAGTTATTTCCCATTTTCACCATACGGTTCCTCCAGTGTGAATTATCCAGTGACATTTAGGGGAGTCAGCTTTTTTCTAAGGGGTTCTAGCTATATAGACGGCAGGAACGTGCTTCAGTGAACTGACACACGTTTCAAAGTGGCTCGATATACTGCTAGTCTTTAAATGTCTCACTGTCACGTGGCGAAGGCTCATAGCTGGCAACCTAATGTTGCAGTGAACCCAACATTCTGAAGCAGAACATTTCGATCTGACCAACAAACCTTACTGACCTCTAAGCAGGGAATCAATAACCTCCACATTCTTAATGCTAGCACATGTTATCCCTTTGATGCACAAGCTAAGCAAACCCCTTCGAATGCACAGCATGGGTTAAACTTTCCTTTGTTATTGTATGTATTGTTGAGTATCTCTTTGGCAGTGTTGGGGTTACGTAGTACAAAGTAATGCATTACAGTAATATGATTACGTTCTCTATAACAAAGTAATGGATCGCATCACACCTAAATATACACAATATAGATACTATTTTTATATATAAATATTATTTTAAATGTCCAAAATGTAAAAGAAGCTGTTTTCTGTGTAATTCGTGAATTGACGCCTTGCTGCCGGACTGCCGGGCATGTCACGTGACTGAACGTGATGAGTGTGGTGCAGTTTGGCAACAATGGCAGAGGAGGAGAGTGAATGTTTTCACAAATAGAGATATTCTCCTAATTTAGAATTAGTTTCACGCAAAGATAAAAATATTACAGTGACATGTGACTTGTGTCCGAGCCGTGACACCTTTCAACTGCAGCAAACTCTTAGTGCGTACTCACACTAGGCCCGGTTTGCTCGTTCCGTGCTGGGGCCTGATTTATCCCCTGGTTAACTGGGCAGGGTGCGGGCATGGTTCGGAGTGATCACACCAGTCAAACGAACCGTGCTTCGGCAGGGAACCGTGCCCAGGCCTAGTGTGAGTACGCCCTTAATCAGAGTGCACGGTGAAACCAAACTCGTTGCTAAAGACCCCTGCATTGAGGAAGAGCGTGCCCCCAATAGCACCCAAACAAGCTACACTGGATTTCCATTGAGCGCTAGGAAGGAATGTAACCAGTACCATGTAACAGGTTTAAAAAGAGCCCCTTGAAGATCTGAGAACTTATTTTATTTATGAAGAGCTTAATATTTTTTATTCAGTTCTTATATGCCTGTGGTGAAATGCTGGTGTTAGTTTTGTTTTGTTGTACCACTATAGAAAGCTTTATTGGACTTCTATACACAGTAAGTACTACTGATACAATCTGTTCTTAAATAAACTACTGAAAAATTAGTTGATTTGTACTTTCCAGATATGTTTGTAGTTTTGATTCCAGTATATTGGAATAGGTTTCAGGATGTAATTCAAAAGTAATGAGGTTAGATTACATATTCCAGGATATAATGAGTAAAGTAATCCCATTACAATTTTTAATGAGTAATAAGTAATCAGTAATGGAATACTGATTTTTTAAAAAATAATTACCCCAACACTGCTCTTTGGTATGTCTGTTAAAATGATCAGTTTTTTTTATTGTTGAATTCAATTGTGTTCAATAAAGTGTTCATTCTTGTTTAATTACTTTAAATCATTATTTGAATCATTAATTAAACGTCAACAGTTCCTATCAAATTCTATAGTGACCCATGTTGTGCTGATACAAAAATATTTTATTAAAAGAGTAAAGTAAATAAAACTGAAATATGGATTTGGGATGATCAGAAACAAGTAAATTGCGGAATTCTTGGAAGCTTGAATGATAAAATGAATTTATTGCAAAAATAACACAGACAATAAAATCTCAGTTGGGTCTCTTTTAGCCCAGGTTGTGCACCAAAGGGTTAAGTTAGCCTACAGACTATTAAGTGACATGTCTTCAGGGCACCAATTAATATGTAATTCAGTTTAAATTCCTCTTGAATTGATATATTAATCAATAAATGCTTACAGTTTTAGGCTTGAGTCTGACTCAACTGTACAAAAGCTCATGTTGTTTGTATGCTGACCTTGTGAACCTGCCTGTCAACAGCAAGTGAACATACACACTAGATGGAAGTCAGAGCAGTGTTTCCTGCTCAAGACCCCTAACCTGCAGCCCACAACTGCCCTACTATATATCTGCTATTACTAGCAGACTAAAGGGAAAAGCATATAGACTGAACCAGATCAGTGAATGCACTGAAAGGCTAGTCCATAGGAGGAATTTGGGCAAATACATGATATATCTCTGTTTTATGATGTATATGTCTTTGTTGCATCTTTGTCGCCAGCCCTTGGGACCAGATTGGGACCCCCAGGTTAAGAAATCCCTGGTTTAAAGTAATAGTTAGGAGATTAGTAGGTTCAATTAGTTAGGCTGGATACTGGACTGTAAAAGAAGCTGACAATGAATTTAAACCTGACTCGTACCTCCAGATATTTGAGAAATAAATTCTTTGGTGACTGAACTTGATACAATTCATCTGATCTTCTTGTCTGGAGTTCATACGAGTAGTTCAAGCTGTACTAGCTCATATAATCAAGCAGCCTTAGCGGGAGCTAATGTAGCCTGTGTAAAGGGTTGTTTTACAGTGAGTTAATATGAAATAAGGGTTGAGGCTGCGTTGATGGATTAATGGATATACTTGATTCAGATTCAGATTCAGAATGAATGCTATTCAAATGATTTAATATGTTGTCGCTTTCCAGCGAAGAGCAAGCATCTCCCGAACATCAGCTTTACTTTTAATGTAAGTCAATGTGACCATTAAGAATACCCCCCCCCCCAAAACACGCACACCCATACCCTAGCCCACCAGTAATTTTTACCCTGCCCCACTTTTTTGTCCGTCTGAGATTTTTCCTTCCGAGCTTCTTTCATCCATTTCCCCTCCTTCTGCTCCTCCACACTTCCTCCTCACTTTCTCCCCCATACTGAACACTTCCCAGCCTGGTTCCACATCCTGCTCCATTCTGCTCACTCGCGTTTTCTCCAGCACACAATCTGGAGCTTTACCCCTCTGAGGCTGGGGTGGGGCGGATATGAAAATATGTTATTATTATTACAATTATGCCACAGTCTGCTTTTCTGAGTACAGCAAGGGTGTCATCAATATTTCTAGAATACTCAACCGATGCATAAGTCATAAAATACACACAACATTCCAACACTACAATTAGTGTACGATTTCGAGCGCACTCAAACATCATGGTTTCCTTAAAACCACAGGTTAATATAAAGTGGCCAGGCTTAAACTTAATCTAATGCCTCTTAGACAGTCACAGCCTTCTCTAAGGGCTGCTTCCTCCATTCAGTGCTAGACAAAGTCCCCATAACAAATAGGGGTGTAAGAAAATATCGAAAAATATCGAATATCGGGATATTATGTTTGGTGATACTGTATCGATTCTCAAAAACACAGTATCGATACAGTATCCTGCCAGACCGTGAATCATTGTGTGTTGCGTTTAAACCTCTGACCACTAGATGGCAGTGCTGTAATCCATTTTCAGCTCCAACATTAACAAGCAGCACAAGGGCGCAATGCTATTGTTTGCATTGATAAACCTGCTCATATAGTGGTGTGTTTGAATTGTAGTATTTCAAAAAAAGTTTAATATATTACTTTGTTTGCAGTATCGCAATATATCACGATATATTGAATTGTGACCGCTGTATCGTGATTCGTATTGTATTGCCAGGTTCTTGCCAATACACAGCCCTAATCTCAAACCTGCGGTGAGAACGATATTGGCAGTACATTAGTCAGGATTAGGCCAAAATATGGGCACCAGCATCCTCTATAAACTACACAGTAACCTATAGGATGTCAGCTTATTGTGATATTTCTTCAATTTCTTCCATATTTCTTCAATAATTGGAGAATTGTTTGTCTTTAAAAAAAATTGTTTATTTCCCGCCAAAAATCTAAATATCACAAAAAAATATCATGACCTATCATATTCACTGCCGGTTTTCAGATAGAAGGAATACTGATCTAGGATCTGTTCCTGTCAGTAAGTCATCTGATCCTAGATCAGCACTCCTACTCCGAGAAGCTGTATAAATACAGACCCTGTTCAGTTCCTAAAGCTGACAGGTTCGGCAGAGCCAACGTGCACAACTCGGAGTTCTCTTTGATCCTCTGATTGAGTAGAGAGTGTCCACTCCCTAATGAGTTCATGAGCGCCCCTCGAGTTTGATACGAGTTCAAACGGTTTCTGCTGGAGTTGCTTCAGACTGAATGCGTGAGCAGCCAAATAAAATTATTGATGAGTCATCACACTAAACGCTTCCTCCTCTCTCTCTCTCTCTCTCTCTCTCTCTCTCTCTCTTTATTCCATTTTTACACTCTGCTGATGCAGCGCCATCTCTGCATGCCATGTCATATCAGTGGCACCATCCTTTCTACAGACAACAGGCTCAACAAAAACAGCTATTCAGTCACTAGAGCATTAGTGGCTGTACTTCCAGTGCTGGGGAGCTTTATACCCCTCTAGCTGGTGCTCGGGCTTGGGCATGGTGACCTTACAGGTTCTTACATTTACATTAACAGCATTTAGCCGACGCTCTAATCCACAGCGACTTACAGAAGTGCTATGTGTTCAGTCAGAGTATGAATCTCTAGCTAGTACAAACAGGTTTAAGTTAAACTACTCTTGAGCTCGAACGCTAGCAGAAACAAAAGCCAGTCCTGATTAGTGTTGATCATCTCTCCTCATAAAACAGATTACTGAGACGCTCTAGTTAGAGAGAGACTGGTTGCTAAGCTACCGGCTGGCATCCAAAACAATAACCCGAGGTTTAAAAATCTGCTAGCACAAATGCTAATGGCTCGAGTATAAAACTGCTAAATGGTGAAGGACTCGTTACAGAGTTGATAATAAAATACTGTTTTGTGTGATTATATGATGAGAAACACATTAAAACACCAGAGAGAATCAAAATAACTCACATTTTAAAACCACTTCACTGCTCCTAGATTTGCCTGTGTTGCAACTTGGGATTCTCTTAGCGGCTGAGGAAGCGTTCGATGTTTTCTTAAAATCAGTCCTAAATAAGGTTCCTCAGTAGACAACATGTTTAAGGTATCTAAGAATTGGCGAATACTATGACGTAAAATGCTGCCTATGTAGACCCTCACTAGGTTTTGAGACAAACCCATTATGTTTGGTGATATTGTATCCATTCTCAAAACCACAGTATCGATACACAGATTTATCATTTCAGTAATACCGTAGATTGGTGCTTATAAGGGCTTCACTAAGAGATGGTGGTCTTCAGTCTGCGTTTGAAGACCATGATAGTGTCTTCTGTTAGGACAGCCAATGGTTCATTCCACCATCTGGGTGTAAGGACAGAGCGGAAGAGTCTTGTTGCTTGTCTTCCATGCATCTTGTGCAGCTGTAACTCTCCACAATGAAAAAAATGTTATAAGCCAAAATCAGTGGGTGTGTCTCAAAACCTAGTGAGGGTCTTCATAGGCAGCATTTTACGTCATAATATGCGTACTCTCGACAGGTAGGCTGTCTTAATTCTTAGATACCTTAAACATGCTGTCTACTGAGGAACCTTAGCTTCCTTAGCCGCTAAGGCAATCCCATGATGCAACCCAGCTAATCTACGAGCAGTGAAGTGGTTTTAAAATGTGAGTCATTTTGATTTTCTCTGGAGTTTTAATGTGTTTCTAGTCATATAATCACACAAAACAGTATTTTATTATCAACTCTGTAACAAGTCGTTGACCATTTTGCAGTTTTATACTCGAGCCATTAGCATTTGTGCTAATAGCCTCAGGCTATTGTTTTGGATAGCTGACCGGTATCTTAGCAACTAGCTAAACCACCGGTGGCGTGCTGCAGTGGGCGGGAACAAGCCGTGATGCAGTCTCTCTCTAACTAGAGCGTCTCAGTAATCTGTTTTATGAGGAGAGATGAGGAGAGAACGCTGCTACTTACACAGCTCCCTACCTAGACAGCCTACTTACACACTCACTAGGTTTTGAGACACACCCTATGTCTTGCTGTGAGTGAGCCTGCAGAGGTGGACGATATACCGATATAAACTTTCTCATGAGGGAGCATTTAATCTCAATCTGCTCTGAAAAACGGTCAGCTCTTCCTCTTAGCAGGATTCACAAACTATGAGAGATGTCTGGACACCTTAATACACATTTGATGTAAAGCAAAGTCACAACAGCGCTGAGGGTTCTGAGGGTTTGAACGGCGTGAGGCTTTAGCGAAAGTGGGCCACAGTCCGTCAGGCGCAGTGTGAGAGGTGGATGGTTTAATGGTTGCTGTAATGGTCTGAATCAGGCTGTAATGGCAGCCTGCGGGGCTGCTGCTCTCATCACTAGCCGCTCTCTCCGGGGGTCCGCCTGAGGAACACGCTTGCTGACGTCATTTCCGCGCTGTATGGTGGTGGGAGGGCTGCGAGTGAAAAAAAGCACCTCACAGAATAACACCCCCAGCCCTCACCCCCCTCAACCCTGATTATGAATCAATCTGCCTCATCTGCAGCCTTCCACTGCTCAAAGACCCCTTAACTCTTGAGCGCTGAGGTGAATCTTGAATCTTCAGCGTGTAACTCGTCCCACAGTTTTTCAGATATCAACTCCGTTCCAACTCTAGATTGTCTGGTCTGATTGTGTGATGGGTTTGCGTACAGCTTTTGATTGGATGCATGGATTCCAGAAAACATCCGATTATTTCTGTTTTTTTCCCCATAGAGAATGAATAGGATTGAAAAATACACGGCAAGCTACTAAACTTCTGCTCGACCGACACAAACCGTTCCACAGACACTGACTCAGGGCAGACCCCCGACCACGACTGTAGCGCTGGTCTGACCCCCACTCGTCTGTTTGTGTTTTTTTTTCCCATCCCTCGTTTTTCCCCATAGAGTCCCATTCATTTTCATCCACACACAAACATCACTGTTTAATTTAACCTACAGCCACCAAACTGCCTATAGTCACTCAGAGCAGATCCCCAAGCTCTAATCCACAGACATACCCACCTTCACTCTCCATTTGTCGTTTATTCATCCCTTGTTCCTCCCTTAGAGTCCCATTCATTTTCAAGCCCACACAAACATCTTTAATCTACAACCACAAAACTGCATGTACTCAGGGCACGTCCCCAAACACACTGACCCGCACTTCTCTACTTGTCGTTTATTACTTCGTTCCTTGCACTGCTTAGGCTGCACAACCATCCAGGAAATGCACAATCCTGCAGGAATTGCTGTTTATAGCTCTTGGGATTCCCCTACAGTTGTAATTCACCTTTACCCCACTGTCGTAAATACCGCCGCAAGCTCAAAATCACACTTCAAGCTTTTACCTTGTGATTAAATGTTATTTTAATTTTATCTCTGTACTCATTTAACCTCGACACACAACGCAAAGTTACCCAGATTCATTCCACAGGGCGTCACAGCACAGTGATGGTGTTTACGTTACCCCTCCAACATCAGCGGTAACGGTAACAGTATATTGTCGCTGCTCAATGAAAAAACACTTTCAATGTAAGTCAATGGAACCAGAATTTCCAAGCTATTTTGGAGTATTTTTATTGGTTCATTCGTCATGAAATTTTCACACAATGTAAACAACCATTGGCGTGTTCAAATAATGTAGAAAACTAAAAAATGGAGATATGTGGTTTTTTTTTCATTGGACAGCGACGATATATAATAAGAGAATTTTACAATTAAAAAAATACAGAATTCACAGTAAATTAGTGCTGAATAACAGACCAGGTGAATAGATGCTTCATTAGCTGATAGGTTCTTTGGAAACCACAGTTGAATCAAATTCAGCTTCTTTTACTGTACGGGAAAAAAGAACTGCCCAAATCAGCTGCCTTAATATGTTATGCTTATTAACCATGTGTTGTCTTGCGGGTCAAAAGTGACCCGCTACCGTGTTCAGCTGTAGAAAAAATACCTTAAACTATCTTTTTCCAGCTTGAAATTTTATGACTTTTCCTAAAGGGACCTCATCATTAGAAAACGTGATCCTTTGTTTTTGTTTATGTTTCCATGTGGGCTGTACACCACTAGGGTAGAAAGATTGTCTTAAAAAAAGTGTAACTCTGTTCATTGCTGATTGTCTTTTTGTATTGTGTAACAAAAAATACATAATAATAAATGAATTACATTGAGTTGAATTGATAAATAACAGATTGTTTTATCATGCAAAATCAATTTTGGATTCACAATCCAATTAAGCTGCTTTATTTTGGGGCTTTGGAAGGACGGGTAATTTTTGACCCATAAGACAAGGGGAGTAAACAGAATGTTAAGATTGCACAAGGGTTAAACCAAAAGTTATTATGTTATTAAATAACAACATTCAAGTTTTACTGCACAGCCATGTCTTGTTAAATGTTAGATACTGGAATGTGTGTGAAAACATCACATTGGTGTCAGAAGTGGGCATGTTGTAAAGATATAGGAAGACATAAGTGTTGGCATGCTCAGCTAAAAACTCACGGCACACTTATTTGCTGGGACAGGGGACATTCTGAAGCCCTTGCCCTTTGTCTCACTGTCTGCTACGGGAACTGCACTGCCTGAGACTGCAGGACCCTACGGCGGACTCTGAAGACATCTGAGAAGACTGTGTGTTTTTTAGGGGACTTTCAGCTTCCATAGTCTTAGGCTCCATAAAGTCTTTGGTCATCAGAATCTTTGGTGCTCTCGCTTTCAGAAAGGGAAAGACGAGTAGTCACAGGTGTAGGTGATAACGAGTGGGTGGAGCCAGGATTGCGCTGGAGCTGGAGCGAGTCTGACATATGGGAGAGTCTATATGCGGTCCAGGGTAAGACTCATGGAGCTACAAAATAACTGAAATTTCCAACTCCCGGAATCCAGTGATTACACAAGTCAGCATGTGCATGAGATTTTATCATCCAGATGGTCTGTCTGAATTTCCCGAGCACTCCTGCAGCAGAGGGGCTGTGAAGACGGTTTAAAGAGAATTAGAGGAGAATTTGAGCTGTGGCCGGTTTTCCTGGAGGCCATTCGCCGTTAAAAAAAAAATAGATTTTTAATCCTGACAAATTAGTCCTCGTTAATCCCTCCCAACTTTTAATGGAGGACATTCGGCATGACGTCAGATGCTGAGTGTTGGTTTAAGTAGTTTACGTGATGCTGGGGTTGGACAGAGATGGTTCAGGCATCTCTCATAGAGCCAGCAGGACCCAGTAAGATTTTAAATACTAGTATACCTAAGATGATTGTTTAAAAGCCTTTATCTTAACCATAAGTGTTATTTCACCAGTTAGAACACCAGATATGATTAGAATAGATATAAATAATCATACATACAATACAAAGTAACATGAATATGTTATTGTGAGAGAAGTAGATCACATCTTGAGCTCCAGTTTGAAGAACAAAGTTAGGTTCCAGATTTCTCCTGGACGCCCCAGACATTGTATGAATGTGTTCAGTTCCTTCAGCAGTAATCTTGATTTAGCTTAATGAAGTACTGAGCAGTCAAAGCAGGTATTAGATGAGAACTGTAATTAATACTGGGTTGTTTATAGAAGGAGAAGTTTGGAAAGGGTTAAATAAACACACTGATGTATGTAAAAGCACCACTTACTCTATTAATACTGTTTAATATTTAAATAAAAAGTTTTGTTAAGCAAATAAAAGCTTCCTGTCTGGCGAAAATAGCTTTTTAAATATAATAATGTCCCCAAGTGTTCTAAAACTTTAGCAGAGGATGCAATAGCAGTGAGTTCTGACAGTTTCATTTATTTGCTTCATAGAGAACAAACTTGTTTGGACTCAGACTTCATTATAGAGGCTGTAATTGGTAGATAGCCGGTTTGCTGGTACAGCAGCAGCAGCTAATGAAGCATCTTATTCACCTGGTCTGTTATTCAGCACTACATTGCTGTGAATTCTGTATTTTGTTGCTTGTATAGTATGAATTTATTACAGTTATTGTTTTTTATATACAGTTTTGTACAGTTCTTTTAATATTTATTAAACTGTTACAAACTTAAAGCACACGGCATCTGAGCTGATGTTGGAGTGATAACGTAAAGACCATCACGGTGCTGAGGCGCTCTGTGGAGAGAACTGGAGTAACTGTGTGTCGTGTGAGGTTAAATGAGTGCAGAGATAAAACAACGTTGTCTTATGGCGCGTATCTCACACCTTCTCTTCACTCCCTCAGGATAGAGCTGAACTGCAGCTGGAGAAAATGAACAGACGGTGAGTGGGGAGGGAGAGAGAGAGAGAGAAAGACAGGGAGAAAGAGAGAGAGAGGGAGCAATGGAAGGAAGAAAGAGATGTAGAAAAGAAAGAGAGGGAGTTAGAATGAGGAATAAAAGTGGAAAAGGGGGGAGAGTGACAAAGAGGAATAAAAAAAGAAAGAGAGTGGGAGAAAGGCGATAGATAAAGAAGAATGAAAGAGTAAGAAAGAGTGTGGAAGGGAGAGATAAATAGGAATAAAAGTAAGAAGGAGAGAGGGAAGAAGGGGAGAAATAAAGAACAAGGAGAGAGGGAGGAAGGGAAAGAATGGGGAAGGGAGAGAAACAAGTGAGAAAGACAAAAAAAGAGTGAAAAGGAATGAAAGGGACAAATGGGAGGGAGAGAGAGAGAGACAAAGACAGGGAGAAAGAGAGAGAGAGGGAGCAATGGAAGGAAGAAAGAGAGGTAGAAATAAAAAGGAAAACGGTGGAGAGAGAGCGACAGAGTGAAGTAGAAAGAGAGATAAAAAGATGTAAAATAGAACGTGAGCACAAAAGAGAAAAGCAAAAAGAGGACAGAGAAAGTGAAAACAAGAGGGAGAGAAATAGGAATGAAAGAAAGAGAGAGGGAATGAGAGAGGAATGAAAGTGGGAGAAGAAGAAAAGTGAGAAAAGAGAAGAAGAGCAAGAGGAATAAAAAAGAGAACGACAAAAAGAGGAAGAGGGGGAAATACAAGAGTAAAACAGAACAACATATAAAGGAATAAAAGAAAAAAATAAATGAAGGAAGGGAGGAGAGACTAATAAAGACAGATAAAAATGAAGAAAAAAAGGAAGAAAGAGAGTGAGGGAGAGATAAAAAGGAATAAAAGAAAGGAAGAGAGAGGGAGAGAGAAAGGTGATAGATAAAGAAGAATGAAAGAGAAAGAGAGTGAGGAAGGGCGAGATAAAGAGGAATAAAAAAGGAATGAGAGAGGGAAGAAGGGGGGAGATAAAGAGGAAGGAGAGAGGGAGGAAGGGAAAGAACGTGGAAGTAAAATAAGTGAGAAAGAGAAAAGAAAAGGAGAGAAAAGAAATGAAAAGGAGAAATGGGAGGGAGAGAGAGAAACAGAGAGAGAAACAGAGAGAGACAGAGAAAGAGAGAGAGAACCAGAGAGAGAGAGAAACAGAGAGAGAGACAAACAGAGAGAGAGAGAGAGAAACAGAGAGAGAGAGAGAAAGAGAAAGAGCTGTCCTAAATAGACTTGTGTACAAACTCCACTTAATCCTCATTAAGAGGTCTATCAGTCAGCTTCTGCTGAGAAAAGCTCAGAGTGGACAAAGAATGGACAGAGAGAGAGAGAGAGAGAGAGAGAGAGAGAGTGGACAGAGAGAGACAGAGAGAGAGAGAGAGTGGACAGAGAGAGACAGAGAGAGAGAGAGAGTGGACAGAGAGAGGGAGAGAGATGCACAGATACTCTCCTAGAGAGCATTAACTGTTTTTACTTTTTTTGTATTTTCCTTTTTTATTCTTGTAATATTCGCTCTTAATATAAAAAGACAGACAGGCCTGTTGGGTGGGCTAGGGTGGGGTGTGGGGGCAGAACTAATTGCGACGTGCCCAGCATGCAGAAACACAGAGATACACATCTCAGCCGCTAAACACAATTAGAAAACAATCATCGTTCACAGCAAACTGTACATCACTTTTAATTACACGTTCACTTTCTTTTCACTCAACAACACATGAACTGCACAAACCTGTATTTACCACACTCGTTTCTTATACACCCGCCAGCTCTGCGGTCACTCCATTTCTCTGTGATCTCAGTCAGAGTTGGATGGGCTGTCAGGTACTCTGTGTGTGTGAGAGACAGAGAGAAAGAGAGAGAGAGAGAGAGAGAGAGAGAGAGAGTAGGAGGCTCTTAAACATCATGACTGTTAGAATGAAACAGGTCATCAGCTCTAGGGGTGGGCGATATGGCCCTACAATAATATCATATCATTTCATGGTATTTTTGTTATAACGATACTCTTGGCGATATGACAATACATTGACTTAAAAAAAATATTTTAAGGATACACTACTGCAACAAAATGCAAATAAAATTTTATTATTGCATATGATATGATATGGCACACCCTTAACTGAGATATTAAAAAATACAAGAATTTTCATCAGATTGTAACAGAAGTCAATGATCCAGAATGTCACGATACTAAATAATGCTCTCCAAATATCTCCATATATCCAGGACTGAAGTAAAGTGAATGATACTGGACAGATAAACTCTGTCTCTAGTAGATGTATAATGGGAAATAATAAAAATGTATTTTTTTCTTTTGATAAAAACAGTAAAAGTAGTACCTGATGTGATAATTAGGGATGACACGATATTTCAGGGTATAATATCGTTCATCATATTCAAATATGTTGCCGATATTATTTTGTATGATACGATATGGCACACCTCTAATCAGCCCATCACTGAATTTCATATAAAACACAATGTATATGATGTGACATGGCCACCGGATCTTACCTGTGGGAGGTGGACCGTGTTCTCCACCACCATCACCAAAACACCAGCTCAGGGAATCTTATAGAAGAATATTTTGTGTGCAGCTCTAGAGACTCGTCAAGTCTATGCCAGAACACACTGAAGCTGTTTGATAGCTTGTGGGGGGGCTTTAATAATACTTCACACAACATTTATATAACATATCATTGCTGTCCAATGAAAAACATGCATCTACATTTTTGTCAATTTTGAGTTTTCTACATCATTTGAACACGCCAGTGATCGTTTACATTGTGTGAAAATTTCCTGATGAATGGACCAATAGAAATGCTCCAAAACAGCTTGTAAAACATTCTGGTTCCATTGACTTGCATTAAAAGTAAAGTATGTTTTTGTTCTCTCCTGTAAAGTTGCTATTTTGGAGACACTTGTTTTTCATTGGACAGCATATAAAAGTGTGTGTGTGTGTGTGTGTGTGTGTGTGTGTGTGTGTGTGTGTGTGTGTGTGTGTGTGCGGGTGCTTGTGCGTGTGCGAGTGTCAGGGTTGGGTAAAGGATAGAGGAGCTGCAGCTGGTTGCTAATTTTAGCTTCTGTACTGTACAGCTATACTGTATCATCTCTCTCTCTCCTTTTCTCTCCGTCTCTATCTCTCTCTCTCTCTCTCTGTCTCTCTTTCTCGCTCTCTCTCTCTCTTTCTCTCTCGGGAAGATTAATCATGTTCTAGAGAGTCCTACTATAGTTCAGTGAACCTGTCCTAAGAGAGAAAGAGAGAGAAAGAGAGAGGGGAGAGGGGAAAAAGAGAGGGGGAGAGAGAGAGTGAGAGAGAAGAAGGGCAGCAAGACAGAGAGAGAGAGAGAGAGAGAGAGAGAGAGAGAGAGAGAGAGAGAGAGAAAGGAGAAAGTTTTCATTGCTACTCTGTTCTTATTCCTAAAATACATCAAAAAAATAAAAATAAAAAAATAAATGAGACAAAGCTTTCTGTATCTGTCCTGGTTACTATTTATACATCCAGCCCTTTACAGCTTTTAGAAATTCAAATCAAAGTCATGTCAGTGTTTGTGAAGACAAGCGGAGTGTGTGTGTGACAGTGTGTGTGTGTGGCTCTTGTGAAAAGAATGTTCTGATTCCAGACACTAATCTTTTATTTATTCAGCAAAACACTTTATTATTTAAATATTAAACAGTATTAATACAGTAAGTAGTGCTTTTACATACGTCAGTGTGTTTATTTAACCCTTTCCAAGCTTCTCCTAAACAACCCAGTATTATTTACAGTTCTCATCTAATACCTGCTTTGACTGCTCAGTACTTCATTAAGCTAAATCAAGATTTGCTGCTGAAGGAACTGAATACATTCATACAATGTCTGGGGCGTCCAGGAGAAATCTGGAACCTAACTTTGTTCTTCAAACTGGAGCTCAAGATATGATGTACTTCTCTCACAATAAGATATTTATGCTACTGTTTATTGTATTTATGCTTATGTACATGAGCTTAGGTGCAGTTTGCATATATATATATATATATATATATATATATATATATATATATATATATATATATATATAGAAGTGCCTAGTGTTCGGTCAGAGTATGAGTATCTCTATCAAGTACAAACAGGTTTAAGTAAAACTACTCTTGAGCTCAAACACTGCCATAAACAAGTGCCGGTGCTGATACCTAGAAAGAAAACAATAAAATATAAGATTAGAAACAGAGCAATACCTACAGAGAAGAGAATAAATACAAGACTACATACAGTATCAGTGCAATACTTAGTCAGTGTTCCTAGAAGATCAAGTGCAATTATGGTTTAAACCAATACTTCAGTAGATTAGCGCCTATAAGATCTTCAGAAAGAGACAGTGGTCTTCAGTCTACATTTGAAGACCCTGAGAGAGTTCTTGTCACGTGTCTTCCATGAATCTTGAGTGATGGTGGGTCAAGCCGAGCCGTACTTGAAGCGGGAAGGGCTCGAGGTGCAGATCGACTATTGACCATAGCATAGTCAGGAGAAGCTGGTTCATTCTTGGCTTTGTAGGCATCAGAACTTTAAACTGAATGCGAGCAGCTACAGGAAGCCAGTGAAGGGAGCGCAGCAGTGGAGTGACGTGAGTGAACTTGGGAAGATTGAAGACGAGCCGTGCTGCTGCATTCTGGATCAGTTGTAAGGGCCTGATGACCTGCAGAGGAAGACCAGCCAGGAGCGAGTTGCAGTAGTCGGGTCTTGAAATGACAAGAGACTGGACGAGCACCTGGGAGGCCTCCTGAGAGAGAAAGGGTCAGATGCGTCTGATAAATATATATGTCATTGGGCATCATGTCCATATTAGAAACTCCATATCTAAGCTGGTTTGTCTGTGACGAACAAAAAACCTGTGGTATGTAGGGTTGAGAGATGTCAACCAAGCATATCAACTGGGAGGCATTGTGTTGAACGATGATATGGAAGGTGTCATTCACCTCCAGTCCCATGACTGGACCAACACCAGCTACTCCAGCTGTGGCCTAGAGCGCCCACAGCTACCTAAAACCTTCTAAACAGCCACATTCACCAAAGCCTGCTGGTGTGTTTAGGATATTTTGGTAAATTTACTAGTTTAGTGACATCAGTTTAGTGCATTGCAGTGCTAACTTGCAGTAATCATGCTTTGGCTTCTTAACAGCCGTGTAGTTCTGAGGATCTGGCAACATTCATATGAGAAATACGTCCGTGTGGCAAAATGTAATGGCTTTGGAACATTTTAGTGTACCTTGCTGTTCAATAGAAGAAAACCAGCTCAGATCCCAAGCTCCTAATATGGGCATCAGACATCAGAGCCACACCATGACGTCTGTAGGAAAGTGCTTTTTAAAGGAGGCACAACACACAGCAGCCAATTAGAACAGAGCTTATTTACATATAGGCAGATTCTAAAGGATTAACAACAGTGTTGAAACTAAAAACTGAAAATAAAAATAACATATAATATTATATGATGTTTTCATAAATAAAACCTCCCAAACATGATAAAATATAAGAAAGGATATGGGCCTTTAGAAGAGGAGAAAACGAGAAACACATTCTAATCTGACAGGCAGAAGATTCCTGAGCTGGAAATTGAAGAAATTGGGCACAAAGGGCAAAGAAAAAGCTAGAATACTTCAGGAAGAGAGAAGAGAGAGAGAGAGAGGGAGAGAGAGAGAGAGAGAGAGAGTTGGGTGATAATTTATAGTGAGTAAGTGTATAACCCCCCAGGCTTGCTGTGGCATTCCTCTCTCTTCTCTTGACCATGTGTTTATTTTGTTCTCCTTATAATATGTATGTATCCCTATTTCCTCTCCTCATCTCTCCTCTCCTTTCCTCTCCTCCTCTTTCCTTTCCTCTCCTCTCCTGTCTTCTCCCTTCCTCTCATCTCCTCTTCTTTCCTTTCCTCTCCTCTACTCTTTTTCTCCACTTTTCTCCTATCTTTTCCACCTCTCTCCTCTACTCTCATCTCCTCTACTCTCATCTCCTCTCCTCTACTCTTTTTCTCCACTTTTCTCCTATCTTTTCCACCACTCTCCTCTACTCTCATCTCCTCTACTCTCATCTCCTCTCCTCTACTCTTTTTCTCCACTTTTCTCCTATCTTTTCCACCTCTCTCCTCTACTCTCATCTCTCTACTCTCATCTCCTCTCCTCTACTCTCTTTTTCTCCACTTTTCTCCTATCTTTTTCCACCTCTCTCCTCTACTCTCATCTCCTCTACTCTCATCTCCTCTCCTCTACTCTCTTTTTCTCCACTTTTCTCCTATCTTTTCCACCTCTCTCCTCTACTCTCATCTCCTTTCCTTTCCTCTCCTCTACTCTTTTTCTCCACTTTTCTCCTATCTTTTCCACCTCTCTCCTCTACTCTCATCTCCTCTACTCTCATCTCCTCTACTCTCTTTTTCTCCACTTTTCTCCTATCTTTTCCACCTCTCTCCTCTCCTCTCATCTCCTCTTCTTTCCTTTCCTCTCCTCTACTCTCTTTTTCTCCACTTTTCTCCTATCTTTTCCACCTCTCTCCTCTACTCTCATCTCCTCTTCTTTCCTCTCCTCTCCTCTACTCTTTTTCTCCACTTTTCTCCTATCTTTTCCACCACTCTCCTCTACTCTCATCTCCTTTCCTTTCCTCTCCTCTACTCTCTTTTTCTCTACTTTTCTCCTATCTTTTCCACCTCTCTCCTCTACTCTCATCTCCTCTTCTTTCCTTTCCTCTCCTCTACTCTCTTTTTCTCCACTTTTCTCCTATCTTTTCCACCTCTCTCCTCTACTCTCATCTCCTCTACTCTCATCTCCTCTCCTCTACTCTCTTTTTCTCCACTTTTCTCCTATCTTTTCCACCTCTCTCCTCTACTCTCATCTCCTCTACTCTCATCTCCTCTCCTCTACTCTCTTTTTCTCCACTTTTCTCCTATCTTTTCCACCTCTCTCCTCTACTCTCATCTCCTCTACTCTCATCTCCTCTCCTCTACTCTCTTTTTCTCCACTTTTCTCCTATCTTTTCCAGCTCTCTCCTCTACTATCATCTCCTCTACTCTCATCTCCTCTCCTCTACTCTCTTTTTCTCCACTTTTCTCCTATCTTTTCCACCACTCTCCTCTACTCTCATCTCCTCTTCTTTCCTCTCCTCTCCTCTACTCTCTTTTTCTCCACTTTTCTCCTATCTTTTCCACCACTCTCCTCTACTCTCATCTCCTTTCCTTTCCTCTACTCTCTTTTTCTCCACTTTTCTCCTATCTTTTCCACCTCTCTCCTCTACTCTCATCTCCTCTTCATTCCTCTCCTCTCCTCTACTCTCTTTTTCTCCACTTTTCTCCTATCTTTTCCACCTCTCTCCTCTACTCTCATCTCCTCTTCTTTGATTTGAAGTGAAAATAAGGTAAAACCTGGCCGTTTAAACATTAGCATATGGCTAAAGTCACAGTCATAAGAAATACAAGCAGTTTCTGACCTTCTCTATAAGAAACGTTCTATAAGAAACATATAAGGGCGGCTGGTGTCCAGTTGTTGTGTTTGCGTTAGTTAGTAGGTCCAGGCAGTGTGATGCCTTCATCTTCTAAGTGCTTACTGCATTTCTCCCAGTGACCTTGCCCGTGTCCATTTACTGGTTGAAGGTCCAGCAGTGCACAGCACCATGTACAATGTACGCAACGCACCATAATCACATGTGACGCGAGGTCACGTTTCTGTAGGGGTCGTGCATCGTGCGCGGTCGAGGGGGATGGTGGGCTTGTTTATGTTGCCTACTCTTTTATTGCATAGGGAAGAAGATATCTCTCGTCTTTTACTGTAATTACACTGCCAGTTTGTTCAGAACAGAGAATGAAGTGTAAGCTTCTTTGTGGTCTTTTTCAATAGCGAGCACATTTCCACATAGACTGTAATTCTTAAGAATGGCTGGAACTAATACTTCAGTAATAGATTTTCTGGGTATATAATATATTTAACAATAAGGTTTGACTGCCTGTGACTGTGTCTGCAGATGTAGAGTGATGTAGGCCTACGGTTAGCATTACTATAAAGATTATGAATGATATTTTGTGATGGCTGTATGATTCTTAAGCTTGTACAGCTGTTACTCAGGTGTATGCATCCAGTTTTAGACTGTGCTAGGAGTTTACCTGCTGTCTTTGCCAAATGTTGGCTTGTTAGGTTTGGCCAAAAGTCAGCTTTTTCTCTTTTAGTCACTAGGGGTGTAAAAAAATATTGAAATATCAAATATTGAGATATTATGTTTGGTGATACTGCATTGATTCTCAAAAACACAGTATCGATACACAGATTCCTGGCAGACAGTGAATCATTGTGTGTGGTGTTTAAACCTCTGACCACTAGATGGCAGTGTTGTAATTCATTTTCAGCTCCACTCCAACATTAACAAGCAGCACAAGGGCGCAATGCTATTGTAAGCACTGATAAACCTGTTCATATAGTGGTGTGTTTTAATAGCAGGATTTGAAAAATCGCAATATATCACTTTGCTTGCAGTATCGCAATATATCATGATATATTAAATCGTGACCGCTGTATCACGATACGTATTGTATCACCAGGTTATTGCCAATACACAGCTGTATTAGTCATACGTTAGATTGTTTTCTACGCCAATCACCTTGCTGCATTAGCCAAAAGTTAGTCTGCTGCATTAGCCAAAAGTTAACTTGCTATCTTAGCCAATATTAGCTTGTTGTTTAAGCCAAAGATGAGATTGTTGTCTAAGCCAAAACCTAACTTGCCCGAGCCAAAAAGAGATTGTTGGCCAAGCCAAAAGTTAGATTGTTGTCTAAGCCAAAGATGAGATTGTTGGCCAAGCCAAAGGTTAGATTGTTGTCTAAGCCAAAAGTTAGATTGTTGTCTAAGCCAAAGATGAGATTGTTGGCCAAGCCAAAGGTTAGATTGTTGTTTAAGCCAAAGATGAGATTGTTGTCTAAGCCAAAACCTAACTTGTTGCCCGAGCCAAAAAGAGATTGTTGGCCAAGCCAAAAGTTAGATTGTTGACCAAGCCAAAAGTTAGATTGTTGTCTAAGCCAAAGATGAGATTGTTGGCCAAGCCAAAGGTTAGATTGTTGTCTAAGCCAAAAGTTAGATTGTTGTCTAAGCCAAAGATGAGATTGTTGGCCAAGCCAAAGGTTAGATTGTTGTCTAAGCCAAAGATGATATTGTTGGCCAAGCCAAAGGTTAGATTGTTGTCTAAGCCAAAGATGAGATTGTTGTCTAAGCCAAAAGTTAACTTGTTGCCCGAGCCAAAAAGAGATTGTTGGCCAAGCCGAAAGTTTGGTCAAGTAAATTGTTGTCTAAAAAAATTAACTTGCTATCTGAGCCAAAAGTTAGATTGTTGTCTTAGCCAAAAGTTAGATTGTTGTCTTAGCCAAAAGTTAGATTGTTGTCTTAGCCAAAAGTTAGCTTGTTGTGTAAGCCAAAATTTAGATTTTTGTCTCAAAACTTAGATTTGGCCAAAAACCTGTTATTTTTTCTTAGTCAAAAGTTAGCTTGCGGTCTTAGTCCCAATAGTTAGCTAGCTACAACAAGCAAAAGTTAGATTGTTGTCTAAGCCAACAATTAGGTTGCTATATTAACCATAAGTTATCCCACTGTCTTAGTGAAGAAATAGCTGACTGTGTTAGCCATAAATTATATTGTTGTCTAAGCACAACAATCAGCTTGCTGTATTTGTCAAAGGTTAGTCTGCTGTATTGGCCAAATGTTAGCTGGTTAGCTTAACTTTGACCAAAAGTCAGCACTCTTAGTCCAAACTAAGAAAACGAATCTTGTTTTCTCAGCCAAAAGTTAATTTCCTGTCTATTTCTTGCTTCCATAATACACTCCCCAGGACTGCTGTACTCCCAAAACTCAAAATAAATAAAATTTTGCTATTAGTGAGAACTGGCAGAATGAACAAATTAGCATACATTTGTCAGAGTTGAACAGATGCAGTCCCTTTAGGCAGTGAATTGCACCATATTCCATTGGAATTATATATTTTTGATTGGACTGACAATTGTGTTATGACTCCAGACTTTTTATTTTGTTATTAATCAGCATTAGATCATGGAAAAGGTACAGATACATGCCTTTCTGCTGAGAAAAACTTATTTAACACAGTTGGACCATGTAACGTTGAGAGTACATTTACACTGTTTATACCTGCACAATGTTCTTTTCACAACAAACACTTTTGCGATCAATGATTTACATTTGGGTACATTACATAAAACATAACAATAGGCCACCTTTTTTGGAACATTAATGATACATGATAGATGCTGAATAATGCTTGTAGATCTTGACTATACAGTGGATCATGGTTGGCTCATGGCTGGTGATATAAATATGTTGATTGTGTTGAATACGTTGAAGTTTGGACATATACACTGGATCTTGGTGATCATTTCATGCTACTTTTATCTGAAGTGTATCCTCATAAAATTGAAGCCCCTTGTCTTTACAGTCTGGCCCCTGGTTGCGATGACTTTGTGGCGTGTAGGGATGGGAGAACAAGTTAATTCTTACACACATCTCAATTCTCTGTTGAATGATTCTAAATTGATTATTGGAACATCATAATTAGAGATTTTTATAGGTTCTGCTTTTCACCTACTGTAATATATAACCTCTCAAGCAGCCAGAGGTTTTATAAAGCAGGTTTCTTTGGTCCGGCCCAGCTTGGAAGAAGAAAGAAAAAGCTGGATGTCATTATGTATGTACAGATATCACAGATTGGTCACAAATTAAATGTATATGAAATAAAACTATTCATAAACACTGTAAACATACTCCTCATAAAAAAACACATTCATAATATTGTGCCAAAGTTTTAGGCACCTGAGCTGATTGTTTAAAAGCCTTTATTTTAACAATAAGTGTATGTTCACCAGTAAGAACAGCAGATCTGATTAGAACAGATGTAAATAATCATACATACAATACAAAGAAACATGAATATCTTATTGTGAAAGAAGTAGATCATATCTTGAGCTCCAGTTTGAAGAACAAAGTGTAGTTCCAGATTTCTCCTGGACGCCCCAGACATTGTAAGAATGTATTTAGTTCCTTCAGCAGCGATCTTGATTTAGCTTAATGAAGTACTGAGCAGTCAAAGCAGGTATTAGATAAGAACTGTAAATAATACTGGGTTGTTTCCACAAGGAGAAGCTTGGAAAGGGTTAAACAAACACACTGACGTATGTAAGCTCTGCGGCTTTGTTTATGTGTGTGTTGATGTCCGGAGTGAGCTGTGTCCCATTTCTGACATTGAGGGTCTCTCCCAAGCCAGCGTTTATCCCAGTGTTGTGTTAGGCTTGGCAGTCCGACCTGTACTGGCCAGGCCTATTTATATGTGACCTCATATAGAAACGCTGACCCGTCTCCCTTTGGAGCTTAATATGAATTATTATTATTATTATTTTTTTAATAATCTTCACCTAAACGAATTTAAGCTTTAGCTTAGCTCAGCACTGGACTGTTGTACTGCCACACTTCCCTTATTGAAAATATTGAGATCGTGTGGCGTATATGAGTGGTGCCGCAGTGAGATCACACCTCCATCTTTCATATGAGCTGGAAACGATCACAGTATATAACAAAGCAAGGTTTAATATAATGTCTGGATATAAATACGTTTCCTCAGCAACTGTGACAAGTTACAGAATAATAACGGTTAAGAGAGAGAAAAAAAAGAGTATAGCTGGAACAGAACGTTCCTCTAATCTATGGTGACAGTCCGGCCTCCTCGCGGGAATTCAGCGACAGCGTCAGGAAACAAGAAGTCGTGGCTACTCAGTCTTTGGGCCTTTGGTTGAGCATAAAAACAAACTTCTTATTCTGTCATCGCAGTCTATACCATGAGGGGGCCATTAATTACCATTACATTAACTCTATAGCAGAGGTGTTTAATTAGTGTTCAGTAAAGTTCAGTTAGAAGAGATTTCCTCAGGCCAAGGTCCAGACCATCATCATTTCTAACTTGTGTTATGATTCAGTGCCATATCCTGTATATTCAAGTTACCTAGTATCAGCATCTTATACCATCAGCTACTGAAACACCAACACATCACACATACCGTTCAGTATATTTCAGTATATTTACTGTTTATATGCTGAACTGAATAAATTAAAGCTCCAAATATTTTTTTTTCCTCACTTTAAGTAAAAACAAGGGCTACATTTAAAAAAAAACCTGAATGCTTTTGAAACAAAGTGGATCTTAAAGTGTTTATTTATAGAGAAAGTAAATAAAACGTGTGTCTTCTTGTTAACTCAGATTGACATGTTGGTTGTACAGAGCGGTATTCTCCAAAACTAGACGAGCAGGTCCATTCCAGAACCGTTCCTGTTAAACACTCAGTTTTCACTGGGACTCGCTTTAGTCTCCGGCTGCTGCTCCTCACTTCGTGCTAGTGATGTGCGGATCGATACTGAAATATCGATACCTCTGATACCAGATCTTTATGAAATCACAATATTGATTCTTTTGATACTTCAATTATTTGAGGTAATACATTTAATTAACAGGAACACAGTGGAAAGTAACTAAACTATTGAGATCTTGTCTAAATGGGAGGTTAGCAACAGCTATAGTTTAACGATTATTTCTCCTCAGGCTCTTAATAAATGTCCCCCTCATATGTTTACAGATGCTCCAATTATTATTCATCTGACAGCGAGTTAAAATGTTACAGATTTTCATCTACACATCCTTTATTTATGAAATGAGACGGCAATGACTGCAGACTACTAAGAGATTTGACATTGTTATTAAGCTTGTATATGCTTGTTTTATAAAAATAACAAAACAAACAAACCCTACTTAATAATAATAATAATAATAATAATAATAATAATTATTATTATTATTATTATTATTATTATTATTATTATTATTATTATTTTAATTATTAATATCAAATTTGATTTGTATTATTCTTTTATATTATATAATGTGTCTATTATTAATAATAATATAAATACAGTTGTTGTTAGGGTATAAATAGACTATTTTATTTCACATAGGTGATTCCCCATCAGTTCCTGTATCAGTATCGGTGATACCTGCCCAGTATGTACTTGGTATCGGATCGATACCAAATTTTGCAGTATCACACACCACTACTTCGTACCTCGCCTGTGTGCGTGCGCCATGCGCCCCAATGTGCATAGATTTGATTGGCTGAGAAGAGCCTTCGGTGATCTTACAGTGCACATGATTGGTCTGTGAGTTCACTGCGCCAAAAAGCCCGTGTACCATAAAGACAAGAAAAGCTCCGCCGCTTAAAATAAACACTGTCAGAATTAAATAATTCTCAATGCTTTATTGTTTTGGGTCCGCATTGAACAACGTCTGACCGCCTATTAGTGCCCCCCGGCTCTATAGTGACTACGAGTGCATGGTTTATGGAGGGAGGAGAAGTGGTCACCTTAAATATAGATACCAATTACCTCGGCTTCAAATTTTCTCTTAATTGGCAGAACAGGGGGGTGATAACTGGTTTATTGAGCAAAACCAGTTATTTCCGAGGGCTGGGAGAACCTTTCCTCGTATTTTTCCTCCTCGTAGAGGATTATGGCACGGCTCTGGCTAAGAAGGAGTAACGAAAGAGTCACTCGAGCGGAGAAAAAAAGGAGAAGCGAATGAATAATTTCTCATGCAAATAAGGCTTGGACTGCGCGAATTAGCGCGGCTGGCCACGGAGGCGTTGAAGAGACGAGCTTGGTGTAGAGCCACGGGGACCGTTAGCTCATCCTTACTCGCTCACACCGCGGATTTCATTTCCATTAAGCTCCTCTGATTAAACGCTGTCATCAGCTTCAGCTCACTGTTCATGCCAAGCCAAGACCGTCTCACTCCTGACACCGGTCACCTGGCGAGCCTTCTGCAGGACCTCATTTCAACCCTGTGAGACCTCAGCGTTAAGGTGTCCAGGCAGGGCTTTGCGTTGTCCATATACTTTTGACTTCATCATGGTGATATATTATTATATGTGGAATATCTGCTGTGATCAAGTGGTCAGATAATCCAGTGGGCCACGTCTTCAGCGAAGCTTATGTTTATGTTCAGGCTTACAGGGTTAAAGCTCCGTGTAGGATTTATTTAGAACATGGAGCTTCAGGACCCTCCAGAACCTTCTGAGTATTAATCTCTCATTTAGCGATTCCTAAAAAAGTGAAGTATCCATATAAAATTAACCCCAGAGTTGAATTTTGCATGCATGCCCATGCTTCACTTTAGTTCAGTTGAGTTCAGTTTAATAGTAATGACCAAATAATTCAAAGTACTTATAAAATAATTTACAGTGGTTACTTTATAATTCAGAAGAGTTACTGAATAATTGATAGTAATTACTGAATTATTATAGCACCTTTGGAAATAATTAATAGAAATTACTGAATTGTCGTAGCGGTGGAATAATGAATAATAATTGCTGAATAATTATAGTCTTTTCTGAATAACTATATTCGTGCCAAATTAATTTACAGTACTTACTGAATAATTTTGAATAATGATTGAATAATTAAATGTAGCTGCTCAATGAACCATCATATTTACTGAATAATTCATGATAATTACTAAATCTTTATAGTAATGACAGAATATTCTTTAGTAATTATTGAGTAAATTATTATTATTTCATGCAAAGTATTCTATAACTTAATATAACTTATATAACATAATACTTAACAGTATAGTAATTGCAGAATAATTCATAGTTGTTGCTTAATGTATAGTATTAACTTATTATTATTATTTTTCTCACATTTCATTGAGTTACAAAATAATTTGTAGACAAATTGTTATAATAATTATAGTACTTTCTGAAGAATTAATAGCACTTATTGAATCATTTAAGTAGTTAGTGAGTAAATGAATAATTCATGAATAATTCATAGTTGTTGCTAAGTTCATAGTATTAACCTAATGTTTCATTAACACTTACTGTTAATGTATAATTTATAGACATTAGTGAAAAATTCATAGTAATTATAGAATAATTTACTTTTTATGGCCTAACTAAATATTTTAGTTATTACAGAATAATTATAGTACTTTATGAATAATAATATAGTATATAGTATAATAGTATATAGTATATATATAATAATATAGAATAATTTATAGTATAAATAAGTTTTAGTACTTCATAAATAATTAATAGTAGTTACTCAATAATTCACAATACCTACTTTACAGTAGTTACGGAATAATTCCTGACAGTTGAAACATTTATAGTAGTAGACAATAATTATTTATGAATTATTTTACTAAATAAAATGCCATAGGAGAAATAATTATAATCAAACTGAGGTTTAGTGCAGACTTTAAATCATCTTCAATCCTAAATCCAAATCAGTTTGAGAACAACGTTTCAGTCCAGCCCAGGGATTAATATGCGTCTGGAAGACATTCCTAAATACTATACAGCACATGTCCTGGAGTGACACGGCGGCAGCAGCTAGGGATTTTACCAGAAGATAAAACCACAACAGCTGGCCTGGAATACATCCCTGGACTTGCATTTAAAGTACATATTATCGTGTGTACTGATGGTATATGTGGGACTGATTGCTTTGCTGATGATACCTGTGGTCATTTTGTGTTTGCTGGTAAGTTTATATATAAATATATATAACATTCAAGGACATGTGAATTATGTAAGAGTCTGGCACACTGTCCTAAGACTGGAAGAGTGAACTCCTCGGGATTAGGCCATAAAAAGTCCTGGAAGAAATCTCTCTCTCTCTCTTTCTTTCTCTCTCTCTCTCTCTCTCTTTCTTTCTCCCTCTTGTACTCAATCTCTCCATTCATCCATGGTTTAATCTCTTCGGTTAATGGATCCAATCCAAACTTCAAATGGTTATTGGTGGGTGTGTCAAGTGAAGAGAGGCAGGCAGCATGTTCGCTGGGCTAAATTTTCATAAAGCTCGTCCCTTCTCACTTGTTTAGTAGTAGTTTTAAAGACAGCTATCTCATAATAATCCACCACTAATAACAAATCAGCCATGCGACAACCTGTGAAAGCTTCAAAAGTAGGAGATTGAACTTGAACACCTCAATGCTAAACTCTATCACAACAACCTTAAACACCGCCCACCACGAAACTGCCAATCAGAGAAAAACAAACGCTTACCAGCAAGGGACATGAATGAAATGAACGAGGAAAAATGGACAAGCCCCCATTGTGTTGCATCTTACAACTAGAACTGCCAGACCAGAAGATAATAATTAGTTTTAATTAAAGAAGAAAAAAACAATTGCGACTACTCAGGCGAGGCAAACGCTTGCAGATGTGAAAAGCAGGCGATTTAATATACAAAGGGTAGTAAATGATCATAGAATGACAACCGGAGCAGCCTTCCCCTCACCACAGAACATCTACCACACCAGGGTCACCAGGAGGGCCCACAGCATAATCAGGGACAGTACACACCCCCAGCACACACTCTTCACACTTTTACCTTCAGGCAGACGTTACAGGCGTGTGAAGTCCAGGACCACAAGACTGACAAACAGTTTCTACTCACAGGCCATCAGGCTTCTGAACACCTCACGCACTGCCTCTCCAACCTCTCCTATCTGAACTGGTTTAAACTGGTCTGATTTGAACTGCACCTTACACTCACTGTACTGCTGTTTACATTCACTACTCGCACAAAACATTATTGTTTACATTTGTTACTCGCAACTTGCTCTTTATGGCTGCTGCTCTTCATACTTGCACATAAAAGCACACATAACTTTTATTTTTTATTCTTTAACTATAAAAATACTTTTATTTACCTCAACTTATATTATTATACTTTGTATATTTTTTTATTATTTCTTTTTTTTATTATCTTTATCTATTGGTGAATGGAGGAACAGCAAAGTAAGAATTTCATTGTACAGTGTAACTGTCTGTTCTGCTGTACACATGACAATAAAACTCTTGAATCTTGAACCGAAACCGAGAGGCAAAAGAGTAAACGAAAAGCAGGCAAGGTACATTAACAACAAACGAGACAGCGAACGGATCCAATAAGGGCTAAGCAAAGACGAGAACGAGAGAGACAGGCAAACGGGTTGTAACCATAAAGTCAAAACAAGAAATAGACGCTCACTATACTATGGATAGAATAGACGATACATTGCAATGAGCAAAACAAACAAGACTGGTTTAAGTACAATTGCTGTAATAGGTCACAGGTGTTTATGATTTAGTATTCCGGTGAGGGCCTCCTATGACTGGCTGAACGTGGATGTGACAGGAACTTGTTGGTGAGGGGTAACATGCGAGTTGGAGTTCGTAATGTTAGCGGAGATGGAAGATGAGTCCGGAAGTGTGACAACTACAAAGTTTTTGTTTCTTATTGCTTGATCTTGTTTAGCTTTGTTTTAAGATATTTTGTTCCAGTAATAACTTCAACACAACAACAAGTTCTTTGGCTGGCGGATGGGCGGGCAGCCAACGGAGGCAACATGGAGCAGAATTGATGAAAACATCCCCTTCAAGATGCAGCAAACGCCTTTTAACAGCCAGCGCCTATTATACATATTCTACATCTAAGAGCGATTTCACACCAGCACTAGTTAGTCCGGTTAAAACGGACTCTGCTTCGTTTGGTGTGGTTCATTTTGGCAGGTGTGAAAACAGTAATCTGACCAAAACAACAAAACAATCCAGAGCAGTTCGTTTGTGGTGAGAACATGATCCAACCTCGATCCGACCCAAGTATTAGGTGTACTCCACAAGTTTGATCTAAACATCTCCTGCAGCCAGGTGTGCTTTGCATTATGGGATGCAGCAGATGGTGTAAACAAAGAACTGGAGAACTGTAGCAGCTAACAGGGCGAGAACAATGAAGCGAGGTCTCTCTTGGACTAGCAGTGAGGGACGTTGACTACTTGATGTTTGGAGTGAGCTGGGTGGTCTGCAGGTGGACTGTAGTTTGGTATATTATCAGATTATTATTACAGCTATGAACAGATGCTGTCTCTGCCGCTGCTCCGTGATACGCTCTACAAGAAATGTACAGTAGTTTGGGAAAACCGGATCTTCTCCCTGTGTTTACTTTCTTGCTCGCACGCCAGATAGCTCTGACCAATCAGAGGAGACAACGTGCTCACGTGGTTTGTTGGGACGCATTTTGGTGCGTTTAGGTTTTTGCCTGTGAAAACAAACTTAACCAAGGAGGAAACGCTCCAATAAACAAACTTATTAACTGATCCGGACCAGTGAAAAGAACTACAGGTGTGAAAACGCCCTTATTTATTATCTGGCCATTGAACAAAACAGTTAACATCAGAATGAGGCTATGCTGAGCTTCCCTGAACTTCACTACAATTTCATTTTAGTGAGTCAAAAGGGAAAGAACGCTTGCCCCCATTGTCACACCCAGAAGCTCGGTCGGCCTCCCATTCGGCCTCTCTCCTGGATGAATTCTCCTCCCTCTGTCACTTGTGGATGTTGTTGGTGTGGACTATATTTAGGCACCACCTCCCTGCCTCCTCCTGCCACTGTTGTTGGTGCCCAGGAGTCAGCCTGTATCATTTAGGCAGTAAGCAACCAATCGGTTCTTGTAGCCGACGTGTTGGATGTGAGAGAAATGGGCTGATAGGATACCTAAGCGAGTTTGACAAGGGCCAGATCGCTATGGCCAGACAACTGGGTCAGAGTATCTCCAACATGGTCAGTCTTGTAGGGTCCTTGGGTCTCAAGTGCTCATTGTTTTGAAAGGGCAGCAAAGTCTATCTTGCCTGGTTGGAAGAAGCACAAGACTCAGAAATGTGTAACGATGGACTCAAAAGGCATGCATCCCAAGATGCATTGTACATGCTGAGTATAGGGCTGCAGCCAAAGACCAGTTAGAGTTCCCACACGAACCTCTGTCCACTGTTGAATGCACATACAATGGACATGAGACATCCAAAACAGATCCTTGGAGCAGTGGGAGAAGGTCACCTGAAAGTCCAGTTTTCTTGTAAATCACATGGTTGTTTTTGAAAGGTGCTCCATTTACTTGGGGAAGTGGTGGCACCAGGATGCACTGTAGAAAGAAGGCTACTGGGAACCGTTGGGTCTGGGCATTCACATAGACATCAATTTGACATGTGGCACTTACCTAAAAATTGTTGGGGACCAGGTTCATCCCTTCATTTCAACTAGATTCCAACTTTAGAAGACTTGTAGAGTCCTTGCATCAGCAGGTCAGGGCTGTTTTGGTGTTTCACGGAGGTCCAACAGCTTATTAGGCAGGTGGTCGTAATGTTTTGGCTCGTCAGTGTGGCAGTTCCTAATTAATCTCTTTGTTTTCATCCTTCAGTTCTTCGGTTTTGTTGTTGTGGCTGGAGGTGATTAATACCAAAACATCTCATCAGGATTCAGCACAAATTTCCTTCATCCTCCACTCGTGCTGAATCATGATCCTCATTAACACATTCCTCCTTCAGTGGGTGTAGAACGGCGCCCGCATTAGTCAGCTTGAAAGGGATCTAGTGGCGACGTGACTTCATCTGTATGCGGCACTCGTTGGAATAAAGTATACTCATCGGTCATGGACGACTTATATGATTCCCTGAGAGAATGATCTTCTCCGTCTGGGCTCACGAACATGAAAAATACAGACCTAAGTGAAGCAATGCAGTGTCGAATGTTGCATCAGATGTGCTAGTGATCTTCTCGTATCACTGCTAGACCTGTAAATCTCAATCTCAGGTTCAACCATGGTTGCTGAATTGCTTATCTCTAGCTTATTCCAGCTTGTGTTGTCAAGGCTGCCAATAGAAAAGCTTGTTTAGAGGCAACAACAGGTTCCACATTTGATGCAGGTCTGTGGTCACTTTCTTCTTGAGACCCACCTTCTGTTTCTCCACAGGCTAAAGTAGAAACTCAGCACTCGTTAGCCGTAGTGTAAAACGACGTTGTCATCACAAATAACTACATGAATAGCATTCTTCTCAGAAGTGCCATGCAAGGAGGCTCATGGGAGGTGCCACCTGAAAAAGGGATTCTGCAACCTGGATGATGGATGGTGGGGCTTAGGCTCCCGCCAGCATGTATGTTGCAAGCTCTAGTATCACAGGAGCATCCTGTAGTGTTTGTGCTGGCTGGGACTGTGAAAGCCCCAAAGAATTTACATTAACTAAATATTTGTTATAAATCTAAACAATTAATAGCACGTATTGAATCTTTTAAAATAGCTACTGAATAATTTATAGTAATTATTGAATAATTTATAGTAGTTACTAAATAATGGCAGAATAATTCATAGTATTAACCTAATGTTTCATTAACAGTTACTATATTACTATACTATATTTACTACAGATGTTAGTAAAAATTCATAGAAGTTATAGAATAATTGTAAAATAAATATAATTAGTTTATTTAAATAAATATAATAGGTTTTAGTAATTCATAAATAATTAAAAGTAGTTACTCAATAATTCACAATACCTACTTTACACTAGTTACTGAGTACTAATTCTGTCAAAGCCCAAAAGACTTGTCTCAAGCTAGTGGGCTGCCCAAACACTCTACTTTTGAAGGAATACTATGTAGCGTCCTGCTACTGGCCGCACTGCTTCCAAGGAGATCCGGGAGGGCCGTACAAAGAGGCTAACGGGAGACACTGTTTCAACTTTATTTATGGGCTTTCTGTATAAAGACCATGTCTAATATCAGACAATAGGGCTTCCTCTAATTCTTCTTTAACCCGATGCTATGATGTCATGGCATCAGGCCTGCTCACCAAACTTGTGCAAGCATTTTGCGCCTCCAGTGTGGTAGTTCGATTTCAGTACTTCATTGGTCCTGCTACTCTTACTCTGGCCTTCTTTGCACTCTTGGGCTCTGTTTTTAGTTCATTATGACCTCCTAATGTAACACACCTAATTGAGTTGATCTTCTGAAGTATCTGAATAGGGGAATCAGGTGGATCTGATTAGAGCTGCTAATAAAACCCTGCAGGAGAATCAGCAGGAGATAAACTCATTAACAATCACTTACTGAACACACTAAGGAGCAAATCTGCCCGTTTTAGGGTAAACATATTACTGGGGATGCACTGATACGGGAATATCATTGTGGGTCTGGGCGGATATCTGACATACATCGATACATAAGCATTTTATTCAGAAAATGCGAAACACTGGGACCAGATCTAGGTGGAGTAGAAGACATGAGACATTTCTGTTATTTGGTTATTATGGTTTTATTACTATTACAAATAATAAAAAATAAAACGTGGGTTTGAAATATTGCTCGTATTTAAATATCTGAAGGACTTATCAGGCTGATGGACGTTGGTGGATGGGTGGTTTCTGGAGAAAGTCTGGCTGTGCACCACTGCTACCTCTTTATCATTCAGAGCCATCAACCGACCAGACATATCGAAGTTGGGTTCCTGAGACTGTATTAGGGGTGTGCCATATTGTATCATACACGATAATATCGCCAACATTTTTAAATATCGTGAAGGATATTATACCCTGAAATATCATGCCATATCACCCATCACTAATTATCACATCAGGTACTACTTTTACTGTTTTTAGCAAAAGAAAAATTCACACTTTTCTCATTTCCCATTATATATCTACTAGAGACAGATTTTATCTGTCCAGTATCGTTTTATTACTTCAGTCCTCGATATATGGAGTGCATTAATAGTATCAGGAAATTATGGATCATTGACGTCTGTTACAATCTGATGAAAATTCTTGTATTTTTTTATATCTCAGTTAGGGGTGCCATATCATATTGTATGCAATAATAAAATGTAATTTTCATTTTGTTGCAGTAGTGTATTCATGAAATCTTTTTTTTTTTATTCAGTGTTTTGTCGTATTGCCAAGAGTATCGTTATCGCAAAAATACAATGAAATATTGTGATATTATTGTAGGGCCATATCGCCCACCCCTAGACTGCATGATGTTCTGTTGACGTTATAAATACAACAAAAGAAAATAATTTTGGTCAAATCACTGCAGACATGCCACATCGTTTATTCACCTGTGTGTTTAAGTATATTACACAGTGTATTACACATGCAGTATGTATTTTGTGGTCCTATCATACGTGTATTGTTCATTTTTTCTTGAAAAAACTGCATTTCATGTTTATTTTGATAGATTTCTGGCCTGTAGTTTAAGGATCGACTACATCATAACAGTTTTCTCCTGAAATGACTCACTGTGATTTTTTCCTCTGTTCATTTCTCAGATTTTCCACATGACCTATGACCTGGCGAGTGCAGTGGTAAGAATCTTTAATCTGATTGGAATGATGCTGTTACTGTGTCACTGGGACGGCTGCCTGCAGTTCCTGGTGCCTCTGCTCCAGGACTTCCCTCCAGATTGCTGGGTGTCACTAAACGGTATGGTTGTAAGTATTCGACCTCTTTTTATACCTTTCGTTTGTTATTTTTTTAATAGGTGCTGAGCAGCACCGGTCAAAAGCTTGGACACGGCTATTCACAGAAGGAATGTAAATATTTTTCTGGAAAACATGAATTTATTTATTTGAGTATAATATTTGCCTCAGAAACAAATTCCAAGCAATTAGGTATTGCGACATTCTTCTATCAGCACTTGGATTTGTTTGAAAATCTCAGCTATTCTTTACATAGTAAACATTTTTAATGAATTAAGCAAAAATGACTTGCATTACTTACAGTTCCAGAGATGTGGAAAAATATATCCTTAGTATATCATTTATTTGTGCATGTCCAAACTGTATGTCCCTGGTACTGTATATTCTAGGTTGTGAGTTTGCTGTAAGAGAAATAAGGGGAATTTTTTTTTTTTTATATTGTATATTATTTATATTATATGATTATGGGCGGTGCCCAAACTTTTGCAAATGTCGCCTGGCCAAAAAAAATATTTTGTTGGAGTGTCTTTAGCTTTGATTACTGATTTATTGTCACACCAATTATTTGTGGCCAGAGTTAATAGTATTTTTTTTTTTTTTTGGCCAAGATGGGTCATTCAGTACATTCAGGTGGTCAGGAGACATCATTCTTCTATCACATGACACTGCTGAGCCTCAACCAGCTCCTTATCAGCAAGCCCAGATCTTTTCAGTGCCTTCAGAGGCTTGTACAGTGGGAATTATGCATAAGTGGGCAGTGTGCATGATGATGCAGGCCAAGAATTTGACCCTTCAGAAACACAATAACTGTTTTTTCAAAATAAATGAATATCCTGCTTGGTTGAGAGGTTACCTATGCAGTAATTATCCAATCATAGTCACTTTTTATATGCAAATTGTTATATATATATAACTTGTAGAGGGCGTCAGTGTTCTTTGACAATAAACTGGACTGGGCTAAGAACACTGACGCCCTCTACAAGAAGGGCCAAAGTCGTCTCTATTTTCTGAGGCGTCTGAGGTCCTTCAACATCTGCAGGACTATGCTGAGGATCTTTTATGAGTCTGTAGTGGCCAGTGCCATCCTATACGCTGTTGCATGCTGGGGCAGCAGGCTGAGGGTGGCAGATACCAACAGACTTGATAAACTGATCCGCAGAGCCAGTGATGTTGTGGGTGTGGAGCTGGACTCGCTACGGCAGTGTCTGAGAGGAGGATGCTGTCTAAGCTGCAGGCCATCATGGATAATGGCTCCCACCCTCTTTATCACACAGTGATGAAGCACATTCAGTGCGAGACTCATTCAACCAACATGCACTACAGAACGCCACAGGAGGTCATTCCTACCATCAGACTTTATAACTCCTCCCTTAACGTACGACACCTTTCACATGTACAGTGATACCAGTAGAACAATAGTTTCATTACAGTAAAAACAATAGAACAATAATTTAATCTCCTAGTTCATCTGTTTTGCTATTATTGGATTGCTAGGATTTGTTATGGTTTATCCATCATTGTTTGTTCATCGTTTGGCCTCCAATTACTCGATTAATCATCAAAAATATCTCTACATTATTCTGTCACTAATATAATCGGTGTTGACAGCTTAATGAAAGTGCATGTGAGAATGGAAAGCACTAAAACCTGCAGTGCATGAGCCCAGGACTCCTGTTTTTAAGATTAGATCCAGTTATGAAGTGAGGAAGAAGGGGGATTAGCAGTGCAGTGACACAGGCTAACAATGATTTTACTGCTTTAGTAGGAATTAAGAGTCTGAAGCCCAAAAAGCCCTCCATTTTCTGCCATGTTAAGTGAGAACAAAGAAAAAAACGGTCAGGTACTTAAACTGATCACTTCAGGATGAACTTTCTAAAACATGATGAGAGCAGCAGTACAGCTCAGCTCGGTTAATAGAAACGGATGGACTGAGGATTTTGGGAGAAGGATGGAAATGTCAGTGTGGAATGATGTGAGTATCGTGCGAGTGCTGTGCTGTAAAGGGTGCGGCTGTGAATACTGAGCAGAACGTGACGGGCCTTCTTGACCTTTATGAAAGCGGGGCTGTGGCCGGGCTAACAGCAGATGGTTTGCTCAGGCTTTCTCATTACGGAGTGAAAACGGCCGATTAAAACGCCCGAATGAAATTCCTATTTAGCTCCGCTCAGCTCACAATCTTCAAGGTCAAACTGTGGCCTGCCAGTGCTCTAGGACTTCTGCCTTGGAGGCATCCACAACACATTTTGCTTCCTCTTTCTCTATGACTCTCTCTCTCTCTCTCTCTCTCTCTCTATGTATATATACATTTATCCATTATCTGCCGCTTAATCCCGCTAGTCGGGGTCATGGGGGGCTGGAGCCAATCCCAGCATCATCGGGTGGAGTACACCATGGACAGTTCGCCAGTCCATTGCATGGCCAACACTCACTTACTCACACCTACGGGCAGTTTAGAGTGAGCGTTCAACCTAACATGCATGTGTTTGGACTGTGGGAAGAAACCCACCCAAGCACGGGGAGAACATACACACTCCACACATAACGGCCCGGACCGGGAATCCAACCCAGATCGTCTTGCTGTGAGACGACAGTGCTATATATATATATATATATATATATATATATATATATATATATATATATATATATATATATATATATATATATATATATATATATATATACTCCCAGAAGCTTTTAGACTCTAAAATAGCACAGAGACCACATTACAGCAAGGGTCACTTTGGATTTTGGGTGGTCTCACCTAGCATAGTATATATTGTGGTGTTGGCGTAGAAGAAGACTTGGAAAACATAGCACTTTAAGCGAACACTCTTTAATTGAACACAGCAGCAGGACTACTGGGCACCATCAGCTGTATGAATTCACTTGATGGTTGACAGTAACACCCACTAACTAGCCACACAGCCCAGCACAGCAAGCCATCACAGCAACACATCATTATCCTAACAGCAACAAGTATTTACAGCGTTTAAAGTCTCTCCTACTGGGCCTTGAGTCTCACTTGAGCTATTGGCTATACTGCGCCCCATGATTTATGGTGATACTACGCTTTCAGAGGGGCAGGAGAGCCACTCAGTGCTGGCTGGAATGACAGGGAAGCATGCAGATCATCAATATCCACCCAATTGTAGACCACCCATGCAATATCACAAACAGACCTCTTCGGCTAAATTTAGAGTTTAGTTCTTTCCTACTGCAGCTGTTTGCCTCCCAAGAACCTCTGCACGACCACATGAGTTCTTGTGAGCTTGTCTGAAGAGCAGGTTTGGTTCAAGATTTAACCTCAGTGGCCCCACTAGTCTACCACCAACTCCCTAGCAACAATCCGGGACATCATAGCATTCACAGAGCAACAACCTAGCAACTGTCTAGGATACCATAGCATCCACATAGCAACACCCAAGCAACCACATGGAATATCATAGCTTAGAGACATCTGGGATATCACAGCAACCACCAAGCAACACCCTACCAACCACATGGAATACAGAAGCCTCCGCATAAGAACACCTGGAATACCATAGCATCCACCAGGTAACACCCTAGTAACCACATGGAATACTGAAGCCTCTGCATAAGAACACCTGGAATACCATAGCATCCACCAGGCAACACCCTACCAACCACATGGAATACCGAAGCCTCCGCATAAGAACACCTGGAATACCATAGCATCCACCAGGCAACACCCTACCAACCACATGGGATGCCATAGCAACCGCAAAGCCACTCCCTAGCAACCACCTGGGACACCATGGCTTCGCATAGCAACACCCTAGCAACCATCTGGGATTCAATAGCATTTGCATAGCAAAACCCTAGCTACCATAGCAGGTGCATAACAACACTGTAGCACCAATCAACAACATAACAACCAATTGGAAAACCACAGAAACCACACAGCAATATGCTAGCAATCATCTGAGAAGCCATAGCAACCATCTGGAACCTGGACTGGGTGGGGTGGCAATATAGCAGCTGTCTAGATGTTTGTTTTAATAAGTTTTAGGACCCTTTCAGTCGAAAAACCTTAGAATATCTCCCCCTAATAAGGGGCCCCTGTTCAGACCATCTAGGTGGGAATATCAGTTCAGTGAGTTCAGGCATTCCCACTGTACGTTCTGCTGCTGAGTCACTTTACCAGCTGCAGCAAGAACTTTTATCTGTCAACAAAGATTAGCTGTTCATTTTAAACCACGTGCAGGTCTACAGGCCAAATCTCAGCCCCGTCACGTAGTTCAGGCTTTTAGCTTTGCATCGTGTTAGATAACCGAGATACGCCACGCAGTTACGCAACATCGCTTTAAAATGCCACAGGTCCCAGAGTGACCGGAGGTGCGCTGAGCCCTGGCAGGCTTGGTTTTTGGAGGACTCTTTTGAATGTGGCAGATTTATTGCAAATTAAAATGTCGCGTGCTTGTCAGGGGAAAAATATGTCTCAGTCACTCCAAGATTTTTGGGTAGGATTTTGTCTCGAGGCCTTTAAAGAAAATTTGTTTTCGCGCCGTCAAACTCGGTGGCAGGCAAACTACAGCTGTTCCAGCGGGATAATTACGCCATCAGTCAAGTCGGAGGATGTCGGGAGAAGTGTGGCATTTCTGTACAAATCATGACTTTGTAGAAACTTGAAGTACCTGGAAACTTACTTTATTCTACATTGTTTTGGCCCCAAACGTGTAATTAGCAGGAGGTGCAGGGTTCATGGTGTGCGCTGATGAAGCAGATACATTCTATGTATTCTGTGAGTTGCAACTGATTTGTGGCCCCTGATCTGCATCTGAGTCTTGCAGTATTGTACATATGCTGATATCAAATCTGACCCAGTGTTTGTATTTTTATTGATCAAGCAGTCACACAGTGACTGGAAGGTCTTACCACAGTCTATACACGTTTACTGGAGATGTTAATATTTTCTTTATGTGATATTTTCATTTTCCACATCAAAATATTTTTCCATTTAACTCGTAAGCATGGGTTCAGTCAATATTGATCAAGTGACACATAACAACTGTGATAGAGACTGATCAGATCAGGTCAGGAAGTCCTGAATGTAAACATGTTAACATGTTATCTTCATGATTAATATTGGGGGGGCGGGGGGTGTTAGTAGAGAGTGGCAGACAGGAGGGAAAAGAGAGAGAAGGAGGAAGAAACAAGACAAATAATACAAAATAGTGGGAGAGATGTAAAAGGGAGTGCAAGAGAAAGTGAGAGAGGAAGAGAGAGAGGGAGAGAAAATCTAGGCAAAGAAATGCAGATACAGAGAAAAAGATGGAGACAGAAAGAGAGGGTGAAAAACAGAGAAAATAGTAGGAGATATGTAAAGGGGTAAGCAGTAAGAGAGAGAGGGAGGAAGAGAGAGAGGGAGGAAGAGAGAGGGAGAGAGAAACGAGACAAAGAAATACAGATACAGTGAAAGAGAGGGAGACAGAGAGATGGTGAGAAACAGAGAGAAAATAGAAAATAGCAAGAGAGATGGAAAGGGGTGGGCAAGAGAGAGAGCGGTAGAAACGGGGTGGGTAAGAAAGAGAGAGAGAGAAAGAGAGAGAGGTAGAAAGGTGGTGGGCAAGAGCGAGAAAGAGAGGTAGAAAGGGGTTGGGTGAGAGAGGGAGAGAGAGAGAGAGAGGTAGAAAGAGGGTGGGTAAGAGAGAGAGAAAGGTGGTGGGCAAGAGAGAGAGAGTGAGGTGGAAAGGTGGTGGGAAAGAGAGAGAGAGAGAGAGAGAGAGAGAGAGAGAGAGAGAGAGAGAGAGAGAGAGAGAGAGAGAGAGAGAGGGTGGATAAGAAAGAGAGGGAGAGAGAGATAGAAAGGGGTTGGGCGAGAGAGTGAGAGAGAAAGAGAGAGAGTGAGGTGGAAAGTGGGTGGGCAAGAGAGAGAGAGAGGTAGAAAGAGGCTGGGCAAGAGAGAGAAAGTGAGAGAGAGAGTGAGGTGGAAACGGCTTGGGTAAGAGTGAGAGAAAGAGAGAGAGGTAGAAAGAGGCTGGGCAAGAGAGAGAGACAGAGAAAGAGAAGGTGAGAGAAAGAGAGAGAGAGAGAGGTAGAAACGGGGTGGGTAAGAGAGAGAGAAAGAGAGAGATAGCTAGAAAGAGGCTGGGCAAGAGAGAGAAAGAGAGAGAGAGAGAAAGCGAGAGAGAGAGTGAGGTAGAAATTAGTTGGGTAAGAGAGAGAGAAAGAGAGAGATAGCTAAAAAGAGGCTGGGCGAGAGAGAGAGAGAGTGAGGTAGAAACAAGGTGGGTAAGAGAAAGAGAGAGAGAGAGAGTGAGGTAGAAAGGTGGTGGGCAAGAGAGAGAGTGAAGTGGAAAGTGGGTGGGTAAGAGAGAGAGAAAGAAAGAGAGTAAGAGAGAAAAAGAGAGAGAGAGAAAGAAAGCGATACAGAGAGTGAGGTAGAAACGAGGTGGGTAAGAGGGAGGGAAAGAGAGAGAGAGGTAGAAAGAGGCTGGGCAAGAGAGAGAAAGAGAGAAAGCAAGAGAGAGAGTCAGGTAGAAACGAGGTGGGTAAGAGAGAGAGAGTGAAGTGGAAAGTGGGTGGGCAAGAGAGAGAGAAAGAAAGAGAGAGTAAGAGAGAGAAAGAGAAAGCAATAGAGAGTAAGAGAGAAAGAAAGAGAGAGTAAGAGAGAGAAAGAGAGAGAGAGAAAGCAATAGAGAGTGAGGGAAAGAGGGTGGGCAAGAGAGAGAGAAAGAAAGAGAGAGTAAGAGAGAGAAAGAAAGAAAGAGAGAGTAAGAGAGAAAAAGAGAGAGAGAGAAAGCAATAGAGAGTAAGAGAGAAAGAAAGAGAGAGTAAGAGAGAGAAAAAGAGAGAGAGAGAAAGAAAGAGAGAGTAAGAGAGAAAAAGAGAGAGAGAGAAAGCAATAGAGAGTAAGAGAGAAAGAAAGAGAGAGTAAGAGAGAGAAAGAGAGAGAGAGAAAGCAATAAAGAGTGAGGGAAAGAGGGTGGGCAAGAGTTATGGTGCTTTTTTTGTGAATTAGACTGTTGTATTCTTTGGAGTAGGGGTGAGAAACTCTGTTAGTTATCTGAGGCGTGTCTTGGATGTTAGACTGAGTGGAGTGAACATGCTGATGGAAGTGTCTGCTAAATTAAGTGTTGGACGATGTTGAGCCTCAGTCCTGGTTGAGTCCTATTCTGAGTTTACCGTCTTGCATGGTTTCTCTGGATTAGACTTGGATAAGGAAATGAACTGACTCAGTTTCTCTCCGTGTCTGATCTCTGTTTCCAGTGTGTCTACTGGTTACATGTTTTGGCCGGTATCCTCTTTTAAACTGGGCTATGGCGTGAGGCCTATCATATCGTGACACGTTCTGAGTGGAATGTAATATGAAGTTGCTGCCAGTCTGCAGCCCTGGCGCTAACGCTCGTTCTCTCCTGAGACGTAGCTGAAAGGCTGTAGCTCTCGGAGCGGGCGCGGTCACGCTGGCAGCTGAATGAGTGCTTTACTGTGTTCACTCGCTGACGTTATTAAAAACACATCAGCGTGTAGAACTATGGCGTCGCCGCGGCTCGTTCCAGGATAATCAAGATGCATTCTGAGTGCAGAAGCCAGGGGCCACATTTGCGGCAGCTGTGTTTTATTGCAGGGGTCTTGTGTTGTTGATCAGCAAGAACTGAATTCATGAGGTCTTTAGTCTCAAGCGCTTTAGCGGTTTTAGTGTTAGTGAGTAAAGTTTTTGAGCCTCGGGATCAAAAATAGCCAACAGAATAGACATGCAGTCTGTAGAGTCGTTTCATTCTTTGAAGAAGTGACGCAGTTGTGCTGGAAGTATGTACATATTTAGTAGGGGTGTAAGGAAATATCGAAATATCAAAATACTATGTTTGGTGATACTGTATCGATTCTCAAAAACACAGTATTGATACACAGATTCCTGGCAGACAGTGAATCATTGTGTGTTGTGTTTAAACTTCTGACCACTAGATGGCAGCATTGTAATCCATTTTCAGCTCCACTCCAACATTAACAAGCAGCACAAGGGCGCAGTGCTATTGTAAGCATTGACAAACCTGTTCATACAGTGGTGTGTTTTAATAGTAAGATCTGGAAAATCTCAATATATCACTTTGCTTGCAGTATCGTGATATATTGAATCGTGACGTATTGTATCGCCAGGTTCTTGCCAATACACAGCCCTAATATTTAGTAATATTTACATTATATTATACTATTATATTATTTATTCTGATATCGCTGCTATGGACAATATCACTAAGTCACTTTAAATAGATATATCTACTTAGATAACCTGCCTATGCTAAAGTTTCTATAGATGTTCTCCTGTATATCTTATGTATATATCTTGTGTATGTTTTGTATGTCTTTATATATTTCAGTTATAACTATATGTATATATTCTAGCTTATTGTTTTACTTCATTATTGTCTATTTATTGTATGTTTGCATGTTTTTACTACTATATATAATGCTGCCCTGTTTTAGAGTTGTATCTGAGCTTCACCCCAAGCATTTCAATGCATGTTATGTCCTGACATGATGTGCAAATGACAAATAAACTTGAAAGTATGTGACCAAAACACCAAAAACTCTGATCATAACTGCATCAATACCTGTTCGTTTCTTCCCACAAAGTGTAAGAAGATTCCAGTAAAATCAGTTCTGGTCCACCATCTTTGCCCAGTTCTCTCGTGTGTTGATTCATTCTCTGACTGTTCTCTTATTGGTGTATTTTTTTTTCTATGCCATTTTCCTTTTGGTGGATTTATTCATCTTATCTTCCTATTCGTTAGTTTTTAACCATGCTGTACTCCTGTTAGTGTTTCTCTTTGCTATGTTATTCACATATCGATGGATTTTTAGTCATGTCATGCCTGTTGGTGGAGTTTTAACTATGCTGTTCTCCTATTGGTGGGTTTTTAGCAATGTTGGGCTTCGGTTGGTGGCTTTTTGACAATGTTTTATTTCCTACTGATGGATTTTAAGCCATGTTGCTCTCATTTAGGTGGATGTTTAGCCTTGCTGTCCTCTTGTTGGTGGATTTTTAGCCATGTTGATCTCCTCTTGGTGGATTTTTAGCCATGTTGATCTCCTCTTGGTGGATTTTTAGCCATGTTGATCTCCTCTTGGTGGATTTTTAGTCATGTTGATCTCCTACTGGTGGATTTTTAGCCATGTTGATCTCCTCTTGGTGGATTTTTAGTCATGTTGATCTCCTATTGGTGGATTTTTAGTCATGTTGATCTGATTTCGGTGGATTTTTAGTCCTGTTGTTCTCCTATTGGTGGATTTTTAGTCATGCTGTTCTCCTACTGGTGGAGTTTTAACCATGTTGTTCTCATATCAGTGTTTTTATTCATGTGGTCTTCCTGTTGGTGGCTTTTAAGTTATGTTGTTCTCCTATCAGTTGATTCTTATCCATGTTGTTCTCCTTTTGGTGTATATCTAGCTATGCCTGGTTCATCCTACCTCTGCCATTGGTCAGTATTCAATTAATCTCTTTAGCCATGTTGGTGAATATGAAGCAACTTCAGGCTCAAGTAAAGATGAACATCAGTCGTGCCCACTGACAGTTGGGGTATGTCCTCTTTACAGTAGATTCCTCCACATAGTCCACCATTCTTTTCTATGACCTGTTGTTTGCTGGGCTAGCATGAGAGCTGGTGTATGTATATATATATATATGTATATATATATATATATATATATATATATATATATATATATATATATATATATATATATATATAAATATATTGGAGGGGGAAATGTTGAGTCTGTTTCGAACTTGTTGGGTTATTGTCTTCTTTTTTATGAGTGTTTGGGTTTTGTGTTTGAAGGTGGAGACCACAGTGTTAAGCACTTCTATCTACTGAGCTCCCATTACTTAACTATGCCGATGTAAATACAGTGTTTCATTCTTTGGTACCTGTAAGCTGTACCCCAAATTTCTGCTACTGTCACAACACATAACCTAAATCTAACACTGTTTGGGAAAGAGGTGTTCCTATACACTCTTTAATGCTTGCTTTATTTAGCTTACGACCAGATAACTCTATTTACAGTCCCATGCAGACTGGTTGCTGGTCCCCCTACTATAAGCTTTGATATGGAGTCCTCAGTCTTCCAGTCCTTTCAGTCATAATGTGATGCATCCCCACTGAGCTCCTTCTACACAGATTGAGATAAACGACTCTTCTTTCCCTCTCCTCCTCCTCCTCCTCCTCCTTTACTCCCAGTAAATGATAATTGCGTCTGTGCTGCTTCTCCGCAGCGTGTCCTTGTGTTCTCGTGGGCTTTTTTTTTTTTTTTTTTACTTAAAACATGCTGGACAACATGGAACCAACGACAGGACAGCAAGAACAGAATATTCTTAGGAAATGATGAAGCTTTTCGTCCCATTAGTCATCTGTCAGTACAAGTAGAACGTTTTCTTCTCTCTCTCGCTCTCTCTTTTTCTCTCTCTTTCTCTCCTCTCCTCTTTTCGCTCTTTCTCTCTCCCCTCTCTTTCTCTCTCTCTCTCTTCACTCTTTCTCTCTCTCGCTCTCTCTTTTTCTCTCTCTCACTCTCTCTCCATTCTTTCTCTCTTTCACTCTCCTCTCTCTCTCCTCTCACTTTCTCTCTCTCTCTCTTCTCTCACATTCTCTCTCTTTCTCTCTCTCTCTCTCTCCTCTCACTTTCTCTCTCTCTCTCTCTTCTCTCACATTCTCTCTCTTTCTTCGCTCTCTTTATCTCTCTTTATCTATATTCTTAGGAAATGATGAAGCTTTTCGTCCCATTAGTCATCTGTCAGTACAAGTAGAACGTTTTCTTCTCTCTCTCGCTCTCTCTTTTTCTCTCTCTCTCTTTCTCTCCTCTCTCCTCTCTCTCCTCTTTTCTCTCTTTCTCTCTCTCTCTCTCCCCTCTCTTTTTCTCTCTCTCACTCTCTCGCTTTATTCTTTCTCTTTCACTCTCCTCTCTCTCTCCTCTCACTTTCTCTCTCTCTCTCTTCTCTCACGTTCTCTCTCTCTCTCTCTCTCTCTCTCTCTCTCTCTCTCTCTCTCTCTCTCTCCCTTTTGTACGCCGCTGAATCAATGCCACTCCGGCATGTTTATCTCTGTAGCACTTTCTGCCTAAAAAAATCGATGCAGATGAAAAATGAGTAAAGATCGCGGCTCAGTCTTTCTTTTCCTGGGGGCTGGGTGGGTGGTCTCAGAAAGACGCGCCATCCTGCTGGGTGGTAAATCTGGCCTGGAGAGCGCGAGTGGGCGAGAGTGGCCACAGCGAGCCGGCTGGAGGCCGATAACGAGGACAGAGCTCAGGTGAAGCCGGGGCAGTTCGGAGCTTGAATCTAGCAGCTCTGTTCAGCAGCGCATGCTTTCAGTGCAGGGCCTGCGCTCACACTGCGGCAGGTAGTCCAATGGAGCAGCTTGTTAAGGGGCTCATATTAGATGTTTTGTAAACATGTTTACATGACCGGGTTCCAACCTCTCCTTATCCCTTAGAGCAGGGGTGTTTAATTAGAGTCAGTACGGTCCAGTCAGAGGAGATTTCCTCAGGCCGGTCCGGACCACCATCATTTCTAACGTGTGTTATGATTCAGTGGCGTATCCTGTTTACTGAGCAGGCCAGTGAGGCCAGCGCCCAGGGGCGCCATAGCCCAAAACATTTTGCAATGCCTATCAACATACAGTATATTTTTATTTCTAAGGGTCCTTCATTTTAAGGATCCTCTGACTTTTAGGGACTCTTGGGGGCCCTAGTCATGCCTTTGGGGCCCCTAGCCATGCTTTTGGAGGCCCTAGCCATGCTTTTAGGCCCCTTGGGTCCTAGGAAAGAAGGGGGCATAATTTTAGAGGGCCCTGGTTATGAGAGCCCCTACCAGGGGGCCCTAGAGAAGAGCTGGGCATACCATTAGAGGGCCCTTGATTACAAGGGGCCGGGGTTGGGGGGGGTTATCCCTGGGCAACTCTTTGCCCGGGGGCCCAGACTATCCTTTATCCGTCCTTGTGAAAGACAAACAAATGAACTATATCCACTGTTTAAAAGCTGAATTGAATAAAGTATTTATAAACTTCAACTAAATGTTTTTTCCTTACTTTATTACTTTAATATTATTTTTTTAGTCATGTCATGCCTGTTGGTGGAGTTTTAACCATGCTGTTCTCCTATTGGTGGAGTTTTAACCATGTTGCTCCTACAATTTTAGACTTTTTAAGGGTTGAATTCTATGATATGGTCTCTGTCTAACATTAAACAAGCATCTCCAAAGTGATAACTTTACAGAACCACCAGAACCACAATCTTTACTTTGAATGTAAGTTAATGGAGCACCTTTTGGAGCATTTTTATTGGTCCATTCATCATGAAATTTTGACACAATGTAAAAGACAACTGTAGAATTCAGATTATGTTGAAAACTAAAAATCAAAAAAGAAAATGTAGATCCATAGTTTTTGTTAGACAGTGATGATACAACAGTAACAACATGCTTTCATTTTTACTTGGTCAGGCTATTAAACATCATTCACATGAGATTTTGGTCACACACTCCTAACAAAGCAACTAAACACACTTGTTTGCACTGCAATAAATAAAAAAATGGTATTTAATTTGGCCTGATGATCATAACAGTATGTTTATGAGCTGTATATGTAACAGGAGCATTAATTTTGCATTAGGAGAATTCCCTGCCAGCCAAACGAGTCGTATATCATGTATATCACAATAACACAGGGTTCTAGATGTTCATAGTAAATCATTCATGCTGCGCAAAATATGCCGTCACTTCATGCCAAGATCGTAAATAATTAAGGAAAAGGCCACATCGCTCTTGGCACCAGAGTCGTTCTCACTGGATCTGCTGAGAGGACAGGAATTAAAGATGCAGAAGGGCGGTTTTTCTTTTCATATCTCGCCCGCTGACCTTAATAGTGGGCTCTCTGACATTTCCAATATTGAAATCAACTTTGAAATATAAGATCTCGAACAGGATGTGGATGGTGCTTCGGTAGAAATTGGGAAAAACATGCTGCCTCACAACATTCTGAATGTAGCCCCTTCAACATTTTACCCCAGATTCCATCCTGTTCTGTCCCAGCACCGCAATTCCTCCGATAAAATAGACTTAACAACATCTTGACCAGTTTCAAAGATTGTGCTACGAATCAAGGGTTATATCCAAGAGGCCGGTGTAACCATATATATAAATATATACACTGACCAGTCATAACATTAATATTGTTTAATCAGTTTCACTGACCATATAGGAGCACTCTGTAGTTCTACACTTACAGACTGTAGTCCATCTGATTCACTGCATACTTTGCTGTTCCATCTTCACCCTGTTCTTTAATGGTCAGGATCTCCACAGGACCACCAGGTACTATTAGTGAGGTGGGTCATTCTTAGTACTGCACTGACATTGACGAGGTGGTGGTGTGTTAGTGTATGGTGTGCTGGTCTGAGTGGATCAGACACAGCAGTGCTGTTGGAGTGTTTAAACACTGAGAACAGTCCACCAACCAGCAACATCCAGCCAACAGTGTCACGTGGGCAGCGTCCTGTGGCCACTGATGAAGTGATGAACTGATGTGTCTAGTAGAGTGGACAGTGAGTGGACACAGTGTTTAAAAACTCCAGCAGCACTGCTGTGTCTGATCCGCTCGTACCAGCACAACACACACTAACACACCACCACGTCAGGGTCACTGCAGTGCTGAGAATGACCCACCTCCCTAATATTACAACCTCCCTAGTATCTGCTCTGTGGGGGACCTGACCACTGAAAATCATGGTACAAGGGGGGCTACATTATATATTTACTTCTCTTACTTCTCTGTCTACTGTTTCTCTTTCTCTTCTTTCTGTTTTTTCTTTCTCTTTATCTCTCGTTCTCTCTCTCTCACACATACACACTCACTTTCTCTCTCTGTACTGTGTTCTCTCTCTTTGTCTTTCTCTTGTCTCTCTCTCCCACTCCTCTCTCTGCGGTCTCTTTATCTCTCTTATTCTTTTTTTATTTCTCTCTCCCTCGTATCTCTCTCACACTTATTTCTCTCCCCTCTCTTTCTTTTGAGCGCTCGTTTTTCTTTCTCGCTCATCCCTTTTTCACTGCTCTATCCCTCTCTCCCTCTCATTCTCTCTGCATACCTCTCTCTCTCTTTCTCCCAGTATCTCTGTATCTCTCTCACTCTCTCTCTCTTTCTCAGTATCTCTCTATCTCTCTCTCTATTTCTCCATCTCTCTCTTTCTTTCTCCCAGTATCTCTGTATCTCTCTCACTCTGTCTCTCTTTCTCAGTATCTCTCCATCTCTCTCTCTCTCTCCCCGAGTATATCTGTATCTCTCTCACTCTCTATCTTTCTCAGTATATCTCCATCTCTCTCTCTATTTCTCCATCTCTCGCTCTCTCCCAGTATCTCTGTATCTCTCTCTCTCTCTCTCTTTCTCAGTATCTCTCCATCTCTCTCTCTCTCTCTCCCAGTATCTCTGTATCTCTCTCTCTCTCTCTTTCTCAGTATCTCTCCATCTCTTTCTATTTTTCCATCTCTCTCGCTCTCTCAGTATCTCTCTATTTCTCCATCTCTCTCTCTCTCTCTCTCAGTATCTCTCTATTTCTCCATCTCTCTCCCTTTCTCAGTATCTCTCTCTCTCTCTCTCTCCGAGTATCTCTGTATCTCTCGCACTCCCTCTCTCTCTCTTTCTCAGTATCTCTCCATCTCTCTCTCTCTTTCTCTCTCTCTCTCTGTCTCTCAGTATCTCTCGGTCTCTCTCTCAGTATCTCTCGGTCTCTCTCTTTCTCAATATCTCTTTATCCATCTCTCTGTCTTTATCTCTGTCTCTCTCTCTCAGTATCTCTCGGTCTCTCTCTCTCTCTATCAGTATCTCTCCATCTATCTCTCTCTCTCTCTCTCTCTCTCTCTCTCTCTCTCTCTGGTGTTAAAGGACTTGTTCTCGTGTTCTGTGTTTATGATCTTGGTTGTATAAAAGTTTGAAACATGCTCTGTGTGGGCCTGCAGGCGAGGGTCAGAGGTCGTGCCGTGTAGGTTGGCGAAGCGTCTGTCCTGCCGGCCACAGGCTAGGTCAGAAGTCCAGGATGCAGTCTGATTTCATCTTCCGAACACTGTTTGGAGTAAACCTGGCAGTGCAGCCCCACCGGCCCTTCAGCGTTCAGAATTTTTAATCACCTCTCCTCTATTTTTAGTCGCTCTATTCTTTCTGCCCATTCCGCTGCACCTCGCTGTTCATGTACACAGACATTACTTCAAACACACTACGCGTCACACGTCCTAAAGCAGAACACATTCTATTTTAAACCCAACAAAGTAAAAAACAGTGCAGAGTAGAGCTTCAGAAATATTTCACAGTGATGTTTACAAGAAATGTCTGTGTAGTTTAGTCTCTGAGACGTAACAGTCATTCAGAGTGTGGTTCCATATGAAACGCTTCACTGCAGAGAAACTTTCCAGCTCAGATTCTCCTACAGTGGTGATGATGGGAATGAGGTCCCGCCCGCCGGACGCAAATGGAGCCGTTTTATTTGTTATCCAAACTAACAGTGAAGTGAATCTACACATCAAATCAAATCAAATCTAATTTATTTGTGTAGTCCTTTTAACAACTGATGTTGTCACAAAGCAGCTTTACAAGAACTTAGTGAAAAGAAATTTAAACATAGAAGGGAGTCACATAAGTCATAGAAAAACCATAAAAAATAGAGATGGACAGATTAACGTTTTTGAGGTCGATTTCGATCGCTGATCACCTTTCAGCACAATCGGCCGATATGCGATACCGATCGAGGGCGGGGCTATATGCCACGGTAGGGCTACGTGTAGGTATTAACGCAATCAAGTCATGAAACATGGTCTAAACTTAATTATTACCATTTTTGACCAGCTCATATGAACCAATATAATATTTGTAACTAAAGTAGAAGTTGGTGTATGTGGGAGTAAACCACTTGTTACAGCTCCGGAAGAGCCACATCTGAAAAGTATCTCTACTAGGAACAGCAGAGCGTAGATCCAGGTGGAATATTAAGCAGCAGAATGAACGTCTTCTACAGCCGAGAAGATCTGCTTATCTAGAACTATAAACTCAATCACTCTGGCTGTGGTTCTTTAGCTCTCTGGATGTTTCTGCTGCTGTTCTGTTAGTACCGGTCAGATCTGGTCTGTACGGTGTTCTGGGTTGTTTGTTTTGTGTTAGCTGTGTGTGCTAGCTCTGCTGTTTACTGATACTCACTGTATTCAGCTGTGTGGTGTCTCTGAAGTGATGTATTAGATTAGTAGAGTTAAATGTCTTTGTCTTGGTTCCTCCGTGAGAGACGCTGATTGTACTAATTTTACAGATGTTATAAACTGCCCTGGATGAGAGTCACATACACAGACACATGCGATGAATGTGAGGCCGCTGCTTTAGTCAGTCTGTGGAAAACGAAAGGGTGTGTGAAAATAGGCTCATTTGTTTAACGTCATTGATCGGGTCTCGGGATCGGCTAAATTGGAGAAATGTCAGCCGATCACATATTTTGATTAAAAATGGGCCGATTCAGACACATGGCCAATCGATTTTTCCATCTCTAATAAAACCCCCCATTGAGTAAGCCATAGGTCCCTCAGAACTGGAGGAAGAAACCTTGGGAGGAACCAAGACTCACAAGTGGGAGACCCATCCTTCTCTGATCAAACTACTCAAACAGTACTGATATAATCACTGTACCACCATATACACTTATTTTCTATGTAATGTTGATGATGGTAATGATTCAGTAGCAGAACTTTTGTTGCTCCAGAACATTCCGTAGGTAAGTTCTGCCAACATCTAACGTCAGAACTCAAACACGTCTGTAATGAAGGGGCTGAAGCAGGTTTCATGTGTTCAGTGCCTTTATTAGGGGTGGTCCGGTACTTAGAACAGAATGGGGTAGTATGTGACTTTGTCTCTTCATAAGAAAGCACTAAATCACCAGCCTGATAAAAAGCTCAAGACCCTCAGACACTTGACTGATGTGCACTAAACATACCCCAGCAGAACTAAAGTGGAATACAAAACATGAAAGAGTCTTAAGAGTCTCGGTGTGAGGGAAGGGACGTATCAGATGGACTTAGAAAGTCTTTTGGCACATGTCCAAGGAATACTGTAATAAGGCAGTGATGCACAGGTATGTTCATTAACCCAGATTCACTGTGTTCTCCAAGCTTCTCAGAAGGTTTGTCTATAAGTCTCAGAACACTGTAGACTGGTGGTCTCTGACCCTCCTCCAGGAGCTCTACTTTCCTACAGACTTTAGTTCCAACCTGTATCTAATAGGCAGCCCCACCCCCTTTACTGAACTGTAGTACACCTAATAAGGGACATGGAAAGAAGTGACAGACTGCAAGAAGGTGGATCTCCAGGACTAGAGACCTTCTTGTTTCAATAGCTCTGGTTGGTATAACAACAAGTAGCAAGCGCTGGAATGTGGTATCATATGATATCATAAGGTCAAGTCTGAATATCAGCTCAGATTTAAAACAACCCACCAAACACCAGCATTTCTTCTCTTCAGGGTACACTATCAGTCAAAAGTTTGGATACACCCACCTAGAAATCGACCAATATGGGTTTTTCCATAACCAATGCCAATGTTTAAAGGTCAGGGTCAAGTTTCTAGATATAATCAAAAATAGAAAAAAATATATATATATTAATATTTTTTTAATCTGTTACCATATTACTGCGGAATGAATGTAACATACATCTTCTCTTTATACCAATAACAAAAAAGTGGACTGAAAAAAATAATTCCACACAGCCAACATGTTTGCTGCAGTTACAGAAAGTGCCTCACTTCTCGGTTGGGTTTTTATTGTGATATAGTAAAATTGAGGTTCTTTAAGAAAGATGAGGCACTCGGTAAGAGAGAGAGAGAGACAGAGAGACAGAGAGACGCTGTTGTGCTGTAATGGTTGTTAACGTAGCGGCTCCGTTCAGTTCTCTTTTCTCTTTCTTTAGTTACGTTTGGCTCGAATACCTGAAGCTGAGTAATATCTGGGAACCTCTGGCTGCTCCATTGAGACCTGCTGTGTAACAGTAACGTGTTAATGTGTGTATTATACTAGAACAGTTAGCTTTAGCCCCCGAGCTAACCTGCCTGTCTTTAAATCGGCGCTACCAAGCACGGATATCGTGTTTTTCTTATCTGTTATATCTTAATACTAATAATATTAATACATGCTTTGAACATTCTGACCAGCAGCTTCATGAGGAGCCACATGAGCTGCTTCTTTAACAGGACTGAAGAAGATAGTGTACATGCTGAGATCTAGGGTGTGTCTGAAATGGTCTACTCGTTAACTCGTTCCCTGTTCACTACATAGGCTGCTCTGTGTAGAACACTATGTAGGGGAGCAGTGAGGGAGGCAGTAGAGGGAATTTGGACAACAATCTTTCCAAAGAAACTGCTATGCATTCAACTTGTAAGTAGTGTATACAGTTGTCTACTGGTTTTACGGTGCACTGTGGGTAACAATATAGTGAACTACATAGGGAATCTAATTGTCCACTGAGAAATTGGACAACACTCTTGTTCTGAACAACAGTTTTGGGGTGTTTATAGGTCTTATTAAAAAATTGCTGTCATTTTTTTTTTTATTTCAATGCAAATGTTTTCATTGAATGTTTGTTTTAGGAGTATTTTTGTATGTAGGCACCGACTTTACTATTTCAACACATTGAGATCAAAATATCTTTATACGTATTAAAATATATATTCGGTTAGGTGTGTCCAAAGCTTTCACTAGTAGTGTAAATTTAGAGAATTTAATACATTTTATCCTGAATTGGTTAGAAAATGTATGGCTGGGTGTATCATGGGATCACACAGGTAGCTGGTGAGCTGGAGCTGGAGCAGACAAAGGCAGAGGCGGACACATGTGCAAGATAATAAACAAACTAGACTTCTTAATAAAGAAACAAACAAAAAAAGCGTAAACAAATGGGTTACAAAGACGGAGCTACACCAACAACAACAATTCCAGTTCCAACAACAATGACTGACAAACTCAGACAGCAGACAGAGGGTATAAATAACAAAGGCTAACAAAGGGGAACAGGTGATGGGACTGAACACTAATGGGGCACAGGTGAGCGAGGTGGGGCAAGGGCGGAGACAAAAGGAGCACATGACAGCATGAGAAACGTAAACAGAGGCACGTGGAACTGAAAGGACGTAAATAAATAAAATGAATAAAATACTAAAAATAATTATCAGGACACATAAGAAGCTCTGCTTATGTATATGTAACTGAGTGAATGGAACTATGGATCGGCCAATATGCTATGGCCAGCAGTGCAGTCTTTCTTTTCTTTTACCAGCACACAGTTGATTTCAACACATCTGATGTCTTCGTCAGCCTGTCGGCCTGTTAAACCGGCGTTGGTGTTTATTTAATCATTTGATTGTAAGATTACAGCAACAAACTGCTGATGGCGCCTCTGGAATAGCCTTCATGTTTAGTGGTGTGTGTATGTGAAGGGCTGTAGCCCCGCTATGTAAATACCTTTGAATTAAAGCAGATGTGTGTCACTATGACCTTAAAGTAATTGCTTCGTTTCATGTCCACTGTGCTGGAATGCAGAGCCGGGACGCCGCCGTTGTTACCGTGTGCCCTTTAGTAGCGGTAGAGAGGCAGGACTGCGCTTTCCCAGCCACGGCTGATGCCTTTTTACTGTTTGTTTCATCTCCAAGTGTCAATCAATAGAACACACCTTAGCGCATTAATTATTCAGCTCCAGGCGCAGCTCCAGGTTTAATTAAAACGGATGTTGGAGCCCGAATTGGGATTTTAGATCACAATCTTCTGGACACAAAAATTCACTTCAAATCTTAAAAGGCCCACCGCCGCCCCCCGCTTTTATCTCTAATGTCAATTTAGATAGCTTGGCTGTGATCCACCTGCGATATGAAGAGAAGGAGTGAGTGAAGGAGAGGGGGGAGGGAGTGAGGAAAGGAAGGAGTGAGTGAATGAGGGGATGAATGAGGAAGGCAAAGAGGGAGTAAGTGAGAGAGGGCGGGAGGAAAGGAGTGAGTGAAGGGGGAGTGATTAATTGAGTGAATAAGTGGAGAAAGTAAGTGAGGGGGTGACTGGAGAAGAGGGAGGGAGGCAGTGAGTGAGTGAGCGAGTACTGGAGGAAGTGAGGTGGGGGGGTGGTTAGTAAAGAAGGGAGAGAATTAGTGAATGAGTGACAGGGAGGGAGTGAGAGTGGGAGAGAAAGAGGGAGTGAGCAAGCAATCGAGTGAGTGAAGAATGGACTGACTAATGAGGGAGGGCGGGAGGGAGGGAATGAAGAAGAGAATGATGGTGTCAGGGATGTAAGTGAATGAGTGAGTGAGGGAGGGAGGTAAAGAGCAATAGAAGGAGGTGAGGTATGGGGGAAGTGAGTGAGTGATTGAGTGAGTGACATGGAGGATGGTAGGGAGAGAAAGAAAGAGGAAGTGAGTAAGGAAGTATGTGAGTCAACAGGCAATGAGTGAGTGATGAGGTAGGGAGTGACGGAGTGAGTCAGGAGATTGTGTGAGGGAGGGGGTGAGTGAATGAAGGAAAAATATAGAGAAAGTAAGTAAGGGGGTGACTGGAAGAGAGGGAGGGGGCAGTGAGTGAGTGAGTGAGCGAGTAACGGAGGGAGTGAGGTAGGGAGGGAGTTAGTAAGGAAGGGAGAGACTTAGTGAATGAGTGACAGGGAGAGAGGGAAAGAGGGAGTGAACAAACGAGTGAGTGAGTGAGTGCAGGCTGAACTGACTAATGAGGGAGGGAGTAAATGAAGAAGGGAATGATGATGTTAGGGATGTAAGTGAATGAGTGAGTGAGGGAGGGAGGTAAAGAGCAATAGAGGGAGGTGAGGTATAGGGGAAGTGAGTGAGTGATTGAGAGAGTGAATAAACAAGGGAGTGGAGTAGGGAGGATGTTAATAAGTAAGTGAGGGAGTATGTGAGTGAGTGACAGAGGATGGTAGGGAGAGGAGAGGGTGAGGGAGAGAAAGAGAGAGGAAGTGAGTGAGGAGGGAGTGAGGGAGGAAGTGAGTGAGGAGGGAGTGAGGGAGAAAAAGAGGGAGGAAGTGAGTGAGGAGGGAGTGAGGGAGAAAAAGAGGGAGGGAGTGAGTGAGGAGGGAGTGAGTGAGGGAGTATGTGAGAGAATGACAAGAGATGGAGAGAAAGAAAGAGAAAGTGAGTGAAGAAGTATGTGAGTAAACAGACAGTGAGTGAGTGATGAGTGTACGGAGTGAGTCAGGAAGTGAGTGAATGTGTGAGTGAGTAAGTATAAGTGAAGGGTGAGTCAGTGAGAGTTGGGGTGTAAGGGAGAGAGGGACGGTGTGAGTTGGGGAGTGAGGAAGAGAGGGAGTGAAAGGAGGGAAGGAAGTGTTCTTCCCAGAGAAATTAATTATCAATAATAATAATCTGCACACTAATAATAAACACATGAATTATTGCTCTGCTGATTTTAACCTCTAGCGTTTGTGCAGGAGTCGCTCTGCCCTCCGTCTGTCTTACACTGATCTGGCACTACTGCTCCCCACACTACTGCTCCTCACACTACTGTTACACACGCTACTGCTCCTCACACTACTGTTACACACGCTACTGCTCCTCACACTACTGTTACACACGCTACTGCTCCACACGCTACTGTTACACACGCTACTGCTCCTCACGCTACTGTTACACACGCTACTGCTCCTCACACTACTGTTACACACGCTACTGCTCCTCACACTACTGTTACACACGCTACTGCTCCACACGCTACTGTTACACACGCTACTGCTCCTCACGCTACTGTTACACACGCTACTGCTCCTCACACTACTGTTACACACGCTACTGCTCCTCACACTACTGTTACACACGCTACTGCTCCACACGCTACTGTTACACACGCTACTGCTCCACACACTACTGTTACACACGCTACTGCTCCTCACACTACTGTTACACACGCTACTGCTCCACACGCTACTGTTACACACGCTACTGCTCCTCACACTACTGTGAGGACACGTAGCGTGAGGAACAGTAGCATGTGGAACAGTTGCGTGAGGAGCAGTAGTGTGAGGAGCAGTAGCACCAGATCAGTGTAAGACAGACGGAGGGCAGAGTGACTCCTGCACAAACGCTAGAGGTTAAAATCAGCAGAGCAATAATTCATGTGTTTATTATTAGTGTGCAGATTATTATGATTGATAATTAATTTCTCTGGGAAGGTGGGAGGTGGGCTAGTGCACTATAGACCCCTGTGGTGCGACCTAAGCTTTTGTACTTTTTGGCATTTTTTCCCTTACATTACTTTTACTTTTAGTAAAAATCTTGAGTTGATACTTCTACTTCTACAGAAGTATTTTAAACCCTAGTATCTATACTTCTACCTGAGTAATGAATGGGAATACTTCTGACACTTTTGTATATTTCTTACAATACCAATGTTTGCACACAGAGGAATTTGAGACACACACACGCACACACTAGTGAACACACACTCAAAGCAGCTGTGAGAATTTCACAGCCCGGAATGGTGGGCAGCACTCAGGAACAGTTGGGGTTAGGTGTCTTGCTCAAGGGCACTACAATCATTTCCCGTTGACACAGGGGATTGAACCAACACCCTTCTGGTCACAAGGTTGGCTCTTAACCTCCAGCCTATGACTGCTTTGCCACTTTAGAAATAAAACCACTAAATACAAGGTGGCTCATTGGTTGCTTGAGCTCATAATTCATATTCATGTTTAATATTTTAGCAGTAAGAGACCTATGACTCCAAAAGAAAGACCCCTGGCTAAAGCCCAGTAACCAGACCCTGGGCTGCGGCTCTGGAGAGACAGAGACGGCTGCTAATAACATATGATGTGTATCATATCTGGATGGTTGATAAAGTGATGCAGCATAAAAACGATACAGTATTTGTAGATACCATGGTGGCTACATTCAGGTATATAGTATGTCTATTCAAATCAGATCTACCATCACCTGAGCTCCGTAACCCACCCCTGCTTTTAACCCCTGAGTTATCGTCTCACGTGTCTCGAAAAGATGTTTCTAGCATTATTGTTGACTCATTTGAGACTTACTAGATTCTGAAACTAGGCGGGCGTGGTTAGAAGATCACAGTGGACACCTCTGCTGGCCAGAAGAAGTACAGCATTAGATTTTTGTCCATCTGCTTGGCTGCAGGTCCTTCTCAGAACTTATTTAATTGTTTTAATACATCTCCCAAAATGGGGACTGTCCCCAGAAAAACGCTGACTATCCCTGGAAAACGGGGACATCTGGTCACCCTATCCAAGGGCTCATCTAACAGCCTGTACTTGAGTGAACTAATTCGGTAATGGAACGTCACCTAAGATGGTGCTGAGGATTCCCCCTGTAGGGGAAATGATGAGGCACTGTACTGATATTTCGTTGCAGCCCTGATAATCACTGTGGCCCTAAAAAAGCCAAGAACACGTTTCAGTGGGGTGTTTGGGTTCAGTGACCAACATGTTGGTGCATTTCTACTAGAGTTCTGTTCAAACTGCCCGGTTACAAGTTTAATCTTGGACTGGCTGACTGTTTGTCTTCCACCCCTTTGCCAGAGCATGAACAAGCTATTAAGTACCCCACATTTCCAAAGCTGCTTCTGCCTGGAAGGCAGGATCGCTACACTATGGCGCTGCCCTGGAGCTCCTCTGGAGCTAAGCTCGCTGTTCAGAGCTGCAGGAGCGAGCGAGCGTGCAGGCCTTTCAGCAGAAGCCTGCAGGGTCCTCCTCCCTGCTAACACACTGTTAACTCCTCACTGCTGCAGGGATTCTTCACCACTGAGCCCTAATCACCCCACTTCTTCTTTCCCCAGGCAACGCTTCTGAATCAGGACATGCTCCAAAACCCTTTTACATCTAATCTCAGGATCTCGCCGGTATAAATTTCCACAGCAGCGACAGCACAATACAATCACCCGCCACCAAAGCGACTCCTACAGGAGTGAACTAAAAGCAGATTCTGCAGGACTGATTGGACCTCCCTGGGAGTAGCTGTTTTTTTTTTTGTTTTGTTTTCGTTCTAGAGGCTGGATTCTCTCTGTTAACCTCCAGCTCTCCCTGTCACTCCCCTCCGGTCAGAGACAGATGAGAAATATCGACTGTTTTCCCTCCTTCACAATCAGACATTACAGTCTCTGTTCATTCTCTGACACTTACTGTGTAATCTCAAGTGATTTGCGAGAGCTTAGTGGACAGTACTCGAAGAACGTGTTGATTAGCTCTGTGGTCTCTGAGTGGGGGGGAGGAGGGGGGGTGCGTGTATGTCAGTCAGATTGCTGCATTCGGGTTCGTGTGAGTCTGTGTACGTGCACGAGTCAGACGTGTGTTCTTTTTTAAAGATTTTAAGAACAAAATAATGTCCTTACTATGTAGGAAACAGATTCTGAAAGAATTTCCATTTCTTTTTGGGTACCGAGATTGTTGTTATTGGTGGGTATTTTGGAGGTACTTGTATTTCTTTGGACAGCAACAACATTTAAAACATATGAGACAATTGTTAGATAATTCTGTATCTCTGCTGTCGGGATCTTATGTCTGTATGTTTGCTAAGACCCAATAGAAATGTTCCACTATATATACTAGTATATAACTTTCCAAGCCTTTTCTAGTGGTAACCCAGTATTATTAGCGGTTCCCATTAGGGCTGGGGCGACACGTCAACGTTATCAATTACGTCAAGATGGCCACTACTACTGAAAGCCTGGATTTATATGAAGCACAAGCTGCAGCAACAAACAATCACTCGCGTGTATCTATAGTTGTGGGAGTGTTTCACACAGAAACACAACAGTGTGGTGCTCTGTCCCTTACAAAAAAAAAGTTTATTTAAGTGTTTACCATTAGTTTACTTCTTTTAAACTAAAAATAAGTGAGTATGCTTTCAGTTTACTTTTGATGTCTTTCTCAGTGATATACTAAACACAGTTATACTTAAGTATGCTTGGGTTATACTAACAAGTATAGAACAGTCTAAGTACATTTGGCCTTTACTTGTACTTAATCTTCTGATTTGAGATAGTAGAAGTAAGTAGTATAAGTACAAAAACACATCCAGTACAATATTTATTTAAAATTTGATTTATAAATATTTATAAAGATACAAATATGTTTCTTAATCTGAGTGTGTCTTGTTTATTTTACGTGTGTCCACTGGTGAGTAAGTAAACGTTGTTAAGTTCTATTTTAAGTAGAAAAAAACCCTTAAACCTAGTCATATACTTTAAAGTACAACAATAATATAAGCAGTAAATTATAAGTATTAAGTTCACTTAAAGAAAACGTACAAGCTAGTAAACTAACAGTAAACCCTTAAGATTACTTTTAGTGTAGTTTCAGTACAAAAGATGTAAAGTAGTTTATACTTGGTTTACTACTCTTACAATTAAAGTGTACTTAAAAGTATACTTTTAAAAAATAGAAAGTGGGCCAAGAAATATTAAAATAGTACATATATGAGTGTACTACTAGTACAATGACATTAGTATAGTAACTACATAAAGTATACTTAATAAAATGAACTTTAAGTATACTTATTTTCTGTAAGGGTCAGCTCTGCACAGTGGAGATGATCACAACAGTACAACTGCTATACACGAGACCTTGAAGATCAAACATCCCGTAGAGCTTCATCAACACAGCAGCAGGACAGCACCTGTTTACCTGTTTATCTTATCTTATAGATTATTTTAAGATTATTAACACGTGTAACATGTTTCTTTCAGTAGAGTCACTTGAAAAGTGTCATTGTTCTTGATATTGCGGGAGCTTCTCAAATAACTCTCTGCTGAAATATATATAGTCAAAAACTGTCCGAGTTCTAGTCTGTGAGGCGTGTAGGCTACATGTCTTTGTGCCTCAAAAAGTCCAGTCAGAGCGCAGACTTATAGTCTTTAACCATTTATTGATCACATGCCCTTTAATACATTAAGTCTAAAATGGCCATACGTTTTCCTCATGCTTCTGAGCCCCCTACAGCGCAGGGTCATCAATTCCACAGCACCTTGGGTTCTTTCAACAATAAATTACGATACACACACACACACACACACATATATATATATATATTTTTATATATATATATATATATATATATATATATATATATATATATATATATATATATATATATATATATATATATATATATATATATATAGGTTAGTAATCACTGGTAAAGTATAGTAAAGCTCCTCATTGTATCCTTTAACTTAACTACACTGTCCACTACATTTCTCAGCTCTTTGTAGAGGTCGGGGTGCTGACCGCTAATAGCCATGTCGCTGGTGTTGCCTGCTCTGCACTGGAGAGAGTTATAACACCGTTTGCATGCTGGGTTTGTGGTATGGGTTGGGTTTCGTTCACTTCTATAGCAGGTTTGCGTGTGTCGTTCAACCGAGTCAAATTAGTACACACGATTTGATTCGCTGATTCAGTCGCTTAAGGCCACCGGACACACCGCGCAGCACAGAGAATGTTATACACTGGAGCTACAGTAGTTATTAGGCTATATACAATACTAATACCTTAACTGGCTTACAGGATATTATCTACTTCTTTCAAAATTAGATTAGACTTAATTAGACTTTGTATTGTATGTATGATTGTCTACATCTGCTCTAATGATATGTGATGTTCTTACTGGTTTACTTATTGATAAGACAAAGGCTTTTAAACAATCAGCTTAGGTGCAAAGACGTATATATATATATATATATATATATATATATATATATATATATATATTTATATATATATATATATATATATATATATATATATATATATATATATATATATATTTATATATATATATTCTGAGGTGTTTCTTAGGTATCTTCTCACAGTGGAAGAATGGACAAACACACCTGTGGATTTTTTTTTAGCTCCAAAGCAAGAGTTGAGCTTGATTCTCTCACATTACTTTGCATTTCGTTGCTGTCCAAAGAAAAACAAGTCTATCCAGAATAGCAACTTTACAGGAGAGGGCAAAAACCTACATTACTTTTAATGTGAGTCATGGTAACCAGATTTCTTTCCAAGTGATTTTGGAGCATTTCTTTTGGTCCGTTCTTCATGAAATTCTCACACAATGTAAACGACAATACATATGAGGCATGAGGCATATTATCGTTACATATAGGTGCTTAATTCTGCATGCTGTGTGGAACATACTGTATATATACTGTGTAAAAACATGGCCTGTCATCTTCTCTGGATCTCGTGGTCTAGTGTCTTCTGCAGCACGTAGGCAGCATTAGTGATGAGGAGGCAGTTAAGATGCTTCCATGTAAAGCTATTTCCAGCAGCTTGCTGACACATTATTGGTCCACCTGATATCAGCTCCACTGCACTCACGGATAATTATAGCATGAAAAGAGAGAGAAAACAACACAACACATTTGCAGGAGGAGAGAAACAGTGCATTTGTATTCCCCGCTAGCCCTGCCAAATGGTTACGAGCGTTGACCCTAGGGCTTGTTTCTGTCCACACCAGTCCATGCGGTTTGGTTGGTTTCGTATTGACTGGGATTCTTGCATAATGCTATGAGCTATGAAACAATGTTAACTTATCTCTCGAATGCATATAGCATAACTATATTGTCCTCCCTGTACTATGTAGTAAAATAGAGACGCTTAACATACATGAATCACAGCAAAAGCAATAACTGGGCCTCCGCTTCATGACTTGAGAGTCACTAATCAGGTCACTGATTCCTGACCACTTATATATACACGCCAAGAAAAGCATCACAGGGGTTGCGTGGCTTGAAACCGGCATCTGTAACAAAGACCACGTCTTATTGGATTGAATGGAAATGTGTGGCCTAATTAAACTGTTTATACTAGAGATGGAGCAATCAGCGTTTTGAGGTCGATGCTGATCGCCTTTCAGCATAATCGACTGATGGACCATAACAATCGGGGGTGGGGCTGGAGTTTAGGCATCATTTGCATGTCATTCCACACCTCATAGCGGTGTGTGGGTGCTACTATAGTGACAGCATCACTGGTGAAAGTAGATGGAGAGTTTTAGCAGTGTAGGGTTTTTAAGGTGGAGAAAGGCAGGAGGTCACGCTGTACCCTTTTATTTTTGTTGTAAAATCCTGGGTTTGTCCGGAATTCAACAAGGAGACATTTGGTGTCCACGGCTCCTGGAAAAAATCAACATGTTGTTGGGAAAGTCTCCACTGTGGTCTGCAGAGTATTGCCACTTTCTGTTGAAGCTCCATTGAAAACAATGGAATATCAGGTTTATCATTGTCCTACTGCAAACATGTGAATACAGAATCAGTTGCCTCACTGTACTGGGGTTGAGTGATGTTCGCAACCCAGTATAACCCAGTGATGAGAGATGTAACGTGTAGTATTAGGGTGTGTCTCAAAACCTAGCGACCTCCTTCATAGACAGCATTTTACATTATAGTATGTGGTTCCCGACATGTAGACTGTCCCAATTCTTACATACCTTAAACATGCTGTCTACTGAGGAACCTTATTTTGGCCTGATTTTAAGGAAGCATTGAAGCACCATACTAACTACTACACCACCGTACTAACCACTACACCACCATACTAACCACTACACCACCGTACTAACCACTACACCACCATACTAACCACTACACCACCGTACTAACCACTACACCACCATACTAACCACTACACCACCGTACTAACCACTACACCACCATACTAACCACTACACCACCGTACTAACCACTACACCACCATACTAACTACTACACCACCGTACTAACCACTACACCACCATACTAACCACTACACCACCGTACTAACCACTACACCACCATACTAACCACTACACTACCATACTAACCACTACACCACCGTACTAACTACTACACCACCATACTAACCACTACACCACCATACTAACCACTACACCACCATACTGACCACTACACCACCATACTAACCACTACACCACCGTACTAACCACTACACCACCGTACTAACCACTACACCACCATACTAACCACTACACCACCGTACTAACCACTACACCACTGGTACTAACCACTACACCACCGTACTAACCACTACACCACCGTACTAACCACTACACCACTGTACTAACCACTACACCACCATACTAACCACTACACCACCGTACTAACCACTACACCACCATACTAACCACTACACCACCGTACTAACCACTACACCACCGTACTAACCACTACACCACCGTACTAACCAGTACACCACCGTACTAACCACTACACCACCGTACTAACCACTACACCACCATACTAACCACTACACCACCATACTAACCACTACACCACCGTACTAACCACTACACCACCGTACTAACCACTACACCACCGTACTAAGCACTACACCACCATACTTACCACTACAGCACCGTACTTACCACTACACCACCATACTAACCACTACACCACCATACTAACCACTACACCACCGTACTAACCACTACACCACCGTACTAACCACTACACCACCATACTAACCACTACACCACCATACTAACCACTACACCACCTTACTAACCACTACACCACCGTACTAACCACTACACCACCATACTAACCTCTACACCACCATACTAACCACTACACCACCATACTAACCACTACACCACCGTACTAACCACTACACCACCGTACTAACCACTACACCACCATACTAACCACTACACCACCGTACTAACCACTACACCACCATACTAACCACTACACCACCGTACTAAGCACTACACCACCATACTTACCACTACAGCACCGTACTAACCACTACACCACCGTACTAACCACTACACCACCATACTAACCACTACACCACCATACTAACCACTACACCACCGTACTAACCACTACACCACCGTACTAACCACTACACCACCATACTAACCACTACACCACCGTACTAACCACTACACCACCTTACTAACCACTACACCACCGTACTAACCACTACACCACCATACTAACCTCTACACCACCATACTAACCACTACACCACCATACTAACCACTACACCACCTTACTAACCACTACACCACCGTACTAACCACTACACCACCGTACTAACCACTACACCACCGTACTAAGCACTAGGAGTGGAGTTGGAGTGGAAGAGTCTAATGGCTGAAGACATTTTCTAGCACCCCTAACTCACGATGTATACACACACTCGCTCAACCAAACACACATTCATGACTTTGACTAATGTGACCCGAATGTTAACACGAGCACATACTCTCAAGCACAGCTGGGTAGTTATTTGTTTGTTGCCTCGACGGACTAATAGCTTCTGTTATCCGTCCAACGCACAGCCGCCAATACCTGCAGTGTTCTCCTCTGAGCCGGGGCTGCGGTTTTCTTCCTGTAATTAATGAGGCTGTGTGTTTTACTCTCCGCTTCTCTCTCCGGCACGCTAATAGAAATCCGATCTGCAGCTAATCACACGCGGCATTACGGAAGCAGGGAAGAGGTGTGTGGTGGGAGGAAGCCGGGAGAGCCGGCGTCCCCTGAGGGACGTGCCGGTGTCTGGGCTTTAGAGATGCTGCTTAATGATGTTGTGAGGATACCCATCTATGGCGAGTGGGGTCTGACAAATTGGGAAGTTTTGTTGCTGATAGCGATATTGATTATGAAGCAAATAAGGATTGATCTTTTTTTGCAATTATTTGGTTAATGTTGCTGGTTAAGCATGATCCTCTATACGGATGGGCAATTTAGTGAAAACTGTAAGGAGTAATTCAAAAATTATTTAAATGATACACCCCCCCCCCAGCTTGAAATTTGAACTGGGAAAAGTAAAAGTCTATAAAATTGAATGGACCAATGCTGGCCATCTATTTCAACCTCAGCTAACATGACTAGCCCTGGCCACATCATACACTGAATATCCAAAACGATTTACTCACCCATCCAAATCATTGAATTCAGGTGTTTCAATTAGTTTCATGGCCACAGGTGCATAAAACCAAGCACCTAGTCATGCAGACTGCTTCTACAACCATTAGTGAAAGCATCTTAGGAGCTCTGTGAACTCTCTCCAGCGTGGTACTGTGATAGGACGCCACCTAAGTGGACCAGCCTCATCAGTGTCACTGCTGGACTGAGAATAGTCCACCAACCCAAAACTATCCAGACAACAGTGTCCTGTGGGCAGCTATTACTAGTGGGTTCCCCACTAATAAAGGACTAGTGGAACACAGATAAGCTACTGTCTTTGACTTTACATCTACAAGGTGGACCAACAAGCCAGGAGTGTCTAATAGAGTGGACAGTGAGTGGATAAAGTCCAGTCGACTGTCAGTGGCATTATAACATGACAGCATTGTGTCAAGTGTAAAGTTTGGTGGAGGGGGAAGTATGGGATGGGGTTGTTTTTTTCTTTTCTGGTGGTGGGCTCGGCCCCTTAGTTCCAGTGAAAGCAACTCTTAATGCTTCAGCAGACCAAGAGATTATGGACAGTTTTATGCTCCCAGCTTTATGGGGACAGTTTGGGGACAGCCCCTTCCTGTTCCAACGTGACTGCCCACCTGTGCACAGAGCAAGCTCCATAAAGACATGGAGGAGCGAGTTTGGTGTGGAAGAACTTGACTGGCCTGCACAGAGTCCTGACCTCAACCTGATAGAACACCTTAGAGATGAATTAGAGTGGAGACTGCGAGCCAGGCCTTCTGGTCCAACATCAGTGTCTGACCTGACCAATGAGCTTCTGGAAGAACGGTCAAACATTCCCATTAATACACTGCTACACCGTGTGGAGAGTTGAAGATGTTATAGCTGCAAAGGTTGGGCCAACATCATATTCACTGAAGTTCAGCTCACAGCTAGCTGGAAATAAGCTACTTCCTGAAAAGCTAGATGCACTCACTAAATCTTTTTTGCCATTTCACTTAGGTGCTACAGTGTGTTCCATCATGCAGCTTAGAGCTTCTCCAGTAAGCGGTAGCCTTCAGCCATGTCCTAATATTTATATCACCTAGAGAGAAAATGTTTATCTAGCTCACGTACCCCCCCAGTACCATGTTTCTTGGAGAAAAACATACAGTATGGAGGAAAAAATGGGTTATAATGTTCCAGTCACTTTCACTTTAAGCATGATAGACTGGCATGATATTGAAATATTACAATTAACTAGAACACGTCCAACCATCACCCACAGTTACTGCAGAATAAACTGAATTTCTTCACCCCTGCAGTGTTTCTGAATAGTTTTACATGCTCGGCCTTCGGATCAGCGCTGGCGTGAGATCAGAGCTAATAAGCAGCCTGCAACAATGTGTTGATTGCTGCTTAATTGGCACTAATAACATAGTACTTCATTTCAGTCCAGTGACGTTGGGGAGCAAAGGCTTGTCCATGATGCTGGTAATAATACTAATAAGTCTTTATTTATTTTCATGGGACAAAGTCTCAAGGTCACGTAGGAATACAAGTAAAACACTGAGAAGATAAAATTCCATCTCTAAAAGAAAAGAAAATCACAGAAACAATAGGAGAGAATGAGCCACAGTACAGTAGACATGCACGACCACTCAAAAGTTTGGGGTCACTTGTCGTAACAAAAATAATAAGTGCTATTCAGTAAAATCTTTAGAATGCTATAGACTCGGGTGGCACCTAATGATTAATTTTATAGTCAATTAATCTAACGATTATTTTTTAATTAGTCGATTCATCTAATGACTAATTTTTAGATTACTTTGAGTCTGTTAGGAATTTTTGTACTTTGTTATGGATTTGTAACCAATGGATGATTTTGTGTGGTTGTGTGTGGGTGTGGGTGTGTATATATGAGTAGGGGTGTGTTTAAAAAAATTCAAATTCAAATCGATCTTCATTTGAATAATCCGATATCGATTCGCATAAACCCAAGATCGGCCTTTAAAATTTGCATTCCAGCCCCCACTGCCCGCCCCTCTGTCTCGTGTGATCAGCCATTGTTTTTCGCGCAACTAGATCTGGCTGGGGGCGCACATCAGTTAAGCATGGCTGGAGCACAAGTGAAGGCGCCCCAGAGGTTGAAAGCAGATGTCTGGCTACAGAAACCAGGACGGTATATAAACATATAAACACTAATGTTTTTAGTAATGGTAGGTTGAGTGTTCCTTGTACATTTACCACATTAGTTCTCTGAAAATCTCTTTTCATATTCAAACAAAACATAGTATTGTAACTGAAATATCCCTAAATTAATCCATATTGAATTGAATCGAATCGGAAATCAGTGGCAATACCCAGTCCTAGTAAATGTATAAAATGTATGTATGTATGTACTGCTAATTTAGAGTGACTGATCAACCTAATATGCATGTGTTTGGACTGTGGGAGGAAACCGGACTACCCGGAGGAACCCACTCAATCACGGAGAGAACATACACACTCCACACAGAACCACCCGGACCGGGAATCCAACCCAGATCATCTTACTGTGAGGAGACAGTGCTGACCACTACAGTCTCATCTATGAGCCAACTTAACAGCATCTTGTAGGATTAGGGTGACATATTACTTAGAAGGAACACAGATTAACCAGCATCCAGGGTTTCATCAACAGCTTTAATTGGTTGTAGATAAAATTCTGTCTTGTGTTTCTCTTTCCTTTCTTGTGTTATGTGGTTTTTGTGCATGTAAACAGTCCAACCCTTCAGCTGCCCTTTCCTCTGTTACTCACTGACATCATCTCGAAACACAATCCTTATTGCTCAACTACTGGCATCCTCGGCAAACAGAGAGTTAAACCAGTAAAACCTGACCACTCTGAAAATGTTTACTCCAGTCAAAGCTCATCTAGCCCATAGGAGTGGATCAGGTCTTGTTCTACCGGACTTTCAGGATCGGACTCTGGCTCTGGAACCGACACTGTTGTAAGAACAGCCACAGCGGTGTGTAGGCGGTACTTGTAGTAGGATGCTGCTGGGGCGGTTGACCAGTTCGAGCACAATGGGTTGATCAGGAGGCGGGGCTTAAAGACACAGGAGCTGTAGCAGAGCCTTTTCCACAGGGGGCGTTCAACACAGTTGTACAGTATGAGAGAAAAGGTGTTTTTTAAATGACCGAATGAAAGCAAGCTGTTCCTATCGGCAGCTTTGGGACAGATAACTGTGGTACGAGAGAAATGCTGGTGTGCTAGAAAAACATGCTGTGCCAGGAGAAAGGTATTCTTGGCGTGATGTATCAATAATAGCAGCTGATGTAATTCTAACGCGAGGGGGAACGTTTTGCGCGTGCCTACTATTTTTCCACCAGGACGCTGCGCGCAATTATCACATAATTTTTCCATCAATCTCTGAAAGAAACAAGCAATCAGCATGGAGATTAGATTCCACATTAACAGGTGACTCATTGCTGGAGTTCATTTAGCTGTAAATTTGCCGAGCTGATGGATGATCTGCGCTCAGACAGAGAGAGAACACGAGAGAGAGAGAGACTAACTTCAATCCCTGTGGCACCACATTAGGCCAGTGCTAGTTTTGCTTCAAGGAATAGTTCATAAAAAACAAATACACCGGTTTGGTCTAACTGCAAATGTATTCAATCAGCCGAGGCCTTCCAGCAGGCATCACGCCAAGCTCTTAGATGAAACTATTCCCCTCAAATCATCTCAAGCTGTTAAGTAATCTCTAATAAACTTGCTTATGTAATAGCTTTTATTCTGTTTGCTATAAAAATTGACAAAAGTATGCTTCGTAGCTATAGGCGCCAACGACAGGGGGTCTTTGCATCATTGGTTCTTCCAAACGTTTTAGTGAAACTGTATAGAAGACTCTTTAAAATGAACTTTAAATGGTGTAAACATGCAGTGCTTTTAAGTAGGGCTGTGTATTGGCAAGAACCTGGCGATACAATATGTATCGTGATACAGCGCTCACAATTCAATATATCATGATATACTGCGATACTGCAAGCAAAGTGATATACTGATATACTGATTTTCAGACCTTACTATTAAAACACACCACTGTATGAACAGGTTTGCAGATGCTTACAATAGCATTGCGCCCTTGCGCTGCTTGTTAATGTTGGAGTGGAGCTGAACATAGATTACAACACTGACATCTAGTGGTCCGAAGTTTAAACACAACACACAATGATTCACTATCTGCTAGAAATCTGTGTATCGATACTATGTTTTTGAGAATTGATATCAAGAAACATAATATCTCGATATTCGATATTTTTGATATTTTCGATATTTTTGTACACCCCTAATTTTAAGCATGTAGGGGAACAACAGCAGTCCAGAAACATGCATGTTTTCCACGTGTGCGTATTTGACCAGCTCATTCGTTCATCCATTAAGACTTAGACTGGCGTGCAGGTCTTCTGCAGCACAAACTTTGCAGCAACAGATGAGCTCCTGTCTCTGACTTTACATCTACAAGGTGGACCAGCATGGTAGGCGTGTCTAATAGAGTGGACAGCGAGAGTGGACTGTTGTCTGATCTACTCGCACCAGTACAACACACAGAACCACAACCACCACCACAACATCAGTGTCACTGCAGTGCATCAAATGACAATAAAAGTTTTGGCCAGCAGGGGGGGGTGGGGGTCGTGTGCACATGAAGCTTTGAGTAATGAAGCTTTTTTGGAACCCCATCTTGATCTGGCCATCTTTAGCGTCTAATGAGAAGTAAGTCTGGATAGTTAGCCAAACTTACTTCTCATTAGACGCTACCGTGGCTCCGCGTGGTTCTGTTTACACTGCGTCGCCGTATGTGGTCCCACGTCCTTTCACTTCCATTGTGTTGTGCACGCTTGTGAATTTGCACACGTTTGTGAAATGTAGTGCCCATGTTGCCGTTTTGATGAAAGTGTTTTCTGTTTGTGAATTTGAAGCGTGTTGGATCTTCTCAGCCACCGTATGTAGCACATAATCAGTGTGTAGAGATTTGAGCATGAGTCAGTGAGTGAGTTGGTGTGCTGTTACTTGTCAGCTACCTGGAAGCTCCAGTGCGGAACCAAAGAAGCGAAGTTTGGACAGCAAACACGTCCTTGCCTATGAGCTACATTTGGGATCCGGAATTTGTTTAGGATTTTTGTTTCCTTTAAACCTCTCGGCAGGACAGACACAACGGCGTGGTGCTAGAAGCGTGGCAGGAGCTGTGCAGCGCTGCAGTGTTTGCTGGGCGAGTAGACAGGCAGTAGATTTAAGAGCAGCTTTTTCGGAGCAGAGCGCTCCTCAGCACTTCCCCGTCTCGAAGAAGAACAGAAAGAAATCTGAGCAGTCAGCAACTTGGGAACAACTACAGAGGCGGTACATTACCAAAGAGCTATCACATCCGTCTCCTGAAAACGCTGCTCGCCCTGCATCCAGACACACACACACACACACACACACACATGCTCGCGCTCACAGAGGGAATTGAAGCCATCCAGAAATAATTTGCTGCTTGTTTTAGTCCGTCAGCACCGGGTCCCCGAGCAAAGCGTAGCGGCGCAGGTCCGCGGGGAATGCTCTTCCCATCAGCACTGCTGACCGATCTCAAAATACCTTTCTAGACTTGAAGCATCGAGCAGGTTCTGTAGTACAGAAGAGATTAGCAATAGATTCCCACCCAAACTATTCTGCAACAAGCCCCAAGTTCCCAAAAGTAGCAAACATGCAAAAAGAATGGAAACCGGTCAGAAGTGTAGAGAAGTCATTGTGTATGTAGTCCAGGAGTGAGAGTTTGAAGAGTTTGTCACAGTCATGGGGGACACGACTAACCCAAAATTGTTTTCACATGATGCACGTGCACGTGAGCTCATGACTGGCGCTCGTACATAGACACAGTTTTTAGGATCAAGAACATTTTTCCAGGTACTAGTTACTTTAGACTGGCTGAACAGTGACACGGTCAGTTGAAATATTTCAAATACTGAATAAATCCATCCGTCCTTCCATTATCTTCCACTGTCTATCCCGCTAGTTGGGGTCACGGAAGGGGTTGGAGCCAATCCCAGCATCATAGGGCAAAGGTGGGGTACACCATGGACAGGTCGCCAGTCCATGGCCTACAAACACTCACGCACACACTCACTCACACCTACAGGCTGTTTAGAGTGAGCGATCAACCGAACATGCATGTGTTTGGACTGTGGGAGGAAACCAGAGTACCCGGAGGACATACACACTCCACACAGAACCACCCGGACCGGGAATCCAACCCAGATCATCTTACTGTGAGGAGACAGTGCTGACCACTACACCACCATACTAACCACTACACCACCGTACTAACCACTACACCACCCTACTAACCACTACACCACCCTACTAACCACTACACCACCGTGCTGACCACTACACCACTGTACTAAACACTACACCACCGCACTAACCACTACACCACCGTACTAACCACTACACCACCATACTAACCACTACACCACCGTGCTGACCACTACACCACTGTACTAAACACTACACCACCGTACTAACCACTACACCACCATACTAACCACTACACCACTGTACTAAACACTACACCACTGTACTAACCACTACACCACCGTGCTGACCACTACACCACCATACTAACCACTACACCACCGTACTAACCACTACACCACTGTACTAAACACTACACCACTGTACTAACCACTACACCACCGTGCTGACCACTACACCACCGTGCTGACCACTACACCACTGTACTAACCACTACACCACCATACTAACCACTACACCACCATACTAACCACTACACCACCGCGCTTTTGTCTTATCTTCTGATTTGTCTATCTTCTGATTGAAAATAAATCAGAGGATGAAAAACAATTTAACAAAATTTATACATTTTGATATCGTCACTTCTCACTTATAGTAAAAAGGCAGCAGTGATTTGATTTATATTGTGATATATATCGATAGCGACTGATATGAAAATAATTATGGTGATAAGATTTTTTTTCCATAACGCCCAGCCCTATATATTCTTATAATAATAAAGAAATTCACTTTAAATAGTAAAGTGAGGTGCCTAAAACTACCCTCTGATCTTTAGGTGCTGTGTTCGTTACACTGTTGTTCAAGCCAAGTTTTTCTCTTCTTTCAATTATTGTGACTCCCTCTAACTGAAAAAATATTATCTAACACATATATGCTAGTCATGAATATAGTTGTATGGATTAAACGAATCTTCGACGCAAAGGATCTGCTTCGATGGTGTTTTGTAATCGAGTTCCTCGAGTTCCTCGAAGAATCGTTTCAGCGCTAATATTTTTATACCACCTATAAAACCCACACACCTGTTTATAAGAGCAAGATCTCAGCATGTACACTATCTTCTCCAGTCCTGTTAGAGAAGCAGCTCATGTGGCTCCTCATGAAGCTGCTGGTCAGAATGTTCAACGTATGTAAACCTGCATCAGAGCAAATGAGCTCCTTTCTAAATATAACACTATAAACATTCTTTAAACACAACCAGATGTTTTATTGTGCTGCAGGAATAATTCCATAATGATACGTGCCAGCTGTCCTGCATTGATTCTGTGTAGTCGGTTAATACTGAGTGGATTTTTCACTTGTCTTTATTGGTGCAGTCCTCTGTTAAACACTGCTGTACTAATGCTCTCTTAAGCTGAGCTCAAACACCAGCTGGGCTTCAGTGTTCAGAAAAAGATTTGATAAGCCAAACGAAGCAGTGTGAAAGTTCTAACCGAGACCATCCTAATCACGTTTTATCTTTCTCCTCAGTCCGCATCCTTTAATGTTTAGTAAGAGCCAATATCGAGTCCATCCAGTTTTCTAGCTTGAGCATAGTGTGACTTTCTGAAGAGCTGCATTTATTTATTTATTTATTTATTTATTTATTTTTTAACTACTATGTTTTGGTGACTATGGTGTCTATGATAATATCATCACCTGCTTTAATAAGAATACCAAATAAGGCAAGAACATTCTCTTTATGGGGGTATTTCTATTTGTCAGTTCTTCATTACATCATGTTCATCATGAAGCTGTAGTTAAAACGCAGAAACAGCTCCAGCATGCTAGTAACATATTTCAACATGTATGTATCGTGATACAATATATCGATTCAGTATAAGCAGATTTTTTTTCAAATCCTACTATTAAAACACACCACTATATGAACAGGTTTGCCAATGATTACAATAGCATTGCGCCCTTGTGCTGCTTGTTAATGTTGGAGTGGAGCTGAAAATGGATTACAACACTGCCATCTAGTGGTCTAAGGTTTAAACACAACACACTAAGATTCACTGTCTGCCAGGAATCTGTGTATCAATACTGTGTTTTTGAGAATCAATACAGTATCACTAAACAAAATATCCCGATATTTTGATATTTTCCTGCACCCCTAGTGGCTTCGTACGGTATTTAAAAATCTGAAAATATTGGTTTTAATCACAACCGCCACACGTGATTTCAAGCACTGTTAAATTCCTCAGCATTTCACAACATGCCACTCAGTATTTTGGTAAAGAGATATCGGGTCTGTCTCAAAACCTAGTGAGTGTGTAAGTAGGCTGTCTAGGTAGCAGCTGTTTAAGTAGCAGTGTTCTCTCCTCATCTCTCCTCATAAAACAGATTACTGAGACGCTCTAGTTAGAGAGAGACTGCGTCACGGCTTGTTCCCGCCCACTGCAGCACGCCACCGGTGGTTTAGCTGGTTGCTAAGCTACCAGCCAGCGTTCAAAACAATAACCTGAGGTTTAAAAATCCGCTAGCACAAATGCTAATGGCTCGAGTATAAAAGTGTAAATGGTGAAGGACTCGTTACAGAGTTGATAATAAAATACTGTTTTGTGTGATTATATGACCAGAAACACATTAAAACTCCAGAGAGAATCAAAATAACTCACATTTTAAAACCACTTCACTGCTCATATATTAGCCTGTGTTGCATCATGGGATTGTCTTAGCGGCTGAGGAAGCGTTCAATGCTTTCTTAAAATCAGGTCTAAATAAGGTTCCTCAGTAGACAGTATGTTTAAGTTATATAAGTATTGGGACAGTCTACATGTCTGGAGTGCATACTATGATGTAAAAGGCTGCCTATGTAGGAGCTCACTAGGTTTTGAGACACACCCATAGAAATGGCCTAGCCTATTTCAGCTTGTAGCTGCCAGCTCAAAAGCAGTTTGTGAAGAGGTTGTGAACTGATGTCAAGTGTGTTAAGTGATGTTGAAAGCTTTATTTCATTCAGTTTATATGAGTATTGTATAAAAATGAGTTTGATGGTACATGACACTATGTGACACCACGTGTACACTATGTAATGGTATGCGACGCTGGTGCAACATGGCGTGTCCAGTGGCCTTAATAGCTTTAACAAAAGTCTGGAATTGGATTAAGCCTAATATTCCAGATACTGTTTTATTAAAATATGTCTGGACTGACTGCAACACTGATTCCTACCAAAAGCTACATATACACTGCTGTGCAAAAGTGTTTGGCATTTAAGCTTAATTTTTTAAGCAATTCACCAGTAAGAACACAGGATATCATTAGAACAGATGTTAATAAGCATAAATACAATACAAAATAACATGAATATCTTATTGTGAGAGATGTAGATCATATCTTGTGCTCCAGTTTGAAGAAGTGTAGTTCCAGATTTCTCCTGGACGCCCCAGACATTGTATGAATGTATTCAGTTCCTTCAGCAGTAATCTTGATTTAGCTTATTGAAGTACTGAGCAGTCAAAGCAGGTATTAGATGAGAACTGTAAATAATACTGGGTTGTTTCCACAAGGAGACGCTTGGAAAGGGTTAAATAAACTCACTGACGTATGGAAAAGCATTACTTTGAGTTTGAATGTTACGATACCATGTTTGTCTAGTCTCGGTCACGCATACTGGATAACCAGAGCAGGATGCTGTTTATCCAAAGTACAGCACCAATAGCAGTCAAGGACTTGGGCTAGGAGTAGAAAGAGGACAAAGCTATAAAGAGAAAAGAAAGTAGGAGACATCGGCAGAAACCAGCAAAAGATGGTATGAAAAAAAAACAAAAGAACATGAGGTCGAGATTGTATCAAAAGCACACAAAGCGAGAGAAATGGAGTATCAAAGAGAAAGAGATAGAGAAAGGAAGAGAGAGCTAGAGGCAAAGAGATAGTGGGAAAGAGATTGCAGGAGCTAGAAGAGAGTCTCTCAGGCATGAAGGGTGAGATGGCAGGGTGTTCTGTGGAGGCTCAGTGATCCATCACCGGGCTTCACCTGCAAGTTTGTACTCAATAACTCCTCTTCACCACCCCCCCTTCTTCCCTCCCCCTCTCTCTCTCTCTCTCTCTCTCTCTCACAGAATGACTCCTGGGGGAAGCAGTACTCGTACGCCCTCTTTAAGGCCATGAGCCACATGCTGTGCATTGGGTACGGAGCCCGAGCGCCCGTCAGCATGTCCGATCTGTGGATCACCATGCTCAGTATGATCGTGGGGGCCACCTGCTATGCCATGTTCGTGGGCCACGCCACAGCCCTCATCCAGTCTCTGGACTCCTCTCGGCGCCAGTACCAGGAGAAGGTAGGAGTTTTTTTAATCTCTCTGTTATATTTATAGGTAATCCTTAAATTATAGGAACTTTTACATCCCTAGGTTATAAATTTGTGTTAAAATTACTTTAATACAAAACAAACATTTTTGGTATTAAAAAGATCATTCCTTTCATCACCAAAAAAATACACACCAAAATAATTATGATTTTCATTTTCTATAATGTTTTAAACATCAATATTTTGCTACTTTGGCCTTGTCCCCAACCCAGAATTTAAAACTTCTGGGCCCCAATTAAATGCTAAAAAGTGATCAATTTATGAAAAAGATCACAATATTAGTTTTATAATAACTTAAAAAGAATAATTTAGTTTCATATTTGTACAAACTATGCATATTTATGAGCAATATATTGTCGTCCCCAACATTGTCGTCATTGTGCAACAGTGGGACAAGGGAGCACAAGGGAGCACATGAAGAGTGATATTTTAATGTATAGAAATATTTTTTTATTGTATATTTATTCAGAGTCATTATCGTTTACATCAGTACGGCAGTGCTTTACAACAAATCATTACATTAACACATTATTTATTTATTTATTTACAACAAAACATTATGTTTACACATTATTTATTTATTTATAACTAAACATTACATTTACACATTATTTATTTATTTACAACAAAACATTACATTTACACATTATTTATTTATTCACAACAAAACATTATATTTACACATTATTGTTACTTGTACTAGCTGTTCACTAATTTTAGCAAATCCATGGTCTAGCAAGCTTTTTTCTTAAAAAAGTGAAAATTGTCATTACCAACACATAACCTGTTGAGATGATAATGGCATTTGTTGATGGTAATGACCTTATGTTAATTTCACCATCAGTATCTTTAAAAACCTTTAGAAATTAAATATAATTAAGTCTAACAGTGTGATTTTATAATGAAATTCAAGAGAAAACTTTATAAAACTGAACATTACAAAAGTTAAGATGGCAAAAGAGCCCGCAATTGAAGAATCACCCATATATATATATATATATATATATATATATATAAACTAGATTTTACACTAAACAGATGTAGTCAGTCAGCCAAGACACATTTGTAGTCTGAAACTAATATACTACCAAATAATGTTATGCAAGCTGCATGTTTAAATCAGAACGCTCTTGCCTCAAGCCATGCCAAGTTGTTACGTAATATCAGACTTGCTTATGCTTATTCTGACACTGCGCTGATTTCCATAAAAATAGAGAATTCCACAAAAATTCAGGCTTCAGGATCTTCGCCACTGCTGTTTTTAGCTACGCTGTTCCAGACAGTGAATAAAAAAAACATTGCTATCCAAAATCTCCATTTTGGTTGATTTTTTTATTTTTCTGCCTCATTTGAACACGACAACTGCCATTTACATTGTATAAAAATTCATGACGATTGGACCAATAGAAATGCTTCTAAACCACATGGAAACATTCTGGTTCCTTTGACTTACATAAAGTAGGCCTCTCCTGTAAAGTTCATTAATATTTTGGAAATACTTGTTTTTCTTTGGACTGCTACAAACTTTATATTAAATATACATAACTGCTAGTTAAATGAAAGACTGTGTCTTTTGCATTAATGGGTTTTCAATTTCCTACATAGTTTACCTGCTCTAAGACTGTTCTAACCAGTTGTTATAATTAACATATATTTAACATATATTCAATAATTAGCAGGGAAAACGCTATAATGTCCAGACCCAGTTATTTGGAATCCATGACTAAGAACCTAATGAAACCTAGAATTGCATTGGGCACTTGGTTCCTTCCCTTGGGTGGTGTTGGTGCGCGGTTGACTCCAGCATGTCCGTGACCTTGATTAGCCAGAAGGTCTGTGGTTGAGTGACTAAATGGTCAGGGGTCCCCAGGGTTGTGCAGTCAGGCTGAGTGTTTAGCGGGCTCATTAAGGGACTTTACAGGCCTGAGTCACTGGTTACTGGGTTAGATTTAGTGGGAGGCTAAGCACACAGTGGGGAAACCACTTTCAGATCCTAGCTTTCACCGTAGTAGTGCTGCGTGGGGGAAGATCTGCTAAATGCCAAGACATGTATTAGGATCTATGGAGGAATAAATTGAGGAAAATGGACACGCAAAGATAAAAAATCAAGCTTTGACTTCATGATCAACAGCAGTGATTCGAACTGTAATTGCATGTTTAATGATTCGACTTCAGCAACTTGATCAACAACCTGGACTTGAGGTGCAACTCAGAGTTGCCCTTAATTGACTTGTCACTTGTGAAATTTTCAACCGGATAAAAAAAATGAACAAAACTGATTGAATTAGGACAGCCAGGCAGAGATGCAATGCATAAACAGATGCACAAACAAATAAATAAATAAATAAATAAATAAATAAGTAAATTCCACAGCTTGCAGCAGCATCAGGTGTAATACAACTACAAATAACATTCAGTCTGAAGAAAGAACTAAAAGCTACATGCAGGAAATGTGGGGTTTTAATGAATTAAGGAATGTAGAAAGTATTAAAAAGCTGTTTAGCATCTTGCTTGGATAACAAGCATGCAAGCTACAGCATTAACTAATTTAACAGAAGTTGTCTGCTGGTCTGCTTTAAGTTTTATTAAGTTACAGATTCCACTTTAAACATACTAAACAGATTAGTAGCTTAACAGATTAACAGCTTGTATCCTACCAACTTGAGACTTGACTTAGACTTGAACCCCAAAGGCTTGAGATTTGACTCATACTTGTATCCCATCAACTTAAGACTTGACTTAGACTTGAACCCCAAAGGCTTGAGATTTGACTCATACTTGTATCCCACCAACTTGAGACTTGACTTAGACTTGAACCCCAAAGGCTTGAGATTTGACTCATACTTGTATCCCACCAACTTGAGACTTGACTTAGACTTGAACCCCAAAGGCTTGAGATTTGACTCATACTTATATCCCACCAACTTGAGACTTGACTTAGACTTGAACCCCAAAGGCTTGAGATTTGACTCATACTTGTATCCCACCAACTTGAGACTTGACTTAGACTTGAACCCCAAAGGCTTGAGATTTGACTCATACTTATATCCCACCAACTTAAGACTTGACTTAGACTTGAACCCCAAAGGCTTGAGATTTGACTCATACTTATATCCCACCAACTTGAGACTTGACTTAGACTTGAACCCCAAAGGCTTGAGATTTGACTCATACTTGTATCCCACCAACTTGAGACTTGACTTAGACTTGAACTCCAAAGGCTTGAGATTTGACTCATACTTGTATCCCACCAACTTGAGACTTGACTTAGACTTGAACCTCAAAGGCTTGAGATTTGACTCATACTTGTATCCCATCAACTTAAGACTTGACTTAGACTTGAACCCCAAAGGCTTGAGATTTGACTCATACTTGTATCCCACCAACTTGAGACTTGACTTACACTTGAACCCCAAAGGCTTGAGATTTGACTCATACTTGTATCCCACCAACTTGAGACTTGACTTAGACTTGAACCCCAAAGGCTTGAGATTTGACTCATACTTATATCCCACCAACTTGAGACTTGACTTAGACTTGAACCCCAAAGGCTTAAGATTTGACTCATACTTGTATCCCACCAACTTGAGACTTGACTTAGACTTGAACCCCAAAGGCTTGAGATTTGACTCATACTTATATCCCACCAACTTAAGACTTGACTTAGACTTGAACCCCAAAGGCTTGAGATTTGACTCATACTTATATCCCACCAACTTGAGACTTGACTTAGACTTGAACCCCAAAGGCTTGAGATTTGACTCATACTTGTATCCCACCAACTTGAGACTTGACTTAGACTTGAACTCCAAAGGCTTGAGATTTGACTCATACTTGTATCCCACCAACTTGAGACTTGACTTAGACTTGAACCTCAAAGGCTTGAGATTTGACTCATACTTATATCCCACCAACTTAAGACTTGACTTAGACTTGAACCCCAAAGGCTTGAGATTTAACTCATATCCCACCAACTTGAGACTTGACTCAAACTCTGAGCCCAAAGGCTTGAGATTTGACTCATATTTGTATCCCACCAACTTGAGACTTGACTTAGACTTGAAACTAACAGACATAATACTCCAGTTTCAAAACTCACAGACTCAAGACTCAACCGTGATTCGAGCCCCAGAGACTTGAGACTTCACTCATACTTGAATCCTACCGATCTGATACTCAGCTCATACTTGAAGCTCTTGAACTTGAGATTTAACTGCGACTTGAACCACAAACACCCGAGACTCGTGCTGTACTTGAAACCCAGAGACTTGAGACTTGACTCAGACTGGAAACTCTCATAGCTTCTCTATCTTTTGTTGTGTGTAGTGCATTACTTTCATTTTTGTTCTATGTCATGTGCTTGCATTCTTGTTGCATTCATTCACTGCAATTCTTTTTTTAACCCAAATCATGGATATAATACTCGATATACTTAAGTGTATTGGCTTTATCTCCAGTAGGTGGGTTGTGGGCCATGAGTCTAAGAGAGACCCTTTAAGGGAGAGAGAGAGAGAGATAGAGCAAGAGAGAGAGAGGGTGCACAGGGACTGGTAGATAATCCCTCCTCTTAGCGTATCATCTTTGAGGGTTTGTTGCACTGCAGCTGCATCATTATATCCGGTGGTTCTCCCGGAGGATTTATCCAAAGAAAGAATGAAAAAAACACTCAGGCACGGCTGCCGCGTCGCTTGGAGACCGGCTCGCTCGCCTCTAGAGTGGAGCGCCTTAAAGCCTTTGTTTGGGTGGCGACTGGGGTTTTGGTGGTAACGTGGGTTAGCAGGGGTTTAACATCATATCCACACACACAGATAATTTAACCCTCCAGTCTTAATGTCTTTACAGAGAATGAAGGAAGGCTCGAGGAATCGAAAGTGGGAATAGAATTGTATCGATTATATCAGTAATTGAGTATTCTACCACTGATTTCCATGATTAACTGAGGGACTGGATTTTAAAAATAAGGCCAAAAATACAGATTACTAATTCAACAATAACAAATCACATATTTCAAACGTTACAGATGACTTTTCTTGAATTATTAAATAATGTATAAATCTATAATCAGTGTGTTATAGTCTAATAATCTGTGTAGATCTGTATTACTGTGATAGAGAACAGAGGAGTAGTTTAAATATTCATTATTAACACCATAACTGTTTTCTGCTGATACACTGACACTGACGATTGTACATGCTGAGTCTTGGCTCCTCTCAGCCGTCCTTCTTCTTCATGCTCGTACTTTACTTTCTTCTTTTAAGTTTTGGTTCCTCTCTGTGATTCTTCCTCATCCTTTAGTAGGCTTTTCCATCTCAGTGGTTCTTCTTTATGCTCTTAGTGAGTTGGTATTTTTTTGGTTCTAGGTTCCTCTGTGTTGTAGTAAAAGATTGCAAAAGATCCACAGTTCAAGTGAGAATTGCAACATGGCGACATGCATTTTTAAGTTGACTGCATTAAAAAAATAAAGTTTTTTTATTGCATGGATCCTACAGACAAAGCATGCAGAGTTAATCATATCACAAAAGCAAAATATTACAAAAATGGAACAGGTATAACATTCGTCTTGCTTATGAAAAACATACTTTGGTGTTTTGTGATTTGTCCACACAATATGGTTTGTGGTGTCCACCATGTACAGGAGAATTTGGCACAATTCTAACTTGATTGACTTGATTTTTCATCTTACAACAGTAGTATTAACTCTACATACACAGATATGAATCAGTCTAGTTTGGCCACCTGGGCTTGTATAAGTTTCATGCAATGGACATTTAAATTGTTAATTGTTTAAATTAGTTCAGGCTTCAAGTTTATTTGTCAGGATATAAATCCATTGAAATGCCTTGGATGGAGTGTGTGTGTATGTATGTATATATATATATATATATATGTATATATAATATATATATATATATATATATATATGTATATATATATATATATATATATATATATATATATGTATATATATTGATTGTTGCTGTCCAATGAAAAGTATCTCCAAAATTGCAACTTTACAGGAGAGACCAAAAACCTACTTCACTTTCAATGTAAGTCAATGGAAACAGATTTTTTTTCAAGCTAATTTGGAGCTCTTCTATTGGTCCGTACATCATGAATTGTTTAGACAATATAAACAATAGCGGTCATGTTCTAACAGTGTATAAAACTAAAATTGGAGATATGTTTTTTATTGGACAGTGATATATATATATATATATATATATATATATATATATATATATATATATATATATATATATATATATATATATATATCTATATATATATATATATATATATATATATACGTGCTGCAAACATAACAGCAATAAATAAAACCAAATAAAACATATAATGTATTTTTTATTTTATATTATACATATGCATCCAATATATATATATATATATATATATATATATATATATATATATATATATATATATATATATACACTAAATAACAAACATAATAATATAAAGGAATATACAGAAACTATACAGGAGGGACGAAGCAAGGTCAATATATATATATATATATATATATATATATATATATATATATATATAAATAATATTGCAAAGTGGCCAAGTGAAATAGTATTGGGGTCTCACATAGCCTGACAGCCTTAATTATCATTAATAACCTATGCAACTACAATAGTGTATCATTTTATATAATGAGTATTAAATATTAATAAAACATAGCTAGCAAGCAAGATAGCCAATCAGCTAATTTAGCCAATTCTGGCTTGTTCTTCTGTAGCGGCATTCAATGGGCCGTCGCAATTATTTAAATGACGATTAATTGTCAGCTAAAATTTCTTGCTCGCGATTATAACGACGACTAATCGATCACAACACTTTTCCAAAATATACTGGACACACCAAGACGGTTATTAGCACTGAAGTATTTATAAAGCTACATAACCGAGCTATCCCCTTCATTTATCCTTGATCACTTTGATAGACAAAACGCATTAGCAGAGGCATTTAGGAGTGAGCAGAGTTTCAAAAACTAATGAGATTCCCTCCTCCTCGAGACGGGAAGCGCCATACAAGCTCCATACATCAATTACCCTGTCATGTCCCCGGCACGCGGCCTTATCTGAATTACACACATCTCTGGGGTCACCTTGACTGTGACAATGACGAGGCAGCCAAGAATGGACAAAGGCTTTTTATTAATTTACATCCTCTCCACTGGCTCCGGCGTTAGCTCTTATCTTTTATTTAAATATGATCCTCTGACATTGCCAAAGCGGCATGTGGTCGATACACAAATAAACACAGGACACACATACACACATCACGCGCCGTCCTTTCATCAACGCTCGCAATGTCGCTGCTACAGTTTCCAGCCCGGCGGAACGTCTGAGAGAGTCTGGCCGTGTGTCAAATGGTATTAGATATGGCTCTGATATTCAGTGCTTTGTAAATGGTGGATGTAATGAGAGAGCGAGCGAACAAGAGGAAAGAAGAACGAGAGAGAGAGAGAGAGAGAGAGAGCTCTTCAGTGCAGACCATCCAAGACACTGAAAGAGTGAAGCTCGGGCAGAAGCTGCGAGGCGCACTGGAGGACAGCCCTACAGTAGAAAAGGCAGAAACTCATTGAAGATAAAGAGAAGATAAGCAACAGTCACATCTATTCCATGAAAGATCCCTTTACAGCACCGCTCTCAATCCACGCTTACCCACAATGCTCTGGTGGTGCTCTGTATCCAATCAGCACTGGCATCTGAGGCTTTGTGGAGTCTCTGCTCAGATGAAGATCCAGTGGAGGGAAGATCAGATGACATCAGCGCATTGGATTCTCATCAAACCACAGCGGTGGATTCTCATCAAACCACAAAGTAGTAGGTGAGATCAGATCAAATCTATACATGGAATTTGAATGCATTCACGTCAAACCATAAACTACAGTACAGGAAAACTCTTAAAATTACATAGAACATATGGTTCTAAAAAATAGATTATTTTGTTTGAAGGAAACACTAAAAAATGGTTATGCTAGCCGTTCCATTGATTTCCGCTGTTGTAAGTGAATGGCTACACTTCTTCTATCCATGGCTGGATTACTGACCGGGCCAGTGGGGCCCGCGCCCAGGGGCCCTTGAGGCCAGGGGGCCCTAAGGGGGCCCTGGCCCAAAACATTTTGCAGTGCCTATCAACATTTATGATACAATATATTTTTATTTCCGAGGGCCCTCCATTTCAAGGATCCTCTGACTTTTGGGGACTTTGATCCCAGGGCCTCTTGCTTTTGGGGCCCCTATCCATGCTTTTCAGGGCACTAGCCATGCTTTTGGGCCCTGGCCATACTTTTGGGGCCCCTAGCCATGCTTTCGGGCCCCTTATGAAAACGGATGAGGCGTTTTGGCACTACTCTTACTTTGACTTCTGGCTTTTGGGGGCCGTAGCCATGCTTTTGGGCCCTGGCCATGCTTTTGGGGGGCCTAGCCATGCTTTTGGGTGCCCTAGCCATGCTTTTGGGCCCCTTATGAAAATGGACTAGGCGTTGTGGCACTGCTCTGACTTTGACTTCTAGCTATTAGGGGTCTTAGGAAAGAGGGGGGCATAATTTTAGAGGGCCCTGGTTATGAGAGCTCCTACCAGGGGGCCCTAGGGAAGAGCAGGGCATACTATTGATTTGCCCAGGGGCCCAGACTATCCTTAATCCGTCTTTGCTTCTATCAGTCCATTTATCAAGGAAACGGCACACATTGGCCCCCAGATCATTAGTATCCCAGCTGTAAGTCTTGCTTCTCGTCCCAGAACATCATAAACAGGTATCAAAGTGTGAATTATTGATTTCAAAAAAATTTTTGCATGAAAACTATCATTAGCATTTACGCAGCTGGACATCAGACATATCTAACAGCTACATACAGTTCAGACTGAAGCAGTGCGTAAAAGCAGGGTCTACAGGAAGACTAAAAAACTTTTTTTTTTCTTTGGTGTTCTATAGATGCTAAAATAAGCAGTAAGTTGTGTTCTAGTGGTACGGCAAAATAAGAGTCTAAAAAAAGACCACCAGAGAAACGGCCCCAAGCTGACCTCACTGAGAGCTTAGAAATCCATTAAAGTGTGGAGCCTTAGCACGTCGTACACTGTGACTGGGATTCAGTGGGGGGGTCTGCACTGTGCATATTAATATATACTGATATTGCAAAAGGCTGCAACATACACAGGAACCCACTGACCAATGACAGTTTCAGATGAGGGTTGGCTGATATACTGATGAATCAAGATATTCAGATAATAAAACAAATGCAAATTAATATAATTGCTATTATTATTTTAAGAAATTTTAACCTCTCAACAATAACATTTCTATATACTACTTGATAAATGTAGCTTGTAACATGTTTTGCTACTACATAAAACAGTTTATTAAGATGTTCTTCAAAGAACCATAAACAGGTTTTACATCATTTATAAGTAAAATGTATGTGTTTAGAATAAACAGATGAATACAAAGAGTCTGTTTTTACCTCAGATAACAGATAGCTGTTACTAGCTTAGTGCTACTTTTCTATGAAAGGTGGGCTTTTGGACCATTCCAGTAGCTTAAACAGTATAAAGATTTAAACAGAAAGGAAAGAATTGGACTTGCTTTGCCGTTTCCACTGTGGACATCCTGCAGAAGTGGTGATATTACATATTACGCTTGCGTGCTGTTGTTTTTTGCATTTCTCTGCTGTAGTTGGATCAGTTTTATTTGAATTTTCTGCCCAACATCCAGAAAGTTCCTCTGTAGTCTGTATTTACTTTTGTCTAGTGAAAAGACCACCTCTGACCCCCACTTGGCCTTGTGCAAAAACCACCCCTGAGGCTGTGTGCTGACCTTCACAGCTCTGGATTCTTAGATATGACAACATATAAGCTTTTTCAAACTCTTTAACCTTCACAATCCTGATGCCCCAACATGTTTTGCATATACCAATGCACTACCACCACTCACCACTTGAGTGGGTTTCCTCCCACAGTCAGAACACAAGCATATTAGGTTGATCGGTCACTTTAAATTGCCCATATGTTTGAGTGTGTGTTGGCCGTACAATTCACTGGTGACCCGTCCATGGTGTTTCCTGCCATCGCCCAATGATGCTGGTGTTGTAACTTGGTCTTTCGCCGTCAGAATGAAGAGGGAGACCAGTCAGAGTTTTAAGCTTGTTTAATTTGGAACAAGTCTTCACACCCTGATCTGAAGCTGATCAGGAGCTGGTCAGGATCTGGTCTGGTCTAGGCTGTTTAATCTCTTATAGGTCCATCCCTCCATGGCCTTCAGGCCAAATGGGCTCCTCCTGGCCATGTCGTAAACTGCCAGGGTGGAGTGGTTCACAAGCCTAGATAACATCACAGTGTCTGGTTCCTGAGCCCTAGATTGCCTGTCATAAAGGTCCCCCCTACTGCCGGGGGCAACAAATTCAGGATCTTCCCACACTCTGAGCCTTCTGTCTAATAAGATTAATACAAGCTTAAAGTTATATAAAGAAAAGATACAACACTGGCCCCAGCCCCAGAAGATTGTGGATGGATGGATGGATGGATGGATGGATGGATATTATAAACATACATGGTCAGTTACGTGTGCCCAAACTTTTGACTGGCAGTGTATTGCAAGCTAAATTGCCATTTGCAGCACATATGAGACATTTGATGTGTCTGGTTGTCACATATTTCACATACACTATGTGGTTCTCTGAAAGCCGCTCCTGTAATCATAGATAGCGATGGGTTCTGTGCGTCCAGTGCCGTTTAGATAGAGCCCATATCCTGGACATTCATCTCCAACAGGACAGTGAAGGTATGAAGAATGTCATGACCTCAGATTACTCGGACCAATTTCATCTTTTCCCATAGCAAATGAGGAGGATCTGATATTTCCACTCGTCGCTTCATCTCTCCACCTGAGCGAGCGCTTGTGAAATTACGTGGAAAACACAGCAGCTTGTCAGAGAGGTGCGTTTCATATCTGAACTGCAGGAGGAGCTACGCTCGCCCAGGCCCTTCTGCAGAGAAGGTGACAGCCTGGGCTGATTGCTTGTGACTCCTAATATAACCCTGCCAGCGCTCGCTCAGCAGCTAATGCTGGCCTGATTCAGAATCAGGGGCGAGTCAGAAAGAGGCGACGTGTATTCCTGTTTTTGTCCTGTCACCGACAGCGGGAGGCCTGATTATGTGATTATGACGCAGCCTTCGTCTTGTCCTCAAGCGAGCGGAGCAGAGCGGCCTTCCGTTTGTCAGATGCGTCACCGCGCCGCGTACGTATATGTCTTACTTGGCGCCCGGCCGCTGCAGAGAGGGACGGAGGTTAATGCAGATGACTCTGGGTGAGTGCAATGGGTTTACAGAGAGCTGCGAGTGGTGCGAGGAGGACAAAGCGGACTTAATGAGAGTTCATTAGCTAAGCCCCGCCGATCAGCACTGCCAAAAGCACGCTCATCAGCGTTACTGAGTGAGGGAGAGAGGGCAAGAGAAGAGAAGAAAAGAAAAGAGAAGAGATAATAAATAAAGCAAGAACAGTTGAAGTAAGAAGAGAGCAGATTAAGAAATGAAGGGAATGTATTTGCAGGACAGAAGAAGGGAAAATATAAAAGAAGCAAAATTTTAAAGGGAAGAAAAGAAATAACAAAGGAGAGAAGAGAATGAGTGAAAAGAGATTAAGTCAGAAGAGGAGATAAGAAAAGATGAGAAAAAAAGAAAGGAAATCAGATCAAATAGGAGAAAAAAAGAGGAGAGGAGAGATGCAGTGAACAGACATTGAGAAAAGAAGAGATCCAGTGAGAAAAGACAAGATGGGATCAAGTGAGAAATATAAAAAAGAGAAAAAATTGAGAAAAATAGAGCTCAAGTAAGAACAGCTCAATTGAGTAGAAAAGAGATCATGTGAGAAATATAAAATAAGAAGAGAAGAGATAATAAATAAAGCAATAACAGTTGAAGTGAGAAGAGAGGAGATTAAGAAATGAAGGGAATGTATTTGCAGGACAGAAGAAGGGAAAAATATAAAAGAAGCCAAATTTTAAAGGGAAGAAAAGAAATAACTAAGGAGAGAAGAGAATGAGCGAAAAGAGATTAAGTCAAAAGAGGAGAAGAGAAAAGATGAGAAAAAAAGAAAGGAGATCAGATCAAATAAGAGGAGAAAAAAAGAGGAGAGAAGAAATCCAGTGAACAGACATGAGAAAAGAAGAGATCCAGTGAGAAAAGACAAAATGAGATCAAGTGAGAAATATAAAAAAGAGAAAAAATTGAGAAAAATAGAGCTCAAGTAAGAACAGCTCAATTGAGTAGAAAAGAAGAGATCATGTGAGAAATATCAAATAAGAAGAGAAGAGATATTAAATAAAGCAAGAACAGTTGAAGTGAGAAGAGAGGAAATTGAGAAATGAAGGGAATGTATTTGCAGGACAGAAAAACGAATAATAAAGAAAATATAAAAGAGAAGCAATATTTTAAAGGGAAGAAAAGAAATAACAAAGGAGAAAAGAGAATGAGTTAAAAGAGATTGAGTGAGAAGAGGAGAAAAAAAGAAAGGAGATCAGATCGAATAAGAGGAGAGGAGAGATCCAGTGAGAAGAAACAAAATGAGATAAAAAAAAATAGAGATCAAATGTAAGCAGATATCAACTGAGAAGATGAGAAGAAAAGAGAAGAGATAATAAATAAAGCAAGAACAGTTGAAGTGAGAAGAGAGGAGATTGAGAAATGAAGGGAATGTATTTGCAGGACAGAATAAGGGATAATAAAAGAATATATAAAAGAGAAGCAAGATTTTAATGGAAAGAAAAGAAATAACAGGAGAGAAGAAAATGAGTGAAAAGATGAGAAAAAGAAAAGGGACATCAGATCAAAAAGAGAAGAAAAAAGAGAGAAGAGATGCAGTGAACATACATTGAGATGAGATCAAATGAGAAATAGAGATAAAATAAGAAAAATCCAGCTTAAGTAAGAACAAAGTTCGACTGAGAAGAAAAGAAGAGATCCTGTGAGAAGCATAAAATATAGAAAGAAAAATTGAAAATTAGGTCTCAGAGAACAGAGATCGACTGAAGAAAGAAAAGAGGAGAAGAGAAGAGAGAAGAAGAGAAAACAGGAGAAGAAACGAGAGGACAGGAGAAGAGAAAAGAAGAGAGAAGAAGAGAAGACAGGAGAAGAAACGAGAAGACAAGAGAAGAGAGAAGAAGAGAAGACAGGAGAAGAAACGAGAGGACAGGAGAAGAGAAAAGAAGAGAGAAGAAGAGAAGACAGGAGAAGAAACGAGAGGACAGGAGAAGAGAAAAGAAGAGAAGACAGGAGAAGAGAAGACGGGAGAAGAAACGAGAGGACAGGAGAAAAGAAGAGAAGACAGGAGAAGAAACGAGAGGACAGGAGAAGAAAAGAGAGGAGAAGAGAAGACAGGAGAAGAAACGAGAGGAGAAGAGAGAAGAGAAGACAGGAGAAGAAACGAGAGGAGAAGAGAAGAGAGAAGAAGAGAAGACAGGAGAAGAAACGAGAGGACAGGAGAAGAGAAAAGAAGAGAAGACAGGAGAAGAAACAAGAAGACAAGAGAAGAGAGAAGAAGAGAAGACAGGAGAAGAAACGAGAGGACAGGAGAAGAGAAAAGAAGAGAGAAGAAGAGAAGACAGGAGAAGAAACGAGAGGACAGGAGAAGAGAAAAGAAGAGTGTGGATAATTCCTCATAGACGGTTTGTTTGAAAGCGGTGGTGGTTTTTCTCTAACAGCAGCGGTGGATGTCTCATCATCTGAGTCTCTGAGTCAGACGCTGACGTCGGTTGCTGTGGAACTTGCGGTCAGGCGGCTGAGGCGTTCCTCTCAGCGGGAAAATCTGGTCTACGTAAGCAAGTTTTACCAAAATCCTCCCGGAGGATAATCGCAGATCAGGCCAGAAGCCCCGCGAGGATTAATACTATTTTGTCAATGTGTTTATAAATTAGACGCCGAGGGCTCCGGCGCCGTGAACCGCGAGCCAAGGCCGCAAAGTTCAAATGCTGGCAGGAAGAAAAAAGTCCAAGTTGAACTGCGCTGTGTGTGGAGCGTGAATCAATTTGCCTCAAACAAAACGGGGGGCCTTATCACCTCCCCGCAGCTGTGCTGGGATCAATACACAACAACAAGTGCTGCTGTTTGTATCTCTCTCTCTCTCTCTCTCTCTCTGACACTCATGACAAATTTCGTTCTGTTTTTTTTTTTTTTTTTAAATTTCAAGCTTGGGTCAGTGCTGACCAGCGTTTGCATGCCAGGATGATGGCGGCTCGGTCAGTCGGCGGCGGCTTGTGAGACGCTGTTTGTTCACTGGTTCCTCCGTCATGGGGTTGTGACAGTCAGGTGAAGGGCTCTGTCACTAAGCAGCTCCTCTGTAAAAGGACGAGTGCATCCTCTGGTCGGCGTGTTCGGTCTGTGTGCTGCAGAGCTAAGAGACGTGTGCGGCTTTCATTCGTGGGAATCATATGCAGTGCCACGGAGAGATCCCGCTTATTTATTCTTTCAAGTCCGCCTTATTCCTTCTCTCCGTTCTATGCTGAACATATTCCAGCACAGCGTGTTCACCCTGATTGTATGGAAGCCTCCAGTAATTTTTTTGTTACACTTCATTTCATTGCGCCAATTTACATACGCAAAGCGTTAAATGGAATTCTACAGTCAAACACGCAGAACCTGGTGGGCTACAGGCGAGGGGGTTACTTCATTAAGTTTCATTATGTTTTCCATGACGCAGCCTCAGCGTGCACAGCGTAGCGGCGAAGATTCTAAATATAAACGCAGCGCTTTCCTATTAGATAGGCAGATGTGTAAATGTAAATGAACTGTGTTAAATGTTCCTCATGAATAAAAGGTTAAAATGTCACAATCAGTCAACCGATTTGTTATGAAAGTCTTTGCTTTAGACAAACTTATGTAAACCAAGCGTCCGCCTCTAAAAGCTCCCTCAAAGGAAGTTGTTACATCACATGGTTATAAATACTTGGCCTGAGTAGCGTGGTGATAAAGTTATGTAAACTTTCAAATGTACACTGCACGTTTGGACATGCCTAACTGAATATATATATATGGGCGTGTCCAAATGTGCAGTGTACATCTATTTCACATCAGAGTATAAGGTGGACCAGCAAGCTAGGAGTGTCTAATCAGACTATATATATAGTATGATTGGTGTGATTATATTTATATATATATATATATATATATATATATATATATATATATATATATATATATATATATATATATATATATATATATAATACATATATGGGTGTGTCCAAACGTGCAGTGTACATCTATCACACATCAGATATATATATATATATATATATATATGGGCGTGTGTGTGTATGTGTATATAAAAATATATATATATATATATATATATATATATATATATATATATATATATATATATATACATATATGGGTGTGTCCAAACGTGCAGTGTACATCTATCACACATCAGATATATATATATATATATATATATATATATATATGGGCGTGTGTGTGTATGTGTATATAAAAAAAAAATATATATATATATATATATATATATATATATATATATATATATATATATATATATATATATATATATATATATATAAATACATATATGGGTGTGTCCAAACGTGCAGTGTACATCTATCACACATCAGATATATATATATATATATATATATATATATATATATATATATATATATATATATATATATATATATATATATATATATATATATATATATGGGCGTGTGTGTGTATGTGTATATAAAAAAAATATATATATATATATATATATATATATATATATATATATTATGAATTTTATTCATATATTCAGTGTGACCTAATTATTGTGCAATATTTGCTGCTATTCAACTGAGTACACTATATTCACTATTCACTATAACTCATGCACTCTACCTACATATCATCAGTATTTGGGGGACTGCAAAGATTAGATTATTAGTATTTATGTAGCTGCTATAAGAGAGATAACATAACTGTGCAATATATTTCAATAACTGTGCAATAAATACCTGTGCAATTAAAAATATGTATAGTCCAACATGTAAATATGTATAGTTTTGTATTGTATTTTTTACCAAACAGTAGAGATGTATTTATTTTCTGTAATTTCTTATTTCTCGTTTTGTATTCTGAATAACTTGCACTTTAGTCTACCTCCTGTATCTGTTCTGCTGCTATTCTTCTTCTGCTGTTCTGATGATGCAAATTTTTCCATGTGGGATAATAAAATCTTATCTTATCTTATGTTGGTGACACATTGGTGACTATATACAAAAATATTGTATATTTTTATTAACACCTGCAGAACAAGATCTTCTTCAGTCCTTTTAGTAAAGAATATTAAAAGTATGCAAAACTGCATCAGAGCAAACGAGGCTAGTTTCTAAACATCACTCTAAACATTCTTTAAACCACAACCAGATGTTTTATTTTGCTTTAGAAAAAAAATCCATAGCTCTTATTTTATAGTTTTAATCTCTTCACAAGTATGCACTTATATTATTAATATTAAAATCGTACAAATAATATTAACCCGGGTGGGTGTGTATTCTAATCAACGTGTTTAAAATCCATTCATGGCAGAGGGATACATGAAAAGTGTTCTAAGGCTAAATAGTGCCTAGTGTTTAAACAACGTGTCAACTCACTGTCCACTCTATTAGACATGCCTAACTTGCTGGTCCACCTTGTAGATGTGTAGAAGTCAGAGACAGTAGCTCATCTGCTGCTGCACAGTTCCTCTAGTCCTTCATCAGTGCTCACAGGACGCTGCCACCAGGACCCTGTTGGCTGGATGTTGCTAGCAGTGACATTGAAGTGTTAAACCACTCCAACAGCACAGCTATATCTGATCCACTCACGCCAGCACAACCCACACTAACACACACCACCAAAGCCTCTCTTCCCCAACACTTGCTTCTGTTTATACCCGCACGCCACTTCCTTTAGAAATCTTAATTGTAAACCAGCGTGCTCCAGCACCCAGCGCAGACTGATACGGGCTCAGTTTGACCACACTCTGTCACTTTACATCCCCTCCAGTCTCCAGGCTTTCTCTCCGTCTCCGAGCCTGCCTGAGACTGAGTCTGTCTGGTTCTGTCTGAGTAATTGTCTCTGACGTTGTAGTTTTAAAGAAGGCCAGACTAATTGCTGAGTGCCGTTCGGTGCGTTGCAGTAAATAGAAGCACTTAACGTGCCCTAAGTTACCTCCTACCTGAGAAATCCAAGATAGTCAAGGCTTTTAGCCTAGGGCCTATGCTGCGGATTAGATGGTGCCTGCTGGAGTTAAAGATTGATACAACATAGTTTAGGGGTAAAGAAACACAGATACACAGAAGCCTGAGCAGTAAGCTTCAATTATTTAACCTTATGCATTATTTATCATTACGCTGTCTGGTTAATATAGCAGGCTGTTGCTTTGTCTACTATACAGTTCTGTTTTCCTTCACTAAAAACAGATTGAGTAGCCTGTTCTCCCTGTAACTCTGTTATATGCTATGGTACTTTCACTGCAATGCAATAAATCACAATCATAATGTGTAGTATGTCATATTGTAACATGACAGCACACACTGGGCAGTCATGGGTTGGAGGTTAGGCAACCAGCCTTGTAACTGGAAGGTTGCAGGTTCAATTAGGACGCAGCTGATAGGACACGACTGAAGCGCCCTTGAGCAAGACACCAAACCCCCTCCACCTCCCTGGGCACTGTGGATAGGGCTGCCCACCGCACTGGGCAAGTGTGCTAACTTATATGGGTTATATAGGGAGGTCAAATTTCTTAATAACAAATTCCAAATGGTTCTATATACTAATACTTGTTGCAAATCTTTGCAAAAGATGATAGAACACAAAGATGATACCTGTATGAAAGTATGAATATGAATTTAATCACTGGCTCGTCTCTACAAAGCTAAGGCTTGTTAAATCCAACGTGAGATCAAACCTTACCTTTTATACCTTCATGTTTGATGTCCTGGTCATATTAAGCACAGGCCATTATGCCAAGCCATATAAAAAAAAGGTTTCTCTATAATGTTTGATTAAGGTCTAGTGATTTGGTTGCGTCAGTTTGTGCCAACAGCATATACTAGTAGTATATAGTAATCAATAATATCCAATAGCATGTCCCCCCACCCCCCCACCAATCTATCAAATCATCAGCAAGAACACCCATCAGCAGCCACGCTCACAGCTGCATATGTATGTCAGCAGACAGCCTTCTTTCTTCCCATAACTTTAGTTTCTGCCCGTAAAATGAACATTTATGAATTATTTCAGCTTGTTTGTGCTGAAAACCCACGTTATGTTAACAGGTAGTTCACAGTCCAGCAGTATTTATGTTGTTTTCTGAATAAAGAAATATCACTGACATTGCTGTTTAGGCTATGTTTAACTCTTATCCATGAAACTGGCCTTAAACTTATCTCCTAATTAAACAAACAACCATCATTAATCAGCTGTTAGTAGAGATGGCATGATATCTTAATACCAACAGACCAATCTTCAGCACTGGACAATACCAATATCAGTCAAGGGCTGGGCGATATGGACCAAAAATAATATCTCAATATTTTTTAGCTGAATGCCGAAATACAATATATATATATATCGATATTTTTTAGCTGAATGGCCATATACGATATATATCTTGATATTTTTTAGCTGAATGGCCATATACGATATATATCTCAATATTTTTTTAGCTGAATGGCCATATACGATATATATCTTGATATTTTTTAGCTGAATGGCCATATACGATATATATCTTGATATTTTTTAGCTGAATGCCAACATACGATATATATCTCGATATTTTTTAGCTGAATGGCCATATACAATATATATCTCGATATTTTTTAGCTGAATGGCCGACATACGATATATATCTCGATATTTTTTAGCTGAATGGCCATATACGATATATATCTCGATATTTTTTAGCTGAATGGCCGACATACGATATATATCTCGATATTTTTTAGCTGAATGGCCATATACGATATATATCTCGATATTTTTGTAGCTGAATGGCCATATACGATATATATATCTTGATATTTTTTAGCTGAATGGCCATATACGATATATATCTTGATATTTTTTTGCTGAATGGCCATATACGATATATATCTTGATATTTTTTTGCTGAATGGCCGACATACGATATATATCTCGATATTTTTTAGCTGAATGGCCATATACGATATATATATCTCGATATTTTTTAGCTGAATGGCCATATACGATATATATCTTGATATTTTTTTGCTGAATGGCCATATATGATATATATCTTGATATTTTTTTAGCTGAATGGCCATATACGATATATATCTTGATATTTTTTTGCTGAATGGCCATATATGATATATATCTTGATATTTTTTAGCTGAATGGCCATTTACAATATGTATCTTGATATTTTTTCTTCCCATAAGGTGATAACAAAAAGGCACTTCTGCGTTAAAGCTATACGTCCCAAATGTCACACAGACACTTTTCACAGGCATTGTTTTTCTTTTTACAAACCAGCTCCTCTTCGATAGCTTCTTTCATGTCTTTATCCGTCTTCATGCTGTCGCTGACTGCATTTACGGGTGAAGCGGTGGGGAAGGGGTGAGTTTTGTGAGAGAGAGAGGTGGGGCAGTGTTAAGTTGAGACAAATTAGGGGAAGAGAAAGGTGAACTGGTGGATCTACCAGTATAATTGACTATATATCGATATAAACGATATTGTCTCATCTTATGTCTCATTAAAAAGTATATCGATATTTCTTAAAAACTCGATATATCGCCCAGCCCTATATCAGTCCAATATTTCTTTTTTAAGTATTACTAAAGCTAACTGGCCTGTATTGATATTAGTGTCTATGGTAGCCTTGATGGGCATCTTTATACCCAAGATAGGGGGCTAATATGTTGACTGATGCGTGACCCTTAAATGACTCTTGACTCAAGACTTAGGCACTTTAGTCTGTAAAAAATGAAAAGGAGGTCGAATATTGGTGCAGTAATTGGTGGAAACATGGCTCTTTTGTTTTATTACTGGTTAGTATTGTATAACTTAATCTTCAATTGGATTAGTTTGCATTCTCTCTTGTGCAGAAGTCTCAGGGACCCAAGCTGACCGTTAAGATGGTGAAGCTGGTTCTTCTCTGGTTCTTCTTTGATATACACTACTGTCTAAACGTTTAAGCTCATTGTTTATCTTATAAATAAGTGTATTTTCTCCAGTAAGAACACCAGATATCATTAGAACAGATATAAATAATCACAAATACAATACAAAGTAACATGAATATCTTGTTCTGAAAGAAGTAGATCATATCCTGAGCTCCAGTTTGAAGAACAAAGTGTAGTTCCAGATTTCTCCTGGACACCCCAGACATTGTATGAATGTATTCAGTTCCTTCAGCAGCAATATTGATTTAGCTTAATGAAGTACTGAGCAGTCAAAGCAGGTATTAGATGTGAACTGTAAATAATACTGGGTTGTTTCCACAAGGAGAAGCTTTGAAAGGGTTCCATAAACACAGTTAAGCAATTCAGTTCTGTCCTTTAAACTGAATGCCTTTAAAATAGCTTTCCATTGATTTTTTTTTAAGTTCTACATCATTGAATGATTAAGTCAGAATTGTGCACGGCAGTGGTGATAGGAACCAAAGTTCCACGTCTAAAAGCTCCCTCACCGGAAGTTATTACATAAAATGGCTATGAATGCAGTACTTGAGTTCTGACACATTGGTGGTGGTTTTAAAATGTGAGTTATTTTGATTCTCTCTGGTGTTTTAATGTTTCTTATCATATAATCACACAAAACTTTATTATCAACTCTGTAACGAGTTGTTAACCATTTAGCAGTTTTATACTCAAGCCATTAGCATTTATGCTAGCAGATTTTTAAGCCTCTGGCTATTGTTTTGGATGCTGGCTGGTAACTTAGCGACCAGCTAAACCACCGTTACTGCAGTGCTGCAGTGGGCGGGAACAAGCCGTGACGCAGTCTCTCTCTAACTAGAGCGTCTCAGTAATCTGTTTTATGAGGAGAGATGAAGAGAGAACACAGCTACTTAAACAGCTGCTACCTAGACAGCCTACTTACACACTCACTAGAATTTGAGACACACCCATAGTGAAGGGATACATGCAGACAGTTGTGAGGCAAAGTAGTCCCCAAAGAAAACATACCATTTTCAGATTTTCCACTATTTTACTACATCAGAAGGCACATGTCCGTTCACTGGTGATTTGGATAGACATGGTGACACCTGGTTCCATTGACTACCACTGTAAATCAAGAAATTAAGACTCTGTAAGTTCTTCTAGAATGAATGACTTTACATCAGACCACTCTGAATGAGTTGCATCTCAAGGACTGAAGGATTTAATACAGCACCCGTTGAACATTTTGTAGGAGGTGTTTGCATTTATACAACCACAGCTCTATACTAAAGACTTAAAACGCAATTCACACTCCAGAGAATCAAGACTAGACTCAAACATGTCTGGTTTAAACTCAGCGTTCCGCTGTGGTACAGATGCACGAACAGAATAAAATAAAACATTGTTAACATTGTTTTTAAATAAATTGATTTTTTTTGGTCCATTTCATCATGAAAGGTTCACCCAATACAAAGGACAGCTGGTGTTTTTAAAGGTGTACAACAACAGGACCCCCTACTCCCCCACCCCACCAAAAAAAAAGCAGTTCTTATGACCGAGCCGGCATGCTTTGAGCAGGTTCTGTGTGTTCATGGGTAGGTAACAGTGAGCAGGTGTTTGGATCAGAGACGTTGCCTCTCTGATGTCGTCAGAGCTGAGCCTGCAGCTACTTTCCCTCTGCACCTGCCACCTGCTCTCAACCAACCAACCAGCAAAACAGTGTCTGTCTGTGTCGGTGACTAGAGACTCATCACAGCTCACTCCTAAAACTGAATTTCACACTTGAACAGAGGTTACACTGAGAGACCCCAGGAATTAGAAAGGGCTGATCATTCACTAGAGACTATCTTCATGAGTGTAAAGCCTGTTAAATGTAGCCTATATATCATGAAAAGAATAAGTTAAGATCAATTAGATGATTTTAATTGTGTCAAGAAATCTTATTCAGTGGAATGAATACACTGGAAGTCAGTTTTACTTCCATTAATTAATGATTTTTGAGGAAAGCAGACTCACAGGTCCTGTAAGACAGAGCAGTTAACAAAGTAGGCCTTCAGTTTGAGTCATAAATGTCAGAACTAGGTCCAAACACGAGGACAAAACATCTCTATGATAATGCTAACTTCTGATTGTGCCCCTATAAGGTTCTAGTAGTTTTTTAGTCGTAATCTAATGGTCATTCACATGTGACCGACATAAACATTTCACGTATCTCCAAAAAGCCAACTTTACAGGAGAGGCCAAAACCTTCTTTACTTTGAATGCAAGTCAATGGAACCAGAAAATGTTCTAAAATTGAGCCTTTTTATTGGTCCATTCATCGTAAAACCTTAAAAGTACTATGTAAACAGCAGCTGCCGGTTTTAAATAATGTTGAAAAATAAAAATTGGACAGCGACAACATGTTTCACATATCAGTTTCACGGCCAGTGATGTATCTAGAACTTCCAGAGGACCTAGATTGATGTTTTTTCCCATAAACACAATTGATCCTGACTTCTGGAAATCAAAAGGTGATTGCATGATTCTTAAAGTCCTGACCAATGGAATAGCTCATGTAGTTATAGATTTCTAGATACTTCAGAGAAAAACAATTCCTGATTGGCCAGGTTTCTGCTGTGTGATTAAAAATAAATAGGCCTTTTGTTTCTATCCTATAGACATGTATTTTTTAGATACTAGAATTCATTAGGCCTACTCTGAAAGCCTAGAAATATCCTAAAATAGGCATATTTGTCTAGAAATAGTATATATGATACAAATTACATACCATACCGGTCAAAAGTTTTAGTACACTACCAATAAAGCGTTTTAGTACACAACCAGCCAAACGCATTAGAACTTTTTAAAACGTTTTATTGGTAGTGTACTAAAACGTTTGACTGGCAGCAGTGCTTAATTTGTGCCGGATCTTGCCGGAACAAGATCCGGCACCTCTCATATTTTAGGTACCTGTGTTCCAGAACTTATTTATGTGGATCCACCACCTCTTTGACATGTTTTTTTGTAGGACAACAAAAACTATTCATCCAGTGGCATCTCTGAGACTTTATGGTTGCAGCTCCTTACTGCATTCATTAAAGCTAGGATTATTGTATTGTATAGAATGCTACTATGTTAGATGGACACTTGAAGCACTGTTGTGTCTATGCGTTCCAGGACCTTTTCCCTCACTGCCACTTGCTGGATCACCCCACCTTTAGTGTTCCATTACCTGATGTTTTACAAATTAAGCACTGACCAGCAGTGTATATAAATATATATCAATCTTGATTTAGCTTAATGAAGTACTGAGCAGTCAAAGCAGGTATTAGATGAGAACTGTAAATAATACTGGGTTGTTTATAGAAGGAGAAGCTTGGAAAGGGTTAAATAAACATACGGACATATGTAAAAGCGCTACTTACTCTATTATTATAGTAAAATTATTCTTTTTAAAATATAATATTTAAAGAAATATAATGTGGATTAAATATTCCTATATTAAAAATGTTTTAAATGCCAAGTATTACCATGTATGTCATAGTGGCAGTCGTTTTATATTTGATATACATGCAGGATATGTTTGAACAGAGGGATTTACAAAAATCTCAGGATATGGAATGAAAAATGCATTGCAATATCCAATTTATGAGAAAAGTTTCAAGTGTGAACATTGAACATGACATTTCTCTCTCTCTCTCTCTCTCTCTCTCTCTCTCTCTCTCTCTCAGTATAAGCAAGTGGAGCAGTACATGTCCTTCCACAAGCTCCCCGCCGACATGCGTCAGAAGATCCACGACTACTACGAGCATCGCTACCAGGGCAAGATCTTCGACGAGGATAACATCCTGAACGAGCTCAACGACCCTTTAAAAGAGGTGCAGTGCAGACAGTTCCTCCACTAATCAGCTCGTAGCCGCACACTCGCAGACAGAGAGTTCTAGATTTGAACAAGCGCTTCCCTTCTAGTGCTTTTTCTATTACTGAACTTTATACTTACACAATGAACATTTACAACCCCACCTTACACTCCAGAGAATATAGTTGTGACTCTACAGTATAATGTTGTGACTCTAGAGTATAAAGTTGTGACTCTAGAGTATAAAGTTGTGACTCTAGAGTATAAAGTTGTGACTCTAGAGTATAGTCATGACTCTAGAGTATAAAGAGGTGACTCTAGAGTATAAAGTTGTGACTCTAGAGTATAAAGTTGTGACTCTACAGTATAAAGTTCTGACTCTAGAGTATAGTCATGACTCTAGAGTATAAAGAGGTGACTAGAGTATAAAGAGGTGACTCTAGAGTATAAAGGTGTGACTCTAGAGTATAAAGTTGTGACTCTACAGTATAAAGTTGTGACTCTACAGTATAAAGCTGTGACTCTAGAGTATAGTCATGACTCTAGAGTATAAAGAGGTGACTCTAGAGTATAAGGTTGTGACTCTAGAGTATAAAGTTGTGACTCTAGAGTATAAAGTTGTGACTCTACAGTATAAAGTCATGACTCTAGAGTATAAGGTTGTGACTCTAGAGTATAAAATTGTGACTCTAGAGTATAAAGTTTTGACCCTAGAGTACAAAGTTGTGACTCTACAGTATAAAGTTTTGACCCTAGAGTATAAAGTTTTGACCCTAGAGTACAAAGTTGTGACTCTACAGTATAAAGTTGTGACTCTAGAGTATAAAGTTTTGACTCTACAGTACAAAGTTGTGACTCTACAGTATAAAGTTGTGACTCTACAGTATAAAGTTTTGACCCTAGAGTACAAAGTTGTGACTCTAGAGTATAAAGTTTTGACTCTACAGTATAAAGTTGTGACTCTACAGTATAAAGTTTTGACCCTAGAGTACAAAGTTGTGACTCTAGAGTATAAAGTTTTGACTCTACAGTATAAAGTTGTGACTCTACAGTATAAAGTTGTGACTCTACAGTATAAAGTTGTGACTCTAGAGTATAAAGTTTTGACCCTAGAGTACAAAGTTGTGACTCTACAGTATAAAGTTGTGACTCTAGAGTATAAAGTTTTGACTCTACAATATAAAGTTGACTCTACAGTATAAAGTTTTGACTCTGCAGTATAAAGTTGTGACTCTACAGTATAAAGTTGACTCTTTAACATAGAAAACATATAATATTATATGGTGTGTTATTGTTGCTATGATCATGTTTCTCACATCTCACAATATGCATTTAGATCATATTTATTCATATGTTTTCTTGTGTTTAATGGAGTATCTTCCTTCCTTAACACAACAATGGACTGACGGGTCTCTAAAGAAAGTTGTTTCTTTCTGGTCATTTTGAGTCGGTCAGCAAGCCATCAACTGCTGATGCTTCAGATACTAAACTAACCTAGAATGTTGTTCCCTTTTATACTCACTTATTAGTAGAATGTTTTTCAGCTGTGCATCACAATTGATTAAGAGTGTCCTAACAACCAATTAGTCCAATAACATCCTTAACTTGGATTGGCAGCCTCTATACAAAAATAGACTTTAATACAAATATTTTTATTCTAAAAATCATCTTATACACTTACATTCATTGTGAAATGAACAATATTGTTTGTGAATTGCATGAATTGCATGAAATGAAATTCTAAAGTGATCCTAAACTTCTGAGCGGTAGTGTAATTATTACTGATCTATTCAGTATAACATAGCTCCACTGTTCTTCCAAAACCTCATCATTACTGTTTTAATGTTGCTTTTTCTTGCCAAGTCATCCTCCCTATACCTTCACCGACTAATCCACCTGAGAACTGTTTAGGTGCACTCCCATTAATATAATGTACAGCAGGAATCCAAGCAAAGTTGCAGAACAAAGCGGACTTCCAATTACAAAAAACTGGGTTAAGTGTGGCACTCCTGTTACATTAATTATAAAAACACATCTCGTGTTACGAATAGCGTGTTCTAATCATTTTTTTTTTTTTTTAGCTTTTTTACATTCTGACACAAATGAAGGCTGCTTTACTGCCAAAATGAGTCCCTGGGGCTTTAAAAAAAACACCTATCTGAAATGTAATGTGTTATTTTTCTCTAGCCTGTGTAACAAGAGTGTTGCTCTTAACCTACGTCCTTTCAGAAACTGGACACCCAGGTTTTTTTCCGCAGCTTAGTTTTGGTTCAGTAATTCAGTAATAGCTCAGACAGAGCTCACAATAACGGCCTCTTCTGTATGGACGAGCAGTGGGTCCAAAACTTGGACAATATTAAACAAAATATTTAAACGGTGGTCTCATTTACTGAGGTATAAACGCTGCTCAGCTCTACCTGCCCTGTGTGTGAAAGAGTAATAGCCCAGTTAAGTACTAAATTAACCAGTTAACCCAGTTCAATGGACTACTGGGTTGAATTTCACTACCACACAAAGACATGATTGCTGCCAGAGCTTTTGATTATTCATGAGCTCAGCAAAAAATGGAAAACAGCTTCATTCTAGGATGAAGTCATAGGGAGTTAATGGACGTGTAATACCGTATCTAGGCAAACAAAGCCACATACCTTGCAGGTGGAACATTGGAGAACAATTTAAAATGCTGAATAGATACATTCTATGGCACCTTTAAGTAGGGCTGGAGCGACTCGTCAACGTTATAGATTATAAAATTACGTCAATTAGTATAACGTGCGTTGATGCGTCGCAAAGGTGGCCACGCCCACTGAAAGCATGGATTTATCTGGAGCGCGAGCTGCAGCTACAAACAATTGCTTTCGTGAATCTAAAGTTGTGGGAGTATTTCACACAGAAACACAACAGTGTGGTGCTCTGTCAGCTCTGCACAGTGGAGATGATCACAACAGTGCAACTGCTATACACGAGACCTTGAAGATCAAACATCCCGTAGAGCTTCATCAACACAGCAGCAGGACAGCACCTGTTTACCTGTTTATCTCATCTTATTTTAAGATTATTACCACATTTGTAACATGTTCTTTCAGTAGTAGTCACTGCTAACCGTTTCTTAATCATCCAGTGTAGATACCTAAAGCTGGACTCGTGCGACTATATTTGCGTTATATTTGAGTTTTGGCTCAATCGCGTGTTGGCATCGTATAGTTTACATGGGGTAACGAGGAGCGATTAACACCTCACGAGCAACTCCCGTAGCCTGCTTGTGAATGTTACAATGAGCCTGTAGTAAATGTTAAGTGCTGTAGGACTTCTATACATTTCTGCTTGCTATGCACAAATTACAAACAGTCCATATACAACTAAAACTGGGTGATAATTTGATGACGTTCAGTTCAAAGCACATAAAATGCACATCTAAAGCCTGTCACCACGGCAACATTTAAGGTGGAATGGTATATTTGAACAGTCTAACAACTTCATGAGTGAGTAATTTACTTAAGGCAATAAAGTGAATTTAGGAAAGCTAACTAGATATCAGCTACTTCCACCTGTTACCTTGGCTTCTGCTTGTTCTTCTACTTTCTTTTGTTTTAACGCTGCAATTCCGGATACAAGAGTCCGATATGTGGTGTATGGACGTACAGTGTGAGCAGTCAGGTCGCATGAGAGCATCGGGTCGTATAGTGTGAGAATATGAGTTGTGAGCTGTGAACTTTTAAACCCTGTGATTTCGTCGGATGAAGTACATGATTGAAAATATCGTACAGTGTCTGCCCAGCTTAAGACTGTTCGACTGCAGAGCTTTAAAACACACGTAGAGGTATATAGGCTAGGTGTCATTTATACGTCTACAAGTCCAGTCATGGATCACGTGCGTTTACGGTACCCTTTGAAACATTGAGTCTAGAAAAGGCATGCGTTTGCCTTGTGCTTCTGAGCCCCCCACAGTGCAGGGTCATCAATTCCACAGCCCTGTGTGTTCACAACAAATTACTACACACACACACACACACACACACACACACACACATATAGTGTACCCGGAGGAAACCCACTCAAGCACGGGGAGAACATACACAATCCACAATTTATATATATATAAATTCCGGTCCAGGCCGTTCTGTGTGGATTGTGTATGTTCTCCCCGTGCTTGAGTGGGTTTCCTCCGGGTACTCCGGTTTCCTTCCACAGTCCAAACACATGCATGTTAAGTTGATTGGTCACTCTAAATTGCCCGTAGATGTGAGTGAGTGTGTGTATGAGTGCGTGCATGTTGGCCGTGCGATGGAATGGCGACCTGTCCATGGTGTACCCCGCCTTTGCCCGATGAGGCTGGGATTGGCTCCAGCCCCCCCGTGACCCCAACTAGTGGGATTAAGCGCCAGATAATATATATATATATATATATATATATATATATATATATATATATATATATATATATATATATATATATATATATATATATACAAAATCATCCATTGGTTACAAATCCATAACAAAATAATAAAAATCTAACACACTCACATTAGAGTAATCTAAATTAGATGATTCGACTACTTGAAAAAAATAATTAATTAATGGATTAAGAAATGAATCGTTAGGTCCAGCCCTACCTTTAAGATGACACAGCATTCAATCCAGTGCACCAAACTTTTGACTGCTGCAATAACATCAGGTCATTCTGCTCTAAAGGTCTTTGTCATTGACAGTCAAGGACTGTCCAAACACTTCAGTAATCTTTCATAATCTCCTCTGATGGATTTCTGTCAAACCCACACATCGATATCAGCGGCGCGGCCGGGGTGGTTACCCATTTGAGCCTCGTTACCCAAGCCTTGTATTTGATTATGCTGTGAAATTCACACCGGCTACACGGTCATCAGCTACAAAGGCTGCGTTACTCCCGAGAGGCCAGACGGTCAGGGTTTAGTGGAATGCACGCTGTGTTTTTTATTCTTTTTTTCATTCAGTCTGTTTTGAACTATCGTTCTCTTTGATGAACTCGAGGGACAGGCAAAACGAGCTGATTACCGTCTGGAGCAGGGTCAGAGGCAGTGTGTGCTTAAAGGCTGACAGTTATCGACTCCAAAACAGTCAATGTAGTGGAGTGTGGATGCTATAGATCAGGAAAGATCATTACAGTATATGTTCATTGGACCGGAGCTCTAGAGGTGAGCAATACGACAACACTTGATCATGATGAACTGGCATGATGTGTTGTGTGTGTTTTTTTTTTTTTAACTTATCAGCCACGCCTAGAGTGCAGCAATGGAGGTGAAGGATCTCCAGCTGTCTGCATATGGGGGTGAGGAGGGTGATCTCTATAAAATCCAGTTAAAGTTATTAACGTCGTAGTTTGTTTGAATCATAGTCCTAATCATTGAATTAACATTTTGTAAATCTGACTAGGATGTAATTGGACAGATTTGGGGACAATTTCTTCGATTATGGTTTGCATAATCGCAACCACTCCCCCATGTGGACCAACACTTTACAGAAGACTGATGGGATCTTAAGCCAGAGATGTTTACTTTATTGTCTGGCAGATTGATAATTATCTGTTAATTAAAAGCATTAAGAGAGCTGTAAACGAACAAGATTTGCCCCAGGAAGCTAGTTTTAATCTGGTATGCCTGGGCAAATGTTAAAAAGCACCTTTCCAAAATGAAGATTAGATGCTAACTTAAATCATGCTGTGTACACGATCAAAAGTCAAAAGTTTGGACGCACCTGCTCAAGTTGTTTTACTTGTATTTTAATAGTAATAACATTAGTATCAGCGTAGACTTGAGTTTATTGACACATATAGGAATATGCAGAGGTGTCAAGAAATGAAGTACAAATACTTTGTTACCTTACTCAAGTAGAAATGTTGGTTATTTATACTTTACTGGAGTAAGACTTTACCGGACTTCTACTCCTTACATTTACACTCCATTATCAGTACTTTCTACTCCTTACATTTACACTCCATTATCAGTACTTTCTACTCCTTACATTTACCCTCCATTATCAGTACTTTCTACTCCTTACATTTACACTCCATTATCAGTACTTTCTACTCCTTACATTTACACTCCATTATCTGTACTTTCTACTCCTTACATTTACACTCCATTATCAATACTTTCTACTCCTTACATTTACACTCCATTATCTGTACTTTCTACTCCTTACATTTACACTCCATTATCTGTACTTTCTACTCCTTACATTTACACTCCATTATCTGTACTTTCTACTCCTTACATTTACACTCCATTATCTGTACTTTCTACTCCTTACATTTACACTCCATTATCTGTACTTTCTACTCCTTACATTTACACTCAATTATCAGTACTTTCTACTCCTTACATTTACACTCCATTATCAGTACTTTCTACTCCTTACATTTACACTCCATTATCTGTACTTTCTACGCCTTACATTTACACTACATTATCAGTACTTTCTACGCCTTACATTTACACTCCATTATCTGTACTTTCTACTCCTTACATTTACACTCCATTATCTGTACTTTCTACTCCTTACATTTACACTCCATTATCAATGCTTTCTACTCCTTACATTTACACTCCATTATCAGTACTTTCTACTCCTTACATTTACACTCCATTATCTGTACTTTCTACTCCTTACATTTACACTGCATTATCAATACTTTCTACTCCTTACATTTACACTCCATTATCTGTACTTTCTACTCCTTACATTTACACTCCATTATCTGTACTTTCTACTCCTTACATTTACACTCCATTATCTGTACTTTCTACTCCTTACATTTACACTCAATTATCAGTACTTTCTACTCCTTACATTTACACTCCATTATCTGTACTTTCTACTCCTTACATTTACACTACATTATCAGTACTTTCTACGCCTTACATTTACACTACATTATCAGTACTTTCTACTCCTTACATTTACACTCCATTATCTGTACTTTCTACTCCTTACATTTACACTCCATTATCTGTACTTTCTACTCCTTACATTTACACTCCATTATCAATACTTTCTACTCCTTACATTTACACTCCATTATCAATACTTTCTACTCCTTACATTTACACTCCATTATCTGTACTTTCTACTCCTTACATTTACACTCCATTATCAGTACTTTCTACTCCTTACATTTACACTCCATTATCAGTACTTTCTACTCCTTACATTTACACTCCATTATCTGTACTTTCTACTCCTTACATTTACACTCCATTATCAGTACTTTCTACTCCTTACATTTACACTCCATTATCTGTACTTTCTACTCCTTACATTTACACTCCATTATCAGTACTTTCTACTCCTTACATTTACACTCCATTATCTGTACTTTCTACTCCTTACATTTACACTCCATTATCTGTACTTTCTACTCTCTAACATTTACACTCCATTATCAGTACTTTCTACTCCTTACATTTACACTCCATTATCAGTACTTTATAATCCTTACATTTACACTCCATTATCTGTACTTTCTACTCCTTATATTTTAAACATAACCTCGTTACTCTCATTTCATTTCAGCTTGTTTTAATGTAATGCATGTACATTTACATTCCAGTAAAGATTATTAATTTATTTGAAGTTTGACTTCATTACAATACTTATAGACAACTAGTCATCATATCTTCCACTCCATGAAACACATGTTAATACTCAGTAGTAACAGATATGCTTCTTTAATATATTTACATTGTACTAAACTACATTCATGTTCAATGGGCGTATATGCGGCTGAAACAGGAAGTCTAGTGCATCCCAAATTTATCAACATTAACATTTTAATATCACATTATAGTCATTATGGCTTTTAGAAGAATGGGGTTTTTGCAGAGGTGGGCCAGTGCACTATAGACCCCTGTGGTGCGACCTAAGCTTTTGTCCCTAATAGTATTTTTTTCCTTACATTACTTTTACTTTTATAATTTAAGTAGTTTTGAAAACAGCAGTTTTACACTTTTACTGGACTAAAAGGAGGTTAAGAAGGGGTAAGCAGAGAGATGATGTGGTGTAGATGGGTGGGGTAGATGGGTGGGGTGATTGGAATCACCTTAAAGGCAAGAGACAAAAGGGTAATTTTAATACAAACATAGGAGTGGGGAAAGAGTGTTGTATGAGATGGTAGTGGAAAAAGTCCATTTGGTAAGTCTCCACAAATACAAGGTTACAAGAAGTACATTTGTTGATAATTATTTCTCTCGCTCTAAAATTACACTGAAATTGAAATGGTTGATTCCTGGACCAGGTTGTGGTTTACAGCATGTTTATAGTGTCTTTTAGAAATAAGTACTTTTACATACTTTGAACATTCTGGCCAGCAGCTTCATGAGGAGCCACATGAGCTGCTTTTCTGACTTGAGGACTGAAGAAGATAGTAAACGTGCTGAGATCTTGTTCTGATAAACAGTTTAATGGGTGTTATAAAATAATATGCATTGTCATTTTTTATTTAAATATAGATTTTTTTGGGTGTACAGGCACCAACAGTATTTAAACTCACCCTTCATAATAAATATAAATATATACACTACCGCTCAAAAGTTTAGAATCACTTTAGAATTTAATTTCATGCTATTTTCACGCAATTTACAAACAATATTGTCCATTTCACAATTAATGTAAGTGTATCAGATGATTTTTAAAGAATAAAAATGTTTGTATTAAAGCCTATTTTTGTATAGAGGCTTATTTAGCATATAGTCCTATTATCAGTAATTCTCAGTCCTCTGTCTAAATCTCCTGGAACGGCCGCCAATCCAAGTTAAGGATGTTATTGGACTAATTGGTTGTTAGGACACTCTTGCTCAATTGTGATGCACAGCTGAAAAACATTCTACTAATAAGTGAGTATAAAAGGAAGAACAACATTCTAGGTTAGTTTAGTATCTGAAGATCAGCAGTTGATGGCTGACCGACTCAAAATGACCAGAAAGAAACAACTTTCTTTAGAGACCCGTCAGTCCATTGTTGTGTTAAGGAAGAAGATACTCCATTGAAAACAAGAACATTTCACTGTGATCCCAAACTTTTGACTGGCAGTGTAGTTCTTGGCGAGAACAAGGGGGAAAAAAAAGTTACTGCAAATGTATAAAAACAAACATGCTCCACTTTTGGAAAAACTGCGTCCCCAAATTTTTGCCTGTACGTGCGTGTTACGGCATGTGCGTAGCAGTAGCTCCAGCGCATCCACCATAACACAGCAGACAGAATGAGTGCAAGTGATGATGCAGCAGGGCGAGAATACTTACTGCTTCATTTTCCGCAACACCTTCCTCCCCTCCTTCTCTCGCGCACTCGCTCGCTCGCTCTCTCGCAGCTGGTCAGGGCCGCTATTTTTACAGGCTGTGCCGTGTGACAAACCTGCTTTAAATAGCCAAACTCTCCAGCCGTGTTTCCCCTAGCGGCGGTCCGAGGCTGGATGTTGCTCGTTATTCCTGCCACTTCCTGATTGCGGTCAGAACCTCTGGCTTACAGCATCAGTGGCGCTACCGGCTAAACTAACACTTCACACGGCAGTATGTGTGCGTTATGTGCTGTTTGAGGAAATTAAGTCTCAACACTCTCGTCGGAACAAACAAAGGCTTTCCGCTCTTGACGGGATGAGAGGGAGGTTGTGTATGTTCCGAGCGCTGGGAGGTGAGAGAGACAGATTTGAAAGAACGTACACTGTCCGTAAGCGTCCAGACAGCCAGACATACTAACCACTACACCACCATACTAACGACTACACAACCATACTAAGCAGTACACCACCGTACTAAGCAGTACACCACCATACTAACCAGTACGCCACCATACTAACCAGTACACCACCTTACTAACCACTACACCACCATACTAACCAGTACACCACCATACTAACCACTACACCACCATACTAACCAGTACGCCACCATACTAACCAGTACACCACCATACTAACCTCTACACCACCGTACTAACCACTACACCACCGTACTAACCACTATACCACCGTACTAACCAGTACACCACCATACTAACCACTACACCACCGTACTAACCACTATACCACCGTACTAACCAGTACACCACCATACTAACGACTACACAACCATACTAAGCAGTACACCACCGTACTAAGCAGTACACCACCATACTAACCAGTACGCCACCATACTAACCAGTACACCACCTTACTAACCACTACACCACCATACTAACCAGTACACCACCATACTAACCACTACACCACCATACTAACCAGTACGCCACCATACTAACCAGTACACCACCATACTAACCTCTACACCACCGTACTAACCACTACACCACCGTACTAACCACTATACCACCGTACTAACCAGTACACCACCATACTAACCACTACACCACCGTACTAACCACTACACCACCGTACTAACCACTACACCACCATACTAACCACTACACCACCATACTGACCACTACACCACCATACTAACCACTACACCACCTTACTAACCACTACACAACCATACTAACCACTACACCACCGTACTAACCACTACACCACCGTACTAACCGCTTCCATGTCCAGTGCCAAGTGTCAGCTGGATGGGTATCAAGCCCACAGCATTAGGAGTAGTGAGCAGTGTAGCTGCGTACTCTGGAGTGATGGAGCTCCAGCCAATACCTTTGGGATGAGTTAATGCGATCCAGAGCTAATCATCCAATTCAGTACCTGACCTCACTAATGCTGCTATGGATGAATGCAATCCAATCTTTGCAGCAATGTACCAACCTCAAGTGTAAAGACTTCCCAGAACAGCAGAGGCATTTACTGCAGCTTGTACACAGGCCACCCAGGAACGCTCTATAAAGCATCCCTATAGAGGACAAGGGAAGCAGGAAGCATGACTAAAGAATTAAATAAGATAAAATATATTATCTTAACTAGTAGCTGTAGTCATGGCAATCATCAGAACCTAATGTTTACGTTTATTCCTGTAAAAACGCTAAGCACAGCTGTGCATTGCCATCCATCTTCCACTTTATCCCGGTAGCCGGGGTCAGTCCCAGTGTCGTCGGGCAAATGCAGGGCACACCGTGGACAGGTGGCCAGTCCATCACATTGCCTACGGGCAATTTAGAGTGAGCGATCAACCTAACATGCATGTGTTTGGACTGTGGGAGGAAACCAGAGCACCCGGAGAAAACCCACTCAAGCACAGGGAGAACATATACACTCTACACAGAACAACCCGGATCATCTCACTAAGAGACGACAGTGCTGACCACTACACCACCATACTAACCACTACACCACCATACTAACCACTACACCACCATACTAACCACTACACCACCGTACTAACCACTACACCACCGTACTAACTACTACACCACCGTACTAACCACTACACCACCATACTAACCACTACACCACCACCATACTAACCACTACACCACCGTACTAACCACTACACCACCATACTAACCACTACACCACCATACTAACCACTACACCCACCGTACTAACCACTACACCACCGTACTAACCACTACACCACCGTACTAACCACTACACCACCATACTAACCACTACACCACCATACTAACCACTACACCACCGTACTAACCACTACACCACCATACTAACCACTACACCACCATACTAACCACTACACCACCACCATACTAACCACTACACCACCATACTAACCACTACACCACCGTGCCACTGTTCATTGCCATTACTGTAAAATTTTGTAAGTTGAAGAGTCTGAAACCAAACGCCATCCAGCACCACACACCCGAAAATCACTCAAGCATACAAAACGTCTGAAAAGATTTTGTTATTGGGTTTTTAACACTGAGTATCAGCGTTAGCCTCTGCCATCATGCACTGTATCGGAAATGCGCTGATAGGTCCCGTGAATAAGTTCCCATGTATTCAGTAGCAATAAAGGAGAAACAAATTCCATCAGAATACATTCTAAAACACTCCTAAAGATAATAGTCTATGCTTCCGTTCTTTACACTACTTCAGGTTTCTGGCTTAACAGCTGCTGGTTGAATTCACCACAGAAGCTCTGTCTGAACATCTGGCTCATGATAATCGTTAGCTAGAAGTAGGACGTAGCACCATATTCTGGGCCCCTGGCACACTAGGATGGCCCCCTCCAAAGAAAATCAAGAAATTAAATAAATAAAGAAATTATTTTATATATATATATGTATGTATATATATATATATATATATATATGTTTAGTTTGTTGTATTTAGGGGTAAAACAGCAAACAATCAATAAGGAAACATGTGCAATTATCTTAGAGGTATTCAGCTGGTTTCAACCTAAAACAAGCTAAATTATCTGACTATATACTAAAGTGATGAGATTTACTAAAATAAACCAAAACAAGCAAAATAATGTCTAGAATGCAGCTACATAATTGAAAAATAAGCTCACGGCAATCTCAAAATGAGATTAGAGGCAGGAAGCAGGCAGATAAGCAGATCTTATAATAGAAGTTATTATTTATTTTGTGTGATAAACAAATATCCAAATGAGCTAAATTAAAAACCAAAATGAATTTTATTTGTTGGCTTTTCTAGGGCCCACCCCATCCAGGCTGCATTCTGGTTGAGTGGGGGGTCTGACGTCCCTGGCTAGAAGACCCAAATTGTCAGATAACCAACATTAGCCTGTTAGTTGATGTAACCTAACGAAAATGTTATCCTTACAGGAAAGGCTGTTCAGTCGGTGGCTATCTTTGCAACACCAGTGGGCAGTTACTTTGAGCTATACAAGACTAAGACTAGACTTTCTTTCTCTTTAATAGCAAAAATATATTTAATTAAATCTGAAAATAACACACTAAAATGTAATAATACACATCTACACAACAAGGGGGGCTTTCTGCCCAGTAGCACCACAGTATAGTTGAAACTTCCCGGGTTCAGCACTACAGATTTTCCCATATTTACAGACTGTGACAGATCTATAATGTCTCTAATGTAATTTCAGTCCAACACTTTCAGAGATAAGCTGGTAAATAAATAACTTAAATGATCTACACTCCTAAACAATCAAAGTATAGTGCAGTGAGTTTCTGTGATTTCGTTGGAGCTGCTCTTCATTATTCACTTATTCGTTTTGCTGTTTGTGCCTTTTCAGGAGATCGTGAACTTTAACTGCCGCAAGCTGGTGGCCACAATGCCGCTGTTCGCTAACGCTGACCCCAACTTCGTGACGGGAATGCTGAGTAAGCTCAAGTTCGAGGTGTTCCAGCCCAACGATTACATCATCCGCGAGGGAACTGTGGGCAAAAAGATGTACTTCATCCAGCACGGGGTCGCCAGCGTCATCACCAAACACAACAAAGAGATGAAGCTCACGGACGGATCCTACTTTGGAGGTCAGTCGTCAACTACTGCCTTGTAGATTCATTTAGAGGAAGAAATGTTATGTTAATTTGTCAAACACTGTATAAAATAACTAACCAATAACTTACCATACCAATCATTCCTCTTATTTAACTATTGAAATTACAGTGGTATTCTAGTGCTTACTTACTTATATATATATTTCAATAGTTAAATAAGAGGAATGATTAGTATGGTAAGTTACTGGTATGTTATATATATATATATATATATATATATATAAGAGAGAGAGAGAGAGAGAGGGAAGTGTAGCCTTAAAATGTTGAACCTCAATTATAATAACCTGCACGATGACTGAGTGTGGCTGTGTCAAGAGAAACCAACCAATTAATATTTCAGTAGAATTTAATTTTTTACATATAAATAGACTTTATGTAGTCATTCACAGTGATGTGAATGTATTTATTTATTTTCTTTAAGTAAGCACTTAAATACCACTGCAAACACTGCAATTTCAATAGTTAAATAAAAGGAATGATTGGTATGGTAAGTTATTGGTATGTATTGGTATGTATATATATATATATATATATATATATATATATATATATATATATATATATATGTATGTGAGAGAGAGAGAGAGAGAGAGAGAGAAGAAAGTAGTGTAGCCTGAAAAAACCTCAATCATAATAACCTGCATGATGACTGAGTGTGGCAGCACAATTAAATTTTTGACATATAAATAGACTTTATGTAGTCATTCAGAGTGATTTAATATGAAATGCTCCATCCCAGAGAAACTTACTACATCACAATAGTCAACAATGGTAGAGATAGGATCCATCTGCCTCATAGAAAGTTATTATAATGAAATTGGTTATGGACAAGCTGCCTAACACTGCGTTAACCACCCGGAGAGGACTATATAGCTATATTTGAAGTACAGATATCATGACCACTGGCTTCTACCACCACCACTGTAACAAAATCCTAACCACTCGAAATGACTTTTACATCTTAACATCTAATTATTCTTACATTTAGATAAAACATTGGTGGAAATATATCCTTATGAATGTATTTGAGCCAATCAAGTATGTTGCTGAGGCTAAACAGCCTTAATTGGCAGAAGTTTTGAGGTATTCACTATAAAACCATTATAACACCAGAGAAAACCAGAACATCAGAACTAATATATGAGTTTTTATTTCAATTTTAAATGTGTACATCATTTATATTGCGTCCACCCAATACTGACTTGACAGTAAACGTATAGCGTGTAGTATTCATGTGGAAATGTGGACACACTTTGAGGTGCTGTTCAGTTTGTGGTCTCCTGCTGTTTTGGAGTCACAATGAAGTGGTCTGTGCTGTTATATAACGTTCATCTGTCCATCAGACGGGCCGAACAGCTCTTTCTTCACCACCCAAATGCTGAACCGTTGGTGTTCAGCCGGAATAGAAAAAAGTAATGTCACCTCAGCTCAGCGGCATCAAATATTCACCAAAACGTCCATTCTAAATGAAGCTGTTTACCTCGTCTCATTGCTGTCTCTCTTAACTCACGCCCGTTTCCTGTTTCCATGCAACTTCAAGCAGGCTTAAATGTTTTATTTGATTTTTAGCTCAGCTTCCAAAAGGAGCTTCACGCCAGGATGCTAAGAATAGATTCTACAGGGTAATGACTGACATCCAGCTCATTTTAGAAGCTCACATAGTCAGATCACTCCAAATCACACACCACAGTTCAACTACATTTAACATCCTTTTACAGATTCCTGTTATGAGTTGTATTTGGACAGAAACTGGTACTCCTACTGTAAGTCTAACCCTAACCTTAGGCCTAAACCTAACACTTACTCTGACCCTAACCTTAGGCCTAAATCTAACACTCACTCTAACTCTAACCTTGTTTTCCGTCCTAAACCTAAACTTAATACGCAGTCTAACTCTAACCTTAACCTCTACACTTTAACCATAAACCTAACACTCACTCTAACTTTAACTTCAGTCTTAAACCTAAATTTAACATTCAGCCTAACTCTAACCTCAACCTCAGGCCTAAACTAAAAACCTAATACTTAATCTAACTCTAACCTTGTTTTCAGTCCTAAACCTAAACTTATAATCAGTCTAATTCTAACCTTAACCTCTAGACCCTAACCATAAACCTAACACTCATTCTAACTTTAACTTCAGTCTTAAACCTAAATTTAACATTCAGCCTAACTCCAACCTTAGGCCTAAACTGAAAACCTAAAACTCAGTCTAACTCTTACATTAACTTCAGTCTTAAACCTAAACTTAAATACCCAGTCTAACTGTAACTTTAACCTTAGTCCTAAACTAAAACCTAACACTAACTGTGACCTGTTACTCTACCTCTAACTTCATCAGGCCTAAACTAAAACCTTAATCTTGCTTTGATTTTAACTTGATCAGGCCTAAACTAAAACCTAATGCTTACTCTAACTTTAACTTCAATATCAGCCCTAAACTAAAACCTAACACTCACTCTAGCGCTAACCTTAACATCAGGCCTAAACTAAAACCTAACACTTACTCTAACTGTAACTTAAACATCAGCCCTAAACTGAATTCTAATACTCTAAGTGTAACTTAAAGATCAGCCCTAAACTAAAACCTAACACTCACTCTAGCTGTTACTTCAAGATCAGCCCTAAACTAAAACCTAACACTCACTCTAGCTGTTACTATAAGATCAGCCCTAAACTAAAACCTAACACTAACTGTAACTCAAAGATCAGCCCTAAACTAAAACCTAACACTCACTCTAACTGTAACTTAAAGATCAGCCCTAAACTAAAACCTAACACTCACTCTAACTGTAACTTAAAGATCAGCCCTAAACTAAAACCTAACACTCACTCTAAAGTCTACCACACACCGGACTACCAATAGAAAACATGTTTTTTATTAAAGCTTTAATGAAGGCCTTCACGACTTTCAGCAATACTCTATTTAAGATTTAAACTTAATTCTAATCCTAAACCCAAACATCATCAACACTGTGCTAGCACTTTACAAGCAGTACCCACCAAGTGTACACGAGTCTATTAGATTATTAAGTGTGTTCATTACTGAGTCTTTCACTGTTATTACCTGGACATCACGTGGGTTGTTACCCAGAGGCAGCGTTGCGTAATACAAGGTTTAAACAGTTTGGGCCGCTTAAATTTAGAGTCAGACTTCAAATTACATCCGTTTCTCAGTGTCTAACCTCAAAGCAGCTTCCTTCAGCTTTGAAAAGACCTACGCTGGCTGGCCCAGAGCCCTGCTTATTGTTATAATCTGAAATAAAGAAAAGAAAAAAGCATTAGCTTTGTGTCCAAATCCGGACTCTCGGAAGGCCGGAACGGTCCAGGCCGAGGACAGACGGCCCGCTTTATGAGGTAATTCTATTGTGAACACATTATCGCACAGCAGTGCCAGGTGAACGAAAGAAATATGAAGTTAATAATCGGGGGGGTTATTCCCGCGGGCACATTCTCTATCCAATTTTTGAGCTGTATAATCGCAGCAGGCCGGCGCAATTCAGCGGTTATGTCACAAATGAACTTGCTTTATTCGTGTACTCCGGGCAGGATGGAGGGTGTGGAGGGGGACGGGGAGGAGGATGGAAATTAAAACGATACAGAAGATTAAAAAAAAAAAATTCCCTTCACATTGCGTGGCACAAAGGTTGCGTTCAGCTTTGCCACAGCACGTTAGGATGCCAGCCACCTGCTCCAGCGAACGCCCATCTGCTGCTGGTATTTTTACCCGCGGTATTAGTCGTGCCCGCATGCATCTCAATGTGCGTGAGCGTGTGCGCGAGCGGGCACTGAAGCAGCTGGTCACGTCAGGAAGCGAGCTCTTCCTCCTCATCACATCGTACGCAGACCCATCGCACGCACACCCACACTGACCTCTGACCCTGCGCAAACACTCATCTGCGCCCGCTCACGTGCATCTGCTGCACCAAAGTGGTGTTAATGATGGCAACAACCAGAGAAGCACATTACACAGCACATTACTGCCACTAAAACCTAACACTAAACTAAACTAAAACCTAACACTCACTCTAACTGTAACTTAATGATCAGCCCTAAACTAAAACTTAACACTAAACTAAACTAAAACCTAACACTCACTCTAACTGTAACTTAATGATCAGCCCTAAACTAAAACCTAACACTAAACTAAAACCTAGCACTCACTCCAACTGTAACTTAATGATCAGCCCTAAACTAAAACCTAACACTAAACTAAACTAAAACCTAACACTCACTCTAACTGTAACTTAATGATCAGCCCTAAACTAAAACCTAACACTAAACTAAACTAAAACCTAACACTCACTCTAGCTGTAACTTAATGATCAGCCCTAAACTAAAACCTAACACTAAACTAAACTAAAACCTAGCACTCACTCTAACTGTAACTTAATGATCAGCCCTAAACTAAAACCTAACAGTAAACTAAACTAAAACCTAACACTCACTCTAACTGTAACTTAATGATCAGCCCTAAACTAAAACCTAACAGTAAACTAAACTAAAACCTAACACTTGCTCTAACTGTAACTTAATGATTAGCTCTAAACTAAAACCTAACACTCACTCTAACTGTAACTTAATGATCAGCCCTAAACTAAAACCTAACACTCGCTTTAACCGTAACTTAATAATCAGCCCTAAACTAAAACCTAACACTAAACTAAACTAAAACCTAACACTTGCTCTAACTGTAACTTAATGATTAGCTCTAAACTAAAACCTAACACTAAACTAAACTAAAACCTAACACTCACTCTATCTGTAACTTAATGATCAGCCCTAAACTAAAACCTAACACTAAACTAAACTAAAACTTAACACTCGCTTATACTGTAACTTAATGATCAGCCCTAAACTAAAACCTAACACTAAACTAAACTAAAACCTAACACTCACTCTAACTGTAACTTAAAGAGCATCCCTAAACTAAAACCTAATACTCACTCTAACTGTAACTTAAAGAACAGCCCTAAACTAAAACCTAACACTAAACTAAAACCTAATACTCACTCTAACTGTAACTTAAAGATCATCCCTAAACTAAAACCTAACACTCGATCTAACTGTAATTTAAAGAACAGCCCTAAACTAAAACCTAACACTCAATCTAACTGTAATTTAAAGAACAGCCCTAAACTAAAACCTAACACTCAATCTAACTGTAATTTAAAGAACAGCCCTAAACTAAAACTCATAAAATAAAATCTGTGCAGTGAACTTGGAAAAAAGTACAAATAAATATTACATTGGGCTTTTGACGTATTAGCTTCAGTATGTTTAATTGCCTTCCAAAATCTTTCACATAATCAGCATTTTGTTTAAGTGTATATATTATAAAAATTATTATAAAAAATGATTATTATTTTATTGAAACAAATGATTCAACATTGTATTTTGTCCCTGACAAAACAATCTTAACTCTACTGACATTTATTAGTAGGATATATGTACAGTGGAGCCTTTCAAGGAGAACATAATTACACAAGTATTACTCAGTTGGTTATATAGTAAATTTAATTCATATTTAAATTCTACATTTACTATTTTGTCTTGCTTTTTTGTTTCATTAGCAAGAGTCTGAAAGCAGCCTCCACTTTCCAATTCCTTTTCTTAGTGCGCTGCTCTATGATTTTTTTATAGGTGCCCTGTGAACAGCTTTTGGAGTCTGGAGGCTGAAAATATAGCTTTAAAAGCTCTATTTGTATAAGAGACCTCCAGCCGGGCTTCAAGCCGCCAGGCCTGTTAACCTCGACAGCTTTGTTATTTTTATTTTCCGTTTAGCGTACTCGTTTTATTTTCCTTATATACTGAAATATTTCCTCCTTTATGCTGTAAAGAGACGATTTACTCAGGCTGAAGGGAGAACAGCAGATGAACTAGCACTAGCAGCACTTCCTCCCGCGGCTAATGCTAATCAGCCTTTTGTTTAAGTGTATTTATTAGAAAAATTATTATAAAAAATGATTATAATTTTATTGAAACAAATGATTCCACATTGCATTTTGTCACTAACTTTTTTGTCACAATTCAAATGTGCAATAACTTTCTTACTTCTAAAACTCTTACTGCTGTATACAGTATATCTGTACTTAATATTATAGACACAGTCACTTTACATTTTATTCTTTCAATTTTATTCTTCTATTGTAATATATGACTTATATATGTGTACATACTACAAATTTCTTTTATGTTGTAAATTATTATTAGAGTGTATATTCTTCTTCTGCTACTGTAAAAACTGCAATTTCACCCTGCGATCAGTAAAGTATTTCTGATTCTGATTTCTGATTCTGATAACTTAACAATCTTAACACTATTGACATTTGTCGTGTTTAGGTTCTGACTGTGTCGTTATTGACAGTATAATCTCCTTTTGGACGTAACTCAAAAACACATGACCAGCAAATAGATTTGGAAAAAATAGAACCTTAATCACCAAAAATATGTTTTGCAGGCTCTTAAACGCAGGGGTGTGGCTAAAATAAGACCCTGCCTATGGACTAAAATGCTGTTTCAGTTGTGACATAAAAATGTTTTATTGTATTTGGAAATGTAAATTTTTAAATAGAATAAAATCTAGATTTACATATTTCAACCTCAGTTAAAAAGAAAACAAAAAGATATTAAAGGAATTTTATTTACAAAAAATAAATAAATATATATATGTCAAACGTTTTAGAACTGTTTTAAAACATTTGACTGGTAGTGTTCTAAAATGTTTGAAGGGTAGTGTGTGTGTGTATATGTATATATATATATATATAATGTCGCTTGCCTACATACTATTTTCTTCCGCTTTGTCCCGCTAGTAAGGGTATTATGAGGATTATGTACATATTTAGCTTTATGATTTGGGTTAAAATACATTAAACCATGTTAATGAATCAGTATCTAAGGTCTGTATAGCTAATTCTTCTTTAATTCTTCTTCTTATTATTATTTTTTACTATGAGACTGCAGTGGAAAATAATTCCTTACAATGGTTCCTACACAGTCAGTGGTTCCACCTCCTTTGTGATTGTAGCCCCTCCTGCTCACTCTCGTTTGTACAGGATATATGTACTGTAGAGCCTCTCAAGAAAAATGTTATTACACAAGTATTACACAGTTGCTTATATAATTAATTACATTCATATTTCTATTCTACATTGACCAGTTTGTGATTGCAGTCTTTCTTTTTTGTTTCCTTAGCAAGAGTCAAAGAAATCTAAAAGCGGCCTCCACTTTTCTATTCCTTTTCTTAGTTCGCTGCTCAGTGATTTTTCTATAGGTGTCCTGTGAACAGCGTTTGGAGTCGAAGAGGCTGAAGATATAGCTTTAAAAGCTCTATTTGTATAAGAGACCGGCACAGCGTGCACACGCAGCGGGGCTTCGAGCCGCTAGGCCTGTTAACCTCGACAGCTTGGCTATTTTTACTTTCCGTTTAGCGTACTCGTTTCTTTCTCCCTACATGCTGAAATATTTCCTCCTTTATGCTGTAAAGAGACGCTCAGGCAGATTTACTCAGGCTGAAGGGAGAACAGCAGATGAACTAGCACTAGCAGCACTGCCTCCCGTGGCTAATGCTAACGCTAGCGGTACGTGGCAAGATGGGAACATGTCGCACCAGCAGACTCAGCGACTTTAACTGTCGAGCACAGAAACTGAGCCACCAGTGACAGGCTTCTGCGCCGCTGGCCAAAGCCCAGGAGAACGGGTTCGGGCAGCAGGCCATTAGTGTGGTCAGCATGACAATTAGCGCCACAGATGGAATATTTCATAATGTTTCATTGCATTGTCGCTTGCCTACATCTCTCTCTCTCTCTCTCTCTCTCTCTCTCTCTCTCTCTCTCACTTTTTCTCTCCTTCTACACTTAATCAGAAACTCTGATCTACTAATATGGTTTAATGTACTGTGAGGCCCATCACAGCGTGCAGCATTTCAGTTGCAGTGTGAGTATTTCGTTACTGTGCGTTCACGGTGCTGGGAGAGCGTGTATTACAGTGAGGTTCGAGGCTGATGAAGTGATTAGAGAGGGAACGCTCCGTGCTCCTGCCTGTCACACATACAGGGCCACACGGAGTCACCAGGAGAAACGCTGCTTTTCCATTAAAACGCTCCAACACCTTGTTCCCACTCTCGGCTGGAGAGCTTGGTTAGCGTGTGCCGGAGGCTAGACACACACACACGTTTCACAGCAGTGCATGCATGTGAGTGTGTGCGTGTGCAGGGAGGAAAGTCAAGGGCGTTGTTCTCAGACGGGCCAAATAACGTGAGAAACGCTGGCACCTCTTACCTGGCACATACGTAGCTATGAAGAGTAACAAGTGAAGTGAAGACTTAGCACTTACACAAACACACACGCGCACATGATAAGAGATTGCATCCACACTTATCGTGTAGTTGCACCTTGTAGCGCTACAATTACAGACTGCCGTCCATCTGCTCCTCTGTGTACTTTGGTACCCTGTTCTTTAGTGGTCAGGGCCACCACAGAGCAGGTACTATTAGGGAGGTGGGTTATTCTCAGCACTGCAGTGACACTGACGTGGTAATAATAATAATAATAATAATAATAATAATAATAATAATTTATATATGTAAGAAACTCAAAGACGCTTTACAAACAACAATACAATCGTAGAAAATATATAGTAAACAAGTGAAACGAATAAAAAGTTGGGATACACAAACAGAAAGAAATAAAATAAGAAAAATAGAGAAGATATATATAAACAAGGTATGACGTTACAGATTAAAAGCAGATCTGAAAAGGTGGGTTTTGAAGTAAATTTGTATTAGCATCTTATACCATCAGCTACTGAATCACCAACACATCACACATACCGTTCAGTAAATTTTAGTATATTTACTGTTTAAATGCTGAACTGAATTAATTATTTATAAAACTTTAAATTATTTTTTTTTACTCACTTGAAGTAAACACGAGCTATATTAAAAAAAACATAATGCATTACAGATTAAAAGCAGATCTGAAAAGGTGGGTTTTGAGGAGAGATTTGAATTTAGACAGATCCAAGCAGTCTCTTATGGATTTTGGAAGAGAGTTCCATAGGGAGGGCGCAGCTATGGAGAAGGTTCTATCACCCCAGGTCCACAAAATATAAGATTAGACACAGAGCAACACCTAGCAAGACTGGAAAACCTACAGAGAAGAGAGTAATTACAGTACATACTGTATAACTGTAAAACTTATCCAATGGTTTATACCAGGGGTGTTTAATTAGAATTCAGTAAGGTCCAGTTTCTGGAAATTTCGTCAGGCCAAGGTCCGGACCATCATAACTTCTAACTTGTGTTATGATTCAGTGGCGTATCCGTATCTTGAAGTAAATTTGTATTAGCATCTTATACCATCAGCTACTGAATCACCAACACATCACACATACCGTTCAGTATATTTCAGTATATTTACTGTTTAAATGCTGAACTGAATTAATTATTTATAAAACTTTAAATATTTTTTTTTTACTCACTTGAAGTAAACACGAGCTATATTAAAAAAAAAAAACATAATGCATTACAGATTAAAAGCAGATCTGAAAAGGTGGGTTTTGAGGAGAGAATAGACAAAAGTTCCATAGGGTGGGCACAGCTATGGAGAAGGCTCTATCACCCCAGGTCCGGTGCTTAGTCCTAATGGGAATGGACCTCAGACCTCAGTAGATTGGCCTCAGAGGAACGAAGGCTACAGGAAGGAGTGTGGTGATAGAGGAGGTCAGTGAGGTAGGGCGGGGCCTGATTATGGAGAGCTTTGTGAGTGAATAGAAGAATTTTGTACTGAATGCGCTGGGGAACAGGAGGCCAATGGAGTTTTTGGAGAACAGGTGTTATATGATCCTGTGAGCGAGTGCGAGTTCTGAATATACTCAAGTTTAGTTAGAATTTTGTTCGATGTACCATAGAGAATGCTATTACAGTAGTCAATTTTGGATGTAATGATGGTGAGAGTGGATCAGACATAGCAGTTCTGCTGCTGGGGTGTTTAAACACCTCAGTGTCACTGCTAGGCTGAGACCAGTCCACCAACCAATTACCAACCATCAGTGGTCACAGCATCCTGCGAGCACTGATGAAGGACTAGTGGGACGCAAACTGTGCAGCAGCAGGTGAGCTACTGTCTCTGACTTTACATCTACAAGGTGGACCAGCGAGGTAGGAGTGTCTTATTAGAGTGGACAGTGGGTGGACACAGTGTTTAACAACTCCAGCAGCACTGCTGTGTTTGATCCATCCATACCAGCACAACATGCAACACCGAGCTACAACTCAAATAATATCTGCTCTGTGGGGGTCCTGACTATTGAAGAACAGGGTAACAAGGTATACAGAGAAACAGACGGACCACAGTCTGTAATTGTAGAACTACAAAGTGGTCCTATATGGTAAGTGGAGCTGATAATATGTAGGAGACAATAAATGTAGATACAGTGAGATGGTCCTACTGAAGTGCTGTACATTTACATTTACATTTACGGCATTTAGCAGATGTTCTTATCCAGAGCGACTTACATAAGTGCTATGTGTTCAGTCAGAGTATGAGTATCTCTAGCTAGTACAAACAGGTTAAGGTCAAAACTACTCTTGAGCTCAAACACTGCCATAAACATGTGCCAGTGCTGATACCTAGAAAGAAGACCACAAAAAATAAGATTAGAGACAGAGCAATACCTAGCAGTACAGGAATACCTACAGAGAAGAGAATAAATACACTACATACAGTATTAGTGTAATACTTATCCAGTGTTCCTAGAAGATCAAGTGCAATTATGGTTTATGCCAGGGGTGTTTAATTAGAATTCAGTAAGGTCCAGTTTCTGGAAATTTCTGACCATCATAACTTCTAACGTGTGTTATGATTCAGAGGCGTATCCGTATCCTGAAGTAGTCTAGAATCAGCATCTTATACCATCAGCTACTGAAACACCAACACAACACACATACCGTTCAGTATATTTCAGTATATTTACTATATTTATAAAAAAAATTTTTTTTTAAGTGAGAAAAAGTAAATAAAAATGCGTCTTCTTGTTAACTCGGTTTAACATCTGAACAGTTTATCTCTCACTTGTATTCTACTCTCAAGTGAGCTCTTGGTTGTCCAGCCAGGACTTTAAACCTGGGCTGAATTGGTGTGAGGGCCATTCTCACACACATAAGAGATATACGTGGCTATTTTTAATTCTCCACGGTCTCAGAACATATGAGATGTTGGTTTGGAGCTGTCTGTGGGAAGAATAAACATGTCTCGGTCCATTCCTGATGGAATGAGCCTTCCCAACTCGCCTGTGTGTGCGCCGCGCGCCCGAATCTGCTCCAATCTGATTGGCTGAGGAGCGCCTTTGGTGATCTCACAATGCACGCGATTGGTCTGTGAGTTTACTGCGCCCGTATACCGTATAAAGACTTGAAAAATAAACACTGTGGACACACTGTTTGGGTCTGCATTGGACAACGTCTGGGTCCAGACCGCGGTCCGCCTATTAGTGATCTCTGGTTTATACCAATACTTCAGTACATTTACAAAGAGATGGGTCTTCAGTCTGCGTTTGAAGATCGTGAGAGAGTTCGCTGTTCGGACAGCCAGTGGAAGTTCGTTCCACCATCTGGGTGCCAGGAAAGAGAAGCGTCTTGTCGGTTGTCTTCCGACAGGTGCTTAATGAGTGCATGTAATTACGACTGTGTAATAAGTATTTTCCAAGCTGAAGCCTTTTTAGAAAAGTACGGTAATAATAAAATACTATAAACTTCAAAATCCTGCAGGACTGGGTTGTTAGTCCTGTAAGTTAGACTTGTATTGATTTCTCTGGAAGGCTTGACCTTTTTATCATGAAATAAACAACAACACAGACACATACGCACAGAGTAGCAGAAGAGCAAGGCTTGTGTGTAGAGCCCCTGACCAGCTGTGAACTCAACAGCACCTTTTTAAAAAATGGCCCTGTGCTGGTCCCCAAGCCCCAGAGAAGGCAATTTTCACCAGACACTCGAAATGCTCCGAGAGTCAGTAATGGAAGTGAGGCTTGGACCTCTGATCTCAGCATTAGGCCGCAGGGACGGACAGTCCACTGTTATCAGTAAATGCAGTCTTGAAAAAAAAAGTTTATATTCTTGAAAAATCATGCACTGAACCCTAAGCTTGTGTGACACATACCATCATCTGAGTGTATTCTTCAGCCATCGCTCATGTGGTTTCAGCACAAAGGTAATGCAACAGCACCACAAGCCTGCGAGAAAATACACATGCTTGGTCAAGCTAGCTTGGTTCTCAGTGTGGTTTGATAGTTTGATATTAAATGTAATGTATTGTACTTAAGTGGGCTACAATTGCATAATGTTAAAATAGTAAATGTCAAGTCAAGTTTATTCGTATAGCACTTTTTACAAAGATGTTGTCACAAAGCACCTTTACAGGAGTTTAAAAGCATGAAAACAAGAAATTACAACACTTTATCCCCTGTGAGCAAGCCAGAGATGACGGTGGCAACTCCCTCAACTGGAGATAGAAACCTTGGGAGGAACCAGACTCACAAGGGGAGACCCATCCTCCTCTGGTCGAACAGTATTTACAGTTTATAAACTAAAGCTGAGTCTGAAGGTAAGAGCTTTAGAAGCTGCACAGGTGCTACATCAGGTGGATGATACAGTGATGCAGACAAGGATGGAGCAAATGGCATGAATGGAGAAGATAACTGGTTGGTGCCAGGTGACAGGGGGGTCCTGGTGGTCAGTCCTTTACAGTAATGGGCGGAACAGGTGGGTGGTTATTTCCTCTGAAAGAGAAAAGAGACAGAGTTAGTTCTGGTTTGGGGTAGTACAGAGACAGACTTGGTTCTGGTTTGGGTTAGTACAGAGACAGAGTTAGTTCTGGTTTGGGTTAGTACAGAGACAGTGTTAGTTCTGGTTTGGGTTAGTACAGAGACAGAGTTAGTTCTGGTTGGGTTAGTAGAGAGACAGAGTTAGGTCTGGTTTGGGTTAGTATAGAGACATAGTTCTGATTTGGGTTAGTACAGAGACAGAGTTAGTTCTGGTTTGGGTTAGTACAGAGACAGAGTTAGTTCTGGTTTGGGTTAGTACAGAGACAGAGTTAGGTCTGGTTTGTGTTAGTACAGAGACAGGGTTAGTTCTGGTTTAGGTTAGTACAGAGGCAGAGTTAGTTCTGGTTTGGGTTAGTACAGAGACATAGTTAGGTCTGGTTTGGGTTAGTACAGAGACAGAGTTAGTTCTGGTTTAGGTTAGTACAGAGACAGAGTTAGTTCTGGTTTGGGTTAGTAGAGAGACAGAGTTAGTTCTGGTTTAGGTTAGTACAGAGACAGAGTTAGTTCTGGTTTGGGTTAGTACAGAGACAGGTGTAGGTCTGGTTTGTGTTTAGTACAGAGGCAGAGTTAGTCTGGTTTAGGTTAGTACAGAGACAGAGTTAGTTCTGGTTTGGTTAGTACAGAGACAGTGTAAGTTCTGGCTTAGGTTAGTACAGAGACAGAGTTAGTTCTGTTTGGTTTAGTACAGAGACAGAGTAAGTTCTGTTTGGGTTAGTACAGAGACAGAGTTAGGTCTGGTTTGTGTTAGTACAGAGGCAGAGTAGTTCTGGTTTGGCTTAGTACAGAGACAGAGTTAGTTCTGTTTAGGTTAGTACAGAGACAGAGTTAGGTCTGGTTTGTGTTAGTACAGAGACAGAGTTAGGTCTGGTTTGTGTTAGTACAGAGACAGAGTAAGTTCTGGTTTGGGTTAGTACAGAGACAGAGTTAGGTCTGGTTTGGGTTAGTACAGAGACAGAGTTAGGTCTGGTTTGGGTTAGTACAGAGACAGAGTAAGTTCTGGTTTGGGTTAGTACAGAGACAGAGTTAGGTCTGGTTTGGGTTAGTACAGAGACAGAGTTAGTTCTGGTTTGGTTTAGTACAGAGACAGAGTAAGTTCTGGTTTGGGTTAGTACAGAGACAGAGTTAGGTCTGGTTTGTGTTAGTACAGAGGCAGAGTTAGTTCTGGTTTGGCTTAGTACAGAGACAGAGTTAGTTCTGGTTTAGGTTAGTACAGAGACAGAGTTAGGTCTGGTTTGTGTTAGTACAGAGACAGAGTTAGGTCTGGTTTGGGTTAGTACAGAGACAGAGTAAGTTCTGGTTTGGGTTAGTACAGAGACAGAGTTAGGTCTGGTTTAGGTTAGTACAGAGTCAGAGTTAGTTCTTGTTTGGGTTAGTACAGAGACAGAGTTAGGTCTGGTTTGTGTTAGTACAGAGACAGAGTTACATCTGGTTTAGGTTAGTACAGTTAGATCTGGTTCTGTTCACCAGTAAGAACACCAGATATCATTAGAACAGATGTAACTGTAAAAAACTGTAAAAAAAAAAAAAAAAAAAAAAAAAAAGATGAGAACTGTAAATAATACTGGGTTGTTTCCACAAGGAGAAGCTTGGAAAGGGTTAAATATAAACATAGTGACATATGTAAAAGCACTACTTACTGTATTAATACTATTTGATAATACTATATTTAAAAAGTAAAGTGATTTGCTGAGCATATAAAAGCTTCTGTCTAGAAAAAAGTAGCTCGTGTGCCTAAAACATTTAAACAGCACTGTAATTAATGAAAAAGGTTTTATTCCAAGTGATTTTGGAGCATTTCCATCAGTCAGTTCATCAGGAAATTACCACACAATGTCTTGTTTAAATGATATAGAAAAATCAACAAGCAACCAAAAATGAGAGACATGTTTTTCTTTGGGCAGCAGCAACATCAGAAGAAGAGTGCTCTGTTGAGTGCTCTGTTCCAGCCTTCAGCCTTTATTCAGGAACACAGACCTGAATACCCCATTTTACAGCCATACACATGGGTTAACCTTTATCTACTGGACATCAGACAGGATTGAGCTGTCATGAAACATGGGATGTGCTATTTATAAACATATCCTGAGTTTCTGAAAGACCGTTTGTCTAACAGACCCATATCATCAGATTTCCCAAACCTGTACTCAGAAATCTTAACACTAAGCGTAAGGATAAAAGGTATAATGCAACTAAAGTATGTGCAGCAGTAAATAAAATGTACATATATTTTATTATATATATATTTTTAACACACACAAACATACACACACACACACACACACATATATATATATATATATATATATATATATATATATATATATATATTCTATTCAGCGCACCATTTAACATCAAAGTGCCTAGAATTACTTTTTTACAAGTTAATGAGTAATTTCTGCATATAGTTTTAAAAACTGGTGCCAATTTAGCTGTATGTTCCAGCAGCAAAATCCCAGCTTTGTTTTATGAGATGAGTCCTTAATTCCAGTATTTGCAATAATGTCCTTAAACTGTACAGCTGGCATTTAGAAGGCTTATGTTTGGCCCCTGGCACGTTTCCTGATATTTAACTGGTCCCAAACATGAAGCCTGCAGAAAAGTAGCGATACGCCAGTGTCAGTTTTCCTGTGTTGGTATTTTCAAGCTGCAGATGTGTTATGCCCATGATGCATCAGCAGCCAGTGGTTTTAAATGAAAAAAGAAGAAAAAGAGAACAAAAGAAAAATACATATTAAAATAATCCATTGTATTTGTGTGGCTGTGCTCCGTTACAGGAGCTGTTAAACCAACAACAGCAGCAGCCGCCTTTGAATTTCAGAGTCATTAAGTCGCGGACAGCATGATAAATGGCATTGCAGCTGTGGAGGAGACGGTGCATGGATCTGATATGCTTTCCTGATACGGATGCTTTATTTACATGTACACTAAAGCTCTCACCTCTCCACACACCGACGCTTCATTTGAGGTCTAATCTAGCTGACGTCCTGGGTCGTGCACTGCGGGTTAATCCGGTTTCCTGCAGTAATTAGTCTGGTTGTCTAGTTTGTAGATCTGATTGCCTAAAGCTAATAACGAGTGATTTTAAGTAATGCTGAACAGTGTTTTGCATTCAGGACGTTGTTGTATTGTGGTTTGGCCAGAAATCATATTTAAACAGTTGACCCCCCACCCAACCTCCCCAAAGCAGTTTTCATTGATCTGGACGATTTTGGAATATTTGTGAGTTTGGTGAAGAGATTTGCACTGCAGCGTTTACAATGGTATTATAAGCTGTGGAAGTATAAGCTGTTAGGCCCATTTGTCCCTGGTGAAAAATATGAAATTTGTATATATGTTATGTTTTATGGTGGATCAGTATTGTTGAAACTACACTCTGAATCACTACAGACTTGTCTCAAAGTGCATTCACCTGTAAACAGGAAATTTTGCCAATATTCTTTTCCCATGTAATATTTGTATTTGTGATGTAAATGAAATGATTGCTTGTAGAAAAATTTACGAACTTTCTTGACAATGGGGAGGTAAAAACTAGAGCTGTAAAGGGCCTGGAATTTTGTTCTTGCCTTAAATCCACATTCAAAACCAGCTTGAAATTGAGTCCAAGCCTGTGTAACTGTGTAACTGAGCTCAACTGACCCATCATCACCTAAAGTGCCGAATAAGACCACCAATTCACAAACAATATTGTCCATTTCACAATTAATGTAAGTGTATCAGATGATTTTTAAAGAATAAAAATGTTTGTATTTCTGTTTGTAAGTCTATTTTTCTATAGAGGTTTATTTTGCATCTAGTCCTATTATCAGCAATTCTCAGTCCTCTGTCTAAATCTCCTGGTACGGCCACCAATCCAAGTTAAGGATGTTATTGGACTAATTGGTTGTTAGGACACTCTTGCTTAATTGTGATGCACAGCTGAAAAACATTCTACTAATAAGTGAGTATAAAAGGGAGAACATTCTAGGTTAGTTTAGTATCTGAAGCATCAGCAGTTGATGGCTTGCTGACGGACTCAAAATGACCAGAAAGAAACAACTTTCTTCAGAGACCCGTCAGTCCATTGTTGTGTTAAGGAAGAAGATACTCCATTAAACACAAGAAAACATATGAATAAATATGATCTAAATGCATATTGTGAGACGTGAGAAACATGATCATAGCAACAATAACACACCATATAATATTATATGTTTTCTATGTTAAAGAGTTGCATATGAACAGGTTTGCCTATGCTTACAATAGCATTGCGCCCTTGTGCTGCTTGTTAATGTTGGAGTGGAGCTGAAAATGGATTACAGCACTACCATCTAGTGGTCATATATATATTAGGGGTGTATTGGCATATTATGTCTCGTGACCACTGACCACTAGATGGTCATATATATATATATGAGAGAGAGAGAGAGAGAGAGAGAGAGAGAGAGAGAGAGAGAATTTAGAACTATTTGCCACTTTAACCTCCACATTTAACCCATCCATGCAGTGAATCACCCACATATACACACACTAGTGAACATACACACCAGATCAGTCAGCACACTTTCTAATCATGTCCTGTTGGTCCATTTATATATATATATATATATATATATATATATATATATATATATATATATATATATATTGTATTGTGTTGGATCAGCATTGTTGCCATTCTTATCGTGTCAGTTTCGATTCAGCCCACTCCTTCTTCTCGTTCTCTGCAGAGATCTGTCTGCTAACGAAAGGACGGCGCACAGCCAGCGTCCGCGCCGACACCTACTGCCGCCTCTTCTCTCTGTCTGTTGACCACTTCAACGAAGTCCTGGAGGAATACCCCATGATGCGCCGCGCTTTCGAGACGGTGGCTATTGACCGTCTGGACCGCATCGGTAAGACCCAGCACATATTTTCCCCCTTTCTCTGTCTCTCCCGGGCCGGCCTGTGCCGTGTGTTTGTCCAGTGTGTGTGTGCGTATGTGTGTGCGTGAGTGTGTGTGTGTGTTCCTTCATCACACTTGTCTGCCATCATGCTGCATGACTCCTGTGTATGCTGCGATGCCTCTCTATTTCTTCATGTCTATTTCCTTAATGTCTTATACAGATTAAAGAAGTTAACCAGCGTCAAAGTGCCATACGATGTATGTACAGTAACTGTGAAAGTGCTAGCTGCAGATTAACAGCCTGTCTGTGGGAGGCAGTGCATGTGGCTGTTCTGGTCATGGTCCGGTTGTTATGCTGGTTTTTGTCCAGTCCAGCCCGACTGGACACTCGGCAAGCGGACTGAGGCAAATTCTCACCTGCATGAGCCTCGAAAATCCCATCCCCTTAAACCCACCACCCCCCCCCCCCCCCACCCTTTCCCTAACTCTGCACACCTGGGTATGAGCACACCCCGCCCCCCTCTCACCTCAGCCCATAATTTACACTCAGCTTACAGGCTGCAGCACCCCCCTATGATGGGGACCTCATTGAAGCACTAACAATAATGAGTTGAAGGGCCCCTAAAGGTCCTAACAGTCAGCTTCACTCTTAGGCCAGTTACTTTGGTTTCCAGAATAAAATGGTATCAAGGAGAGGGGGTGTCATATTAAAGACTGAATATTTTACCTTCTTATTTATTTGTTTATTTATTTACTTATTTATTTTCAATTGCAAGTCTTTGCACAGTACTGAATGTGCAGTTTTTGTTTGCGGGATCTGTTTTATATCTTCTTTTGTTCTTTTGATTTTTTGGGTTGAGTTGATTTACTGCATTAGGGTTGAGATCTTTTTATTTATTTGTTGTGTTTGGTTTTTCTATTCTATTTTTTTGTTTTTGTTTGATTTCACGCTAATGATTCTAACTGTACTATCAGTGGTGAGAATACATTAAGGTTGTTTATGTCCAGAAACATCATGAAACATTTGAACAATCAAACCCAAAAAATCATGAAATCGTTTTTGCAGGAGACTGAAAATGTTCTGGTGAACAAAACGTACTTGCAGCAGTGGCAGCTGGTGTGCTGAGGTTCTGGGACTGACATAAAAATAAAAATAGATTTAAAAAAACAAGCTTGTGAGGCTGACACAGACATGACAGCTAGCAAAATATCACATTAGGTTTGGGTTATCTATGCAGAGCTTCCAACAGATAGGAGTTTCTGTCAATATGGCAGTAAACCATGGTATTAGTCTGTAAACAGGGCCATAGTTGCTGATTTTCATATATATTGAGAAACCCAGGGAGTAACTGCAGGGGACTTCTGCAAGTTATGCTAGAAGAGTGCCTCTGAAGTGCGACTGAAACTCTGTACTATGTTCGCAGCAGTTACTGCCTCTACTGATCTGGGAAGGCTTTACACTAGATGTTACATAGCTGTAATAATTTGATTGCATTCAGCCACAATAGCATTAGTGAGGTTGGATGACTCCAGCTCAGTTCCACAGCTCCACAGCCAATGCTGGGGGACCTCTCTCTAGCTCAGTGGTTCCCCGCCCTGGTGCTGGAGGACCCTATGCTCTGCACATTTTTATGTTTTCCTGCCAAAACACACCCACTTCAACTCAGGACAGGCTTTTTAATTAGCAGATAGTTGGAGCAGGTGTGTTGGGAGCTGGGAATGCACTAAAATGTGAAGAGTGGGGGGGTCTTCCAGGACCAGGGTTGGAAAAAACTGCTCTAGCTGATTAGGGCTTGGGAGACGCACCGATGTAATCGTCGTAATCGATTACAAAATTTCATCGATTAGCAAAACGTGTGTCGATGCATCACATATAGCCACGCCTACTAAAAGTGTGTATCACAGATTTTAAAATTATTAACATGTAAAGGCTGATTCATACTATACACGTAGGTTCACAAGCTGGTTCTCAAACGACTCTCGGCCAAAAAATATAGTCCACAAACTCTCCAATTTCTTGTGCATGAGGCGTGTAGGCTACGTGTCATTTGTGCCTATATAAGTCAGAACATAGACTCTTAACCATTTAATACATATATATATATATATATATATATTATATTATATATATATAGATATAATATATATATATATATATTATATACAAAATGTAAAAATTAGTCATTAGATTAATCGAATAACCGGAAGAAAAAAAAATAATCGTTTGATTAATCGATTACGTAATGAATCATTAGGTGCAGCCCTTCTAGCTGATGTTTGGCCTGGGTAGCTTTAGGGTCCCATTTCAACAGTGGGTGTACATTTTGGTGTATACTATATACACTGACCAGCCATAACATTAAAACCACCCCCTTGTATGTACACACACTGTCCATTGTATCAGCTCCACTGACCAAATAGGAGCTAAACTTGCAGACTGTAGTTCATCTGATTTACGGCATACATTGTTTATCACCCTGTTCTTTAATGGTCAGGACCCCCACAGGACCACCACAGAGCAGGTACTATTAGGGAGGTGGATTATTCTCAGCACTGCAGTAACACTGACATGTTGTTAGTGTGTGTATGCGCTGGTATGAGTGGATCAGATGCAGCAGTGCTCCTGGACACCTCAGTGTCACTGCTGGACTGAGAACAGTCCATCAACCAGCAACATCTAGCCAACAGTGTCCTGTGGGCAGCGTCCTGTGACCATGGATGAAGGACTAGAGATTGTCCAACAGATGACTGTCGTCTCTGACTTTACATCTACAAGGTGGACCAGCAAGGTAGGCGTGGAGTGGACAGTGAGTGGACACAGTGTTTTACAACTCCAGCAGCACTGCTAAGTCTGATCCACTCATACTAGCACAACACACACTAACACATCATCACCACGAAAGTGTCACTGATCCACCACCCAAATAATACTTGCTGTGTGGTGGTCCTGTGGGGGGCCTAATCATCAAAAGTATACAGTGAATCAGATGAACTACAGTCTGTAACTGATAACAGAACTACAAAATGGACCTGTGTTGTAAGTGGAGCTGCTAAAATGGACAGACAGAAGATGGTTTTGATGTTATGGCTGATCTGTGTATGTACATACATTTCAAAATGTCTGTATGATTAAAAGATGTAAACAAAATCATTTCGAGTAGTTAAATATGAAATTCTAGTTCTGTTCTAGAGAAAGATACCAAATCCAAATTCTTCACAGTGGCAGTGATAGGAACCAGACGTCCATAGTTTTAATAGCTCTGAAAGATCCCTTCAGGAAGCTGTTACGTGAAAAACAATATTATCAATACATTGTTTTATGATAGTTATCTCTCAAAAAAGTCATAAAAGGTTATCAGAAAATTTATTTTTTAACCTTTTGGTCTAAGATCGGTATACATTTTACATGCATTGGCAAAATAGTACCTAAAGTATCAATTATCAATACTGCATACTAAAAGATACAGGTTCATCTGTCATTTATATATATATATATATATATATATATATATATATATATATATATATATTGATAGGATATATTGGTTTCTATCACCAGCACTATAAAGTATTTAGAGTGGATAGGTTTCTCTCCAGTGACCACAATGACTTGGTTTAATGCAGACATTTTTTTTTTAGAGATGAAAGGATCGATATCGGTATCTTCTCCAGTTTAGCCAATCCCAAGAACCGATCGATGGCGTTAAACAAATGAGCCTAATTTTTGTATTTACAGCTAGCGTTTCATTCAGGAAGAGGAGCCCTCCGTGAAACCCCCTCCGGCCAGGTCCCTGCAATTATTATCTGAACCACTAGGTGGAAATACATACCGTTTCGTTTTTGACGGACTCACTTCACCGCATGCGCTGATAGAAAACATCGTCCGTCTGGCAGTTTGTGACCGTATGTGACTCAGACTCATCCAGACGTTCTGTAAGAGCTGTAACATCAACGTGTCTCGTTGGGGAACCAAAACAAAGACATTTAACTCTACTAATCTGATACACCACTTCAGAGACACCACACAGCTGAATACAGTGAGTATCAGCAAACAGCAGAGCTAGCACACACAGCTAACACAAAACTAATAACCCAGAACACCTACAGACCAGATCTGACCGGTACGAACAGAACAGCAGCCACAACCAAACAGCTAAAGGAATCACAGCCAAAGTGATTGAGTTTATAGTGCTAGATAACCATGTTTCATGACTTGCTTGCGCTAATAATTGCATGTAGCCTGTCGTAGCCCCGCCCTCGATCGGTATCGGCTATCGGCCGATCGCGCTGAAAGGTGATCGGCGATCGGAATCAGCCTCAAAAACCCTGATCGTCCATCTCTATTTCTTTTTAATCTATGAGATTTCTTATTAGCACTTATTAATCTGATTAACTTGGATATTATTTGAAGGCCACAATACATCTATGTGTATTATCAATGACATAAATGTTAATGATGTTGGGACGTTAAGCAAACCACTCAGCTGCAGGACTTTCACCAGCTGTCACTGCCTTGCAGTAAGTTGTTGGTTACCATATATATACACACACATATATACGTATACATTTATATACATATATACAGATATATATGTTCTGTTCATGCATCTTTGACATTCATACACAATACATAATGTTTCCTCTATGTATTATTACCAAGACCTTGTTTGTGCCTCTTGTATTCATTCCAGAGTTAACATAGGATGCTCTTTGCATGCATTCGTATAAATCGCTGGATAAGTTGATTAAATACACAAAAACTAAACAAACAAACAAACAAACGAGAAACTCTTTTGGTGTAACTTTACATTTCAGTCATTTTGAGTCATGCCAGTGCACGATGTGGGTCCAGGTGGGTACACTATGAAGCTGGGTATTAAACTTGCTACCTTAACAATTTTTTCTGTCTATTAAGCTCGTTCAATTTAAGTTGTGCTTGAGTTGAACGCAGGGCTGTCCCAACATTGAGCAAGTTAATATTCTCTAACACGTCTTCAGCTTCATAATATAAACCTGGTGTTGCCCAGACGGTGTGATACATGAATTTGAATTGTACTGAATTCAAATGTGGGCATTTACACAGTAAAATCACAGGAGATTTTATTGTGTATTGTACATGTTAAACATTCATAGGGCGCCAGCTTGACGTTCATCATGTAGTGATGGTTTTATAGGAAACTTATTCAGGTCAGCATTGACCATTTATTTTATTTATTTTATTTATTTATTTATTTATTTTTACATTTTAACAGTGCATATTTAAAAATAAGAGAAAACACTGCAGGACATTATTGCATGAATGTATATTCTTATTTTACATTTGACTAACATGAATATTCTCAAAATTCTATACTACACAAGTCTATCCAACCCACATAAAATAAATCTATTCTTATTTCTTCTATATCCAAATTTCAGCAATGACTGTATAAACAATGCACTTCTCATTTCCTCTATAACACTCATGACACTTTTCTGATTTTGCAGCTAATAAGGCAAATGCTGACGATAAGGCAGCTCACTGCGAGCGGTCAATGCGAAGTATAACCATCTTTTCTTCTAAGCATATGAGCAGAATGCGGATGTCATTAACATAGCATGCATTCACATACGTTACAATGACATGACTGCATGCGAAGCTGCTTGACTGTAAGCAACTCCCATTAAGTTCTCCAACAGGTTATTTTGAAGGTTTGACCAAAATATCCCTTCCTAATGAGCTGCAATGGCTTTTCATTTCCAGACAGTATATATCTATAATTTTTTTTCTTTTGTTTTTGGGTTTTATTATTATTATTTGTATTATTATTATTATTTTCTTTTTGTATGTTTGTTTGTCAGATCCAGGCATGTTAATTTTGACTTGCTTTGCACTACTGTGACATCCAAGTCACAAGAAATCCATAACTGATAAGCAACTGGTGAGATTAAGCCAATCATATCAAACTAATCCATAAGAAGGTGTCAGATTGCTGATGAAACTAAATCTCCTTTCAACACTAACCACAAAAAAAGATCACAGTCATGCTTTTCAAGAACAATCTTGTTGCTAAATTAATATGTACACTAATTGTACATAGAAATCTTAAAAGAAATAGACAAGAAATCACCAGCTCTTGCAAAACACTTCCACTGACAGAAGTGATTTGGATGAGTCTAACCAAAACAGAGGGGTTTGGTCTCATACGAGGGAAAAATACAGAACCGTGTCATGATGGGTGCTCGTACTCTTCTTTTGGACTGCGAATGCTTGTTTCGTCCTGAGCGAAAGAATTTGACAAAAAGCCAAACGTTGCCATGCATTGACCAGAATGACATGTTCCACAATTGATGTATCTATCTCTATCTAAAAATTATTCAACCAGGAGTTCCTCTTGAGATGAGCTCATCTCGTTTTCAAGAGTTTCCTGGCCGACGAGTAGGCAGCAGGTAAATTCCTCGTTACAATTCCCAGCTTTTTCCCCCCCACATCTGTAAAGCTCCACAGGCTACAGGCAAGCTCCTGCAAATAAAGCCATCAGAGATACTGAGATGATTCTTAGGATGAGATGTTACCCAGTGAAGAAGGTAGTGCAGTGTTTGTTGGTTTGTTTGTTTGTTTGTTTGTTTTCTGTAATGTATACGCAGTACACCGAAAGAAGTGATGTGTTAAATATACTTGATTTAAATGGAATATGTGGAAATAAATTGGCATGTCCTCTACAGAGAACACACTTTTTCCATTTTTCTTTTTTTTCTAATTTTTTCTAAGTTTTGATTTATTTGGGGGAAAATACTTCTGCTTAAGAAGTACTTCTGCTTTTGATGTTTTTATTGTTTTTGTCCAATATATATAAAAAAAGGAAATTCACCATTTTTTCAACATGTCTGCCAAATTAAATGGTTAAGCTTTAAACAGTCTGGTTTTGTTGTTTCTGGAGAAACATCTAGAACCAGAACAGGTCATAGTGGTGGTGATAGGAACCAGATATCTGAAGAGCTTCTGAAAATTTAATGAAATGGTTAGATATGTGCTGCCTGATGGCCAAAACATTGTTAATATTTTTCTGATCAAGTTGGCCTCACAGCATCCAATCCGGGTTGGATTCCCAGTCCGGGCTGTTCTATGTGGAGTGTGTATGTTCTCCCCGTGCTTGAATGGGTTTCCTCCAGGTACTCTGGTTTCCTCCCACAGTCCAAACACATGCATGTTAGATAGATAGATAGATAGATAGATAGATAGATAGATACGTTATTGATCACACAGGGAAATTCAAGATCTCCATATTTAACCCATCCGTGCAGTGAAACACTCACATATACACAGACACTAGTGAACATACACACTAGGGAGCAGTGAGCACGCTTGCCCTGGGCAGCCCTATTTTAGCTCCCAGGGAGCAGTCAGGGTTAGGTGCCTTGCTCAAGGGCACTTCAGTTGGTTCATGGGATCAAACCAGCAACCTTCTGGTCACAAGGCTGGTTCCCTAACCTCCTGCCCACGACTGCCCCGGCTGTTAGGTTAGTCTATTCATGGTGGAGAGGTACATGCAGGGCATTGTGAGGCAAAACAAAGAGTTTAACATTTGTCATCCAACAGCATTACATAGAAAAGCTCAGAAGATTCATTAAGGTTCACTGCTGATTTTAAATATAGCATATTAAATCACTATATTTGGGATATAAACATGAGGAACCCTGGTTCCCATCACCACAACTGTAAAAAAAAAAAAAAACTGAATTAATCAGGAACTTTGAAACTTTGGTGGAAGTTTTAAATTCCCCAAATAAACAAGACCTGTGCATTGAAATGTGAATGTTCTGTAGAGGATATGTACAGATTTTTCCTACATTTGACCAAAATTCCAGCAACAAAGTTACGTATTTCGTTTTAACTGTGGTTTTAATATATCATGGAAATTATAAATATTTAAATCAAGTAAATTCTATGCAGCATTTTTTTCTGCATGCTACTGAAGAAGGCACAGCAGTTACAGCTTATCTGACGTCTTGTTTTTGGTCATGGTTTGTATTTTCCATAAGTACTTGGACAGTAGAAAACTAAACTACTTTTTGCTGCATCAGTCTCTGTTAGTATTAAATGTCCTCTTTTATTTTAGGGTATTTTTTATATAGTAATACATGTAAGTATATATTTATTTGTGTATTTCTTTCTTTCCTTAATTATACAGGACTTTTCATTTTGGTTACAATATCTCAAGTGTTTTGTTCTGAATTTGAAGTAAAAATAATTAAATAAAGATTTACTACTACTACTACCACTAATACTACTACTACTACTATTACTAATAATGATTTATAAATAATAAACTAATAATTATAAAACATTCTGGGCATTGTCACTACTGTTGGAACAAAAGCCTGTGTCTCCAACGAGAACATACTTTACTTTTAATATAAGTAAATGGAACCCGATTATTTTTCCTAATCATTTTTGGTCATTTCCTTTAGTCCATTCATCATGAAATTTATATACAATGTAAAGGGCAAATGGAATTATTAAATTATGCAAAAATCTGCAAAACAAGTGGGACGTTCTGTTCTGACTGAAGCATGGTGCTCGTAAAAAACATATGCTTGTAAATGATTTATCTATTATCTATTCTTGCATTCCTAATGTTCTCTGGAATGCTATTAGACAGACGCACCCAACACTATCCTGAAATAAAAGATGATTCATTGCCTCATGTTCACATACTTTATATATTTAAGAGTTAACATGGGTATATTGCTAAAATAGCAGTTTTGACTTCACTGTCCACTTACTTATGGATGCCTGAACATATGAACATATATGCTGTCAATGCATGCTTACTGTTGAATCAAACTATTGTCACTGAAATGGGTGAAGAAATGGTTTCAGGGCTTTAGAATTAAAAATAAATAAATAAATCTGCTTCCCATGAACAGCATCATGCTAATGCTTCACTATAAGATATATAGTATATATATATGGATATACCATATAGAGAATCTCCATTCTTACTGTCTTAGCTTGGTTTTTGGGACTAATACTTATGCATGTTATCTTACACTCCAAGGACACAGCATTAAAAACATTCCAGTTATATGCAGCGATTATCCATTTTTTCAGAAACACCAATCATATAGATGCACTATATCCTTGCTGTCCAGAGAAAAACATGTATTTTCTAAATTTTACGTCATTTGAAGGCAGCAGCTGCCGTCTGCATCGTGTGAAGTTTCATGATTAATTTTCCAGTAGAAGTGCTCTAAAATGGGTTGGAACAAATTCTGGTTCCATTGACTTACATTAAAAGTGAAAGCAGTCTTTGGTCTCTCCTGTAAAGCTGAAATTCTGAAGATACTCGTTTTTCTTTGGACAGTCACGATATGTGAACTTGTAGTTCTCCATAATTGATCTACCCTGTTCACTGATGGAAAGAGACCACCACTAGGACCAGATATATTATTCGTGGACCCCGCTCAGTGCAGCAGTGACACTTAAATGGCACAGGTGTGCTATATGACAGGTGTTTCTGATAAAACGGCCAACGATTGGAAGACCATGGTTGGGTTTCTCCTATTAAACTGCAGCCCAGTGAAATGTACTTCTCTTAGTTTGCATAAAGACCTCAAGAGTCAGCTTTATTTTGTCTCATTAGTTCTATTTATAAAGCTCGGAATAGCAAGGTGGCAGCCACCTGGCTGGGTGCTTAAACTCAATGGTGCGGCAGCCACGCCTTGCTGTGTCCCCGCTCATTCATTTAAAAAGTGACGGCAGGCGCTTCTGCTGTTGGGCCATGAGAAGAATGAGGCAGGCAGGGAGCCATAAAACCAAACGCTCCCAATGAGTCCTCAGAGAATTCGAAGGAGAGAACAATGAAGGCACTAAGGAGGTGAAGGAACTTCAGATAACACGCTCTGCCGCAGTGGAGTGTTACTGGGTGATTTTTCACATTACGCAAAGAAGCTTCCCATAAAAAGTTCATTTCACTTAATCTTCCAGTTTCCTCTAAAGGCCACAGCACGCACCGCCACAGCGCTCCCTGACAAACACCGGCATACTGATGCTGGCGGCTTTGTACTGAAAAACAACTGATAAACCAGATATGAGGACCACATTCTAGACTCCAGTGAATGGGCGTCTAGAACAGGATGAACCAGAGATAACATTCCTCTAGGGCAGGCATTCTAGACCAGTTTCATTATGGGGGAACATTCTGGAACAGTGTGAATAGGGTAAAATGTTCTAGAGCAGTTTTAATGGAGGAGAACTTTGTAGAACTGTGTGAATAAAGAAATCCGTTCTAAAAATATTGCAAATGGGGGAGAACATTGTATTAGTGTGAATGGAATCAACATTCTAGAACCGTGTGGATAAGTGAGAACATTTTAGGATAGATTGAATGAATGGGAACTTTCTAGAACCATGAAAATTGGGAAAGCATTCTAAGAAACAATGTAAATGAAGGATAACATTCTAGAAAAGCATGAATAGGAAGCAACATCCTAAACCAATGTGAATGAGGGAGAACATTTTAGAGCAGTTTCATTATGGGGGAACATTCTGGAACAGTGTGAATGCGATAAATTGTTCTAGAGCAGTTTGAATAAAGGAGAGCTTTGTAGAACTGGTGAATAGGGAGACCATTCTAAAAATATTGCAAATGAGGGAGAACATTGTATAAGTGCAAATGGAATCAACATTCTAGAACCGTGTGGATAAGTGAGAACATTTTAGGATAGATTGAATGAATGGGAACTTTCTAGAACCATGTAAATTGGGAAAGCATTCTAAGAAACAATGTGAATGAAGAACATTCTAGAAAAGCATGAATAGGAAGCAACATCCTAAACCCGGGTGGATAAGGGGGGAACATTCTAGACCAGTTTCATTATAGGGGAACATTCTGGAACAGTGTAAATGGGATAAAATGTTCCAGAGCAATCTTGCAGAATAAGAAAATTGTAGAACTGTGTAAATGGGGAGACCGTACTAAAAATATTGTAAATGAGGGAGAACATTGTAAAAGTGTGACTGGAATACAACATCCTAGTACAGTGTGGATTAGGAAGAATATTCTAGAACAGTCTGGATAAGGGAGAACATTCTAGAATGTTGTGGACAAGGGTGAACATTCTAGGATAGATTGAATGACACTTTCTAGAACCATGATAATAGGGAACATTCTAAAAAACAATGCGAATGAAGGAGGAACATTCTAGAAAAGGTTGAATAAGAAGCAATATCCTAAAATATTCCAGACCAGTTCCATTATGAGGGAACATTCTGGAACAGTGTGACTGGGATAAAATGTTCTTAAGCAATCTTCTACAATGAGAACATTGTGGAACTGTGTGAATGGGGAGACCGTTCTAAAAATATTGTAAATGAGGGAGAACATTGTATAAGTTTGAATAGAATACAGTATCCTAGTACAGTCTGGATAAGGGTGAACATGCTAGGATAGATTGAATGAATGGGAACTTTCTAGAACCATGAAACAGGGAAAGCATTCTGAATGTGAATGAAGGAGAACATTCTAAAAAAGTGTGAATAGAAAGCAATATAATAAAACAGTGTGGATGAGGGAAAACATTCTAGAACTGTTTAATTGAGAAAACATTCTGAAATACTGTTAATGGAATATAACGTTCTAGAGTGGTTTAAATGAATTGGAACATTGTAGAATTGTGCGATTGGGGAAACAGTCCAAAAAGTAGTGCCAATGAGAGACAACATTCCAGAAAAGTGAATAGGAAACAACATTCTAGTACAGTGTGAATGAGAGACAACATCCAAAACCAGGTTGAATGAACGGGCACATTTTAGAACAATCTGAGAGAGAAACGACTTGAGCCTTGAGTCAATGCTCAACAGTCAATGGAGAAATCATTCTAGAACAGTTGTGTTGAGGGATTCTGGAGTAGTGTGAATGGGGTATTATGTTCTAGAGCAGTTTTAATATAGGTTAACATTGTAGGACTGTGTGAATGGAGTGAACATTCTAAAAAATAGTTTGAACGAAGAAAATTCTGGAAAAGTCAATAGGAAACAACAATGTGGATAAGGGTGAACATGCTAGAAAAGGGTGAATGAGAGATAACATCCTAGAATAGATTGGATGAATGGGAGCATAAAAAAGATAAACAACGTTACAGAACAGTTTGAATAGGAAAAAAATTGAAGAGAAAGCATTTTTGTATAGTATGAATGGGTGGTAACATTCTAGAGCAGTGCGTATGAGCGAGAGCATGCTAATGTAAATGGGTGTCGACTTTCCAGAACCATTTGAATGGAGAAAACATTAAATGGAAAATTCTAGAACAAACCCAGCATCTGTGTTTATTGGTGTTTGTTGGAGAACATTGTGTACAGTGTACAATGTCCATTGGAATGGTATTCTAATCCAGAGGTTCTTGGATTGTTGTGGGTTATACAGCAATGTTCAAACGTTCCAGTATGTATGAGTTTGGTCCGCCTTGATTCAACAGATCTGTTCATTTTAAATATTACTGTGGTTATAACTTCCTTTCTTGCCACGAGACCTGGTACAGACATGCTCTGAGAACGTCTTCAGGTGGTCTTACTCAATCAGCAAACACACCCTATTTAAGTCCAGCTGACTACAGGTCCAACTGACCCTGACCTGCATGGCCAGGTTATCTCCTGGGGTTGGGGCAGATTTCCTTGGGAGGTTCCTGCCATAAACTATATGATGGTCATCTGTATAAAGAAACCTACGAATGCATTTGGGGTGAAGATTTCAAATATGTAGAAGTGAAACCAGATATAATGTTTTGTATATAGCTGGAGATTACCTACCCCCAACCCCCAGCCCCCACACTAACAACCTCAATAACATGTTTCTGTTGAACTCCTTATCCACAGAGTACATCCCTCCACACATATTTTTAAACATCATGTAAGTCTATTCAGGTACTGTGGACGTTCCAGTAGCAGTAGGCAGTAGTGAGTGTGTTATAGAAGAGCATCTAGATGTTGTCGATGTTTTGACCCAGTCCATCCTGCTGCCGAACGATAATAAATCACACATCATGGCTGCTGCCTGGCCGGAATGAACGAGTCAAACTGCAGAGCGAGAAAGTCAGGGTGTAATCAATTGCCATTCTCTCACCTGCCAAAGCGGATATCAACCCTGACTGCCACCTAACAGAGTCCAGCGAGTCGTGTTCATCGCGCGGCGCTGATCAATACAAAGACCCGACGAGGTGCGCGGTTGTGTGTGTGTGTGCTTTTGGGTATGCAAGGACACGTCTGGCTTCCAAGAACTCCTCGTGTCCCCAGGGACGCTCGTGTCCTCCTTGAGAAGCTGTTCACGGTAATTTGTGTCCCGCTGGATAAACGTTTCTGTCAGCCTGCTGCCGTTTGGCCCCTGAAGCGCTTTCTCTATTGACACAGTACACGTCCCTCTTCTTCTTTTCTGACAAACAGCTGACAAAATGCAGGATGCTGTTTCAGGGTTACGGGATACCTTTGTTACAGGATACTGTTATCGTTTGATATGTTGATGCAGTATATTGATAGCTTTAGGAAATGCATTATATATTTTTAATACGGGACACTGACATTTTTCACTGTTTATATGGGGCGCTGACATTTTTAGCATTAAAAAGCTTTAAAGGAGCAATGTGTAAAATGTAGGGGTGGTCTACTATCAAAAATAGAGTATAATCTATTTAGAGTATAATACAAATAATGTTTTCATTAGTGTACAATTGCATGTAACTACAGATTTTAGTGTTTTTAATAGCTTAAAATAAAAGAGGCTGTCATGTAGAGCTGCAGTTGTGTGTAGCTCCATTCAGAAAACTCCAAATAGGATATTTTTCCTTAAAAGCTTATTTGCCAGCTTGTGTTAAAAATGTTCCATTCCATCTTAAATGATGATAGTTATTATAATGTTTTAGGCGCCAGAATTCAACCACAGCACCTTTTAAGGTGGAGCAGAAAAATTTTAAGAAAAAAGCTGGGAAATGTTTTTTTACTGGAAAATGTTTCCAGCACTAAACAAATAATTAGTATGTTTGATGGTCTAAATAAACTCATAAGGGGGAAAATTAAATTGATTATTAAACCGAGCCTGAACTGAATTAACATTAAAAGTGCAAAAAAATGTTTTAAAGTTACTATGCTGTATTAGTGATATAAGCATGCTGGGTAGGACCACTAAATGGGTAGAATGTATAGTTAGATCGCTTGTGCTGGATAACTATTATGTATTGTGAGAAGTTTGAAAATCCCAAATTCTGACAAGCAGAGGATCATACTTAGCACAAAAAGCTAAATAATATAATAAAGGAGGCTGAATTCACACACAATATGAACAAGCAAAATAAAACATGGTACATGGTATTACAATTACAATTGTAATATATTGTGATTTTTTTTTAACTCTAATTTCAGGAAAAAGAGTAATAGAATATAAACACACCTCCATATCGTCGCTGTCCATCTAAATTGTTCTACACCATTTAACACGTCCGCTGCTGTTTACCTGGTGTGAAAGCTTCGTGATGAATGGATGAACAGAAATGCTCCAAAACAGCTTTGAAAAAAAATTCTGGTTCCATCAACTTTCCATTGGCGGGCAGTTCTCGTTCTTCTTTGGACATCGACGATATGCATAGTCGTGCGCCCTTGGGCTACTTGTTTACGTCTAATAAGTCTAATGAAGAGTCTAATAGCTGAAGAGAGATTACAACCCTGCTATGTAGTGCTCAGGGATTTAAACACAACACAAAATGAACATAGTCTGACACCAGTCTTTGTATGAAATGATTGATTAATAATCGATACGGAATCTGAATTTTTTCAGCTCGATCCAGTCTTACTAAACCTAATATTGTGATACTCAAGTGTACTGATACTTTCTTACACAGCTATTTTGCGGCTGCAGTGCTGCAGATTTTTTAAACTGGATACTAATTGTGGTAATAACTTTTAACACTGCATGTTGCCAAATTTATTAATTGATTATATAGCTTTTCAAACTGCATTGTTGATATATTTATTACAGGATAGCAATCAAATCTCAAATCTGTAACCGAAAAGAAAAAACATTCCAAACGAAATATGATATATGCTCCTTGTAACATATCAAAACATGATAAATCAGTGTTTTTTCTAAGGTTTATAAAGAACAGGTAGGTTTGTTATATTGTCTTTGGCTTTGTGCTACTTTCAAGATACAGGTTAACCCAGGCTTGACTGTAGCAGCATATGAATATCAATGTAAAAAAAATCCCAAATGACAGTGAGATTGATCTCAACACTTACATTTATCTATATTAATTTATCTATATTAATTAACATCCAAACAGCTCTGCTCTACCTGAGCATGTAAATAATTGTGATAAGAGTCTTGAACGAGGTGAGCAATATATTGCTTTTGAATGTTTTGAATGTTTTGAATGATTTATTTAATAACCAATTCGTAGACATATTGATTTAGATAGGAATCTAAAAACTGATAGCATATTCCTAAAATAGTCTTGCAATGAGAAATAAGTTGATAGCCTGTCAGTGCATTAAGGGCACTTTCGTGGGCCAAGACATATAATTTTTTTGCAGTACAGCTGTAAAGCTTGTTCTTGCATATCAAACACTCCTACTGAGCTGAATAGTGAAGTCTGCAGAGCGCAGAGCTATAAACGGCAGTGAAGGGACACAACCCCCCCCCCCCCCCTTCTCGTTTCTCCTCAAGGCTACAGCTCAGAGATTGATAGCTAATTTCTTAATGCCTTCAGTGCCCCGAAACCTCACTCAGTTATTCCTACTGACTACAGAATTCTGCTCCGCTGCAGCAAACAAATGTTCCACAATCCAGAAAAGACTGGAGGTCGAATCTCAATAAATAAAGCCCTGTCCCTGTGGAAGAGGGTGCAGAGGTTAGAAATACGTTCAGAAAGTTCTAACAAGACATTGTCAGTGACTGAGTCTTTCACAAGTAAGTAAATGATCAGTTAGTAGGTAATAACCTCTCACACCACAACTCTAGTCTTGATCTGTGTCCAATTACTCATACTAGACTACACGCACGATACATGTAGTAGATACTGTACAATGGAGTGGTTTGGTTCACAGGTTTGGTCAAAAGGAATGACCAAACTCGGTCAACAGAAAACAAGGTTGTAGTGTCAAAGATTTCAAGGAACGTGAACCAAAGAAGTGACGATGGCCGAATTATGCACTCGTATCACAGCAAGCTTGAACTCATACTAGCCCAGTTCTTAGCAACTGGAACTACTTGATCATTCCTGTGATGCTGGTGAGGATGATACTGAAACCTTCGGGAGCGAACCGCCATCCATTGAAACTGATTGATTGGTTCCTAACAGTGTCACGTGAAGCGTGACACTGTTATTCTTTTGCCCATGTGGGTCGGTTTAGGAGCGTATTCTGGATAAAGGTCAAATTTAAAAAGATAATATAAACCACCTAGCACAAACAATCTGATTTGTTTAGAAAATTTGGATTGGGGCAGCTGTGTGGATCTTACAGTCTTAAGATTACCTTGTCAGAAATTAGGCCTAGTTCTGTACTAGTACTTTTAATGGAGAATGTTCCTTCAGAATTTGGTATAGGCAAGGCAGGGCTCAACATCCGCCCAGGGAAAGTTAATAATGCAAAGTAAGTGAAATGATCATTTGGTTATTTTACTGTGCTTTTAAAACTCTGTACAGTTAGTGGCTGTGGCAGCGCACAGGTTGCAAGATAAGCTGCATTCTTAGTAAACGGAACATTCAATTCAAGTTTTGGTTTATTGCGGTTGCATCAAAGCATATTTTAAGCCTATACCCGTAGAGCAATATTTAGGTCCAACCAATATGACATACACTTGAGATTCATTTCCAGGTAATTCAAATTAGTTAATTTTACAAAAGTTTTATATTAAAAAACAAATAAGCTTCCAGGTTATGAGGGTTAACTGATATTCAACTAAATGATATTCAACCTTTGGCCTAACACTAACTGCAATTCTCATTGTAACAGTAACTTAGAGTTCATAAAGGTGTCAAAGAAGTAAGCCAGAAAGCAGTAAACCAATCAATTCCCAGGCCAGGTTGTTCTAGGATCAACACCTCTTGGCCTAAATGTAAGACCCTGCAATCGAATCACACATTTTTTTAAGCAATGTCAAAGAACTGCACGTTGTCAATCAAACCTGTAACCTCTCCTTACAAGATTTAGCAGATCAATGCTTGTCACCGAATTGATTTCCCCAGGGGTTTGACTCAACTTCAGCAGATAGAATCAGTCTGTACCTGACTATACCTCTCTAGAGCCTCTAAACTGGGGAAAGTGTCCGCCATTGTCTTGTCTTCCAAGAATGATGTTAGAAAAGCAGACTTAAGAGAGTCTAAACCTTTTGTTGGCCTATTTAAAGGTTCGATTAACGGGGTCTGAACCCCTGAGGAAAGGATTCGTCCATTGTGTTTAATCTCTCTTTTGCAGTAAAGATAAAACTCTTAATGACCCTTAATGACTGCTTGTATTTTTGCTACAATTGTCCAGCCCTAATGACCTTAACTAGCCACCTTGACCACTCTGTGTGGAATGTTGAGTCAATGATATGGACTAGGGACTACCAAGTTACTGTCTTGGTCAGGTTAACCAATCAAGGGGCAACAGACCAAAATGTTCAATCAGTTAAGCGCCTTGTGGCTTTCCAAAGAAACATATGCATCTCCAAAATAACTTTGTAGGAGAGGACAAACACATTCTTTACTTTTCATTTATTGCAATGTAAACGGAAGCCGCTGCATTCAAACAATGCGGAAAACTAAAACTTAACAAAAATAGAGATGTGTTTTTGTCTTTGGAGAGCAACAATCTCTTTAGCCATGTAAAATGTGGTAGATTGGTTAATAGATACTTATACATGTTGTGTATGTGCTCTTTAGAAAGCGTAAGTCCTTCATAGACTCATTTAGTCCTTCACTGCAACATCGTTTAGCATTTTTAGATCCTGCTTTAGCTCGTTCTTGCTAGCCTTAGCCTTCCCTCTGTTGTTTTCATCTCCATTCTGTGTTCATTGTTCTCCCATTACGTCACAGCCTGTAATGTCTTAGAACCCTTATTTGTGGTGTTTACTGTGACGCCAGCTGAAGTCGTTTCTTCTTTGGGATTCGCTCCTTTGCAGGGAAGAAGAACTCACTGTTGCTGCAGAAGTTCCAGAAGGACCTGAATGCGGGCGTGTTCAACACGCAAGAGAACGAGCTGCTGAAGCAGATCATCCGGCAGGACCGGGAGATGGTGATGATGGTGGACAGGAAGCAGTCGGTAACGGGCGCCAACTCGACACCGATGTCTGGAAACTCCATCATTAACTCTCCTGCTCAGCCTCCGTTCATTAACATCGCCAACAGCCAACTCCAGCAAGCCATGACCTACAGCACCGCTGCTTCCATCACCCCGGCTGCCCGCATAGCTCAGGGCGTCGCTTTCTCCGCGTCTAGCATTCCGCCCGGGAACCTGGCCACCTCTTCACCGAACCCGCCCACGCCCTTGCAGCAGCAGCCGAGCGCCATCATGTCGCCTTGCTCGTTCACGGCCGCCGTCTGCAGCCCTCCCGTCCAGACGCCTCTGGCTGGCCGAACGTTCCAGTACGGCTCCCCCACGGCCTCGCAGCTTTCCCTGGTACAGCCGCCCATTCCCCAGCAGTCCTTAGCCCTGCAGCAACAGCAGCAGCAACAGCAGCCGCCCCAGCAGGCTCAGCCTCAGCAGGCTTCTCCCCAAAGAAGCGAAGTCCACAAGAGCACACAGGCGCTCCAGTCAGGAAGCCTTAGCCGGGACATTCGCCACCTCTCAGCCTCCCAGCCCTCTTTGCCCCACGAAACCTCGCTAGTTGTCCGGCCGCACCCGTCCTCTGGCGAATCTCTGGCCTCCATCCAGCCCCCTGCAGGTCCAGCCCAAGCCCAGGCCCAAGCCCAGCCTGCCCAGGCCGGCCTACAAAGCGGCATCCGCACCACCGTCCCCCAGAGGGTGGCCCTCTTCCGCCAGATGTCGTCGGGAGCTTTGCCGCCGGTGCGCGCGGCGCCCTCTAGCATCCAGCACAGGGATCCCACGGGATCCAGAAGAGAATCGGCGGTCTTGAGCAGTACAGAGACCGATCAAGACAAGATGCGATTCGCATCGAATTTATGATCCCGTTCTCTTTTTTTTTTTTTTGCTTTTGCTTTTTTTTTCCTTCCTTGTTTATTTTTTTAAGAAAATGATTTTTGCTTCATTTTTATGGAGAAAAAGGAAAAAAAACAGACTGAAGTATTTTTGTTTTTCTCCAGCTCCTCTCGAAAAGATAACCTCATTAGATTACCCTGTACAGATTATCCCTTGTATTATATTTTAGACATTTCCCCTTCAACTTAAGAATGTATATTATACAAATATATATGTGTAAATCCAACTAGAATACTTGGCATTGACTATATGAAAAAGACAGAAACAGTAGTATAAATGCAAGTCTTCCTTTCTCATATATATGACTAACATGTCGAAGAGGATTTCCTTTTTTTTTCTTTTCCCTTTTTTTTTGTAACTGGAATGCAACGTGAAACCTGACGGTGACTTTTTGAATTTATTTATTTATTTATTTATTTATTTTTTACTTAGAGAAGAAAAACAAGATCAGCATTCAGCAGCTTTTGGCATCACTGTGGAAAACCTACACGCAACCAATACTGGAAATCACTACCACCACTGAAGAAAGAAAGAAAAAAAAAGCACATTCATTAACACAATACCGGTGGAACATCAATTCTGGGGGGATGTCCAGAGGACCACGATATGGGCAATAATGCGGGTAAAAAATAAAGGCGAAATTACCCTCTGCAATACTTTCTGAAGTCCAGTAACTAGTGTAGTGTTCAGGCCGAGGCAGTGTTATGGGTCCAAAGGGAATAAATCTTGCATTTGCTGCTTTTTTCCCCTTTTCTTTCTCTTCTTTTCTTTGTTTTTAACGAGCGAGTGTGGTTGCAGTTGGATGTTATTGGATAATGTTATTTTCTACTCCTAATTTCTGACAGAGATGGACACAAAGAAATGTCGTTTATTGACTATGTGTACATTTATAATATTTATAAACTAAAGATTATCACCATTATGCAATAGACTGTGATATAAAGACAAGCTATATGTGTGTTGTAAATAGTTTTGTAGATCTAGTATTTACCGAATAATGTGTGGTGCATTCTCAATCATGGCAAAGTCTTACTTCTGTCTGAAGCCTGGATATTATATATATATATATATATATATATATATATATATATATATATATATATATATATATATATATATATATATATATATACGTTCTAAAATAAGTGACAAAACCACACAGATTATCATTAGAGATAAGCAAACCTTAATGCAAATAATGGCATAACTGTAGTTAGTACAGAATTTTTAAAAATATTTCTATATATTAAAATAACCCTGGGGTGAGCTGTCGAAGCTTAAGGGTAAACGAATTAGAATTATTTATCATAGTGATGCTCTGACATCACTGCCATTACATCAGTGATGGGAGAAAGGTTTGTGGGGATGGAACACTTTGGAAATGTGCAATTAATTTATGGAATTGTTCCCAAATGGCCCCTATATTTGTAACAATATAACACCCCAAAGGGTACTATCAATATACAAGTACAATAAGACCCTATCATTACTGTAAAACGCACAACATTGAAGAGTGCACCCACTCAATAAATAATCTTTTTGTGCATTGTTCTGTTTTATGTTGAAATCAGTATTATGCTTGAGCAGTTGACACATATTGCTATGCAGTAACGCCCGGACATAGTCATGTTTTTGTTTGTTTTTTTTCTCACATTGGAGTGCGTAGGATAAAGAGCTCAGTCTACATCTTTCCACTACAACTGCCCTTTCTCTGGCTTTTTTTCTTTTTTTTAATCCATATCATTGATCAGTTTTGTATCATTTACTCATTCTTGTCACCTGTGTACAGTTTACAAGAACCAGCATCAGCCATTTCAGCATTTCCAGAAGATCACACTTTTTCCTCGTAGAGAATGAATGGACAAACGAATCCATCTCAGCCACGTTGCTGGCACTGTGAACACAGAATGAAATGTCCAAAACTGGTATTACTTGCACTGTATATGGATCTGTTGTTGTTGTTCTTGTCGTCGTCGTTGTTTTTAACAGTAAGGATTGACAGTACGAGTCCGGTTTTGAGTCACGCAGTGTAGAGTCTGTCTGTCTTTGGATGAAATATTGAGCAGAAATCTCTATTCCAGTTTAGATATCTTAAGGCGCAAAATCTAAAGCTGTTTGCATTAAGGTTTCTCTCTTATGTGTATGCTTGCGCGTGTGTATGTGTGTGAATTCCTCCCGCGTACATGGGGCTTGAGACTCTGCTAGACGGGGTCTGTCATAACTACTGTACAGTTTTGCAACAATTTGTATGCCTGTGATGTCATTCGTCCTCACTGTCACCTGTGAAAAGTGGCTGACTGATCTGTAGCTGAACCTGAAAAGTCTTGGTGCTCATGTAAACCTGAGGATAAGCTGTTGTCTGAAAGTAGAAGTTGGAAAAATCAATACTCACTGAAGCTGCAGTTACAGGGTTTTTTTTTTTGGTGTGGTTAGCAGGTTAGCTAACTCAACAACCACAGCCAGCTGAAAATATGAAGAGAAATGATTAGTTTTGGTGCGGTTAGCAAGCCAGCTAACTCATCAAACCTTAAACAAGAAGAAAAGGAGAAGAAGGCATTCAGTTGGAAGCAAATTGCTTGGTTTATTCCTGTTAGCTAGCTCACCTATCAACACAGTCACAAAAATCAAGATAGTTATCGTCACTCCCCAATAATGTGCAAAAATCCCTTGATTTTAGTACAATTAGCAAGTTAGCTAACTCAAAAACCACAGCCACCTGAAAATATGAAGAGAAAGTATCAGTTTTGGTGCGGTTAGCAAGCCAGCCAAGTCAACAGCAACAGCCAAATGAGAATAAGAATATGAAGGGTATATCAGTTTTGGTGCAGTTAGTAAGCTAGCTAGCTACCAAACCTTAAACGAACAGAAAAATAAAGATAGCAGGTTATCTGATTAAGAAAAAAAAATACAATACAGTGGTACAGTTAGCAAGATAGCTAACCCAACAACCACAGCATGAGCACAAAAGTAAAGAAAGTAGGCCACAAAATACAAAAACAAAAATCCTTGGTTTATTCATCTAGCTAACTTACCAAACATAACACAAACGCAAAAGTAAAGATAGTAATGCCATCTGAATTAGCCCTCTGATAATGTGCAAGAAATCCCTCAATTTCTTGATTTTAAGCTAGCTAACTAGACAACAACCACCAGAAAATATAAGGAGAAGGTATCAGTTTTGGTGCAGCTAATTGGCTAGCTAACTCAACAACAACAACAGACACCTGAAAATGTGACTGTAGCGTGGTACGGTTAGCAAGCCAGCTAAACCTTAAACAAACAGAAAAGTATGCCATCTGATTCAGCTACCTGAAGAATATTCCTCAGTTTGATGCAGTTAGCAAATTAACCCACATTACCAGCCACAGCACAAACACAAAAGTAAAGATGGTTATGCCATTAGTTTGCTATTTGACCAAAAAAATGGTTAGCATGGTACCTAAATTTTCAACCATGAACATTGAAAAAATAATACTAATAATTAAACTAAATACTGCTAATGCTAATTCAACATGTGACTTAATTATATATATATATATATATATATATATATATATATATATATATATATATATATATATATATATATATATATATAAATTAATTTATATTCAGGAAACATTGTAATTGTAATTTTAAAACTAGATGATGTTAAAATTATATAAAGTTATTGTCCTGTTGGTCAACTTGAGGTCAAAATTCACCAATTTTAACTTAAGGAATTTGCATATAAATGTTTATCCTTCACTGCTACAGTTCCCAATGCAGTAATGGTTATTATACTGACTGCAGCTTCAGTGTGTTGGTAAAGCACACAAGTAGTAAAAATGCATGCGTGACGCAAGTTATTAGAAAAAAACACACAAACCTGTTGTTTCAGACCCAGAACAGAGCAAAGTTTCGAGCCCTTTGTATCGCTGTTAAGAAAACTAGGGTACTTCAGAACCCCACCTGCATCAATACTGTACTAATACAAACCCCCGGCCACCTCCTCATACAAGCATGCATTGTCAGAAATACTTAAAAGAGACACTATTTAAAAGAAAAATGTTGACGTTTTAAATGTATTGTGAGATTTTATTTTCTGTTCGTTTCTTTTCATTGTCTGCCTAGACGTTATCTGTGTGTGTATCAGAAGCATTCAACTTTCACAAAAAGGACATTCTTAAGTATTTGTGCCTAAACTATAGCCATATTTCACCCTGTTTGTTTTTTCTTTGTTGTCTTTTTTGTTTGTTTGTTTGTTCTTTTGGCGAGGTGATTGTGCGCTTGCATGCTGCGATGCATGCATGCGCATAGACGAGTGTGTAATTGTTCTGCGTTTTCTGAAGACGATGTTAGTGAGGAAGATGGCCAAATGCTTCAGAGTGAGAGGAACTGTGGGACACATGGTCAAACCTGGCTGGACGGCCACACAGTCTGTCATAATCTTAGGAAACAAAGACCGAGCACTATCTGTTCACTTCTAACAAAAGCCCTATAGGATCTGGATTCGTTTTCCAGTGATGGTTGCGTAATGATAATTGGAGTCTGAAATCTGCCAATTATTTTATTCCATTAGTGTAAACTCCCCCAATTATTTTATTCTATTAGTGTAAACTCCCCCAATTCTTTTATTCTATTAGTGTAAACTCCCCCAATTCTTTTAGCTAACCTAGATTGAAGGCTCACACTCTGAAGACTCACATCTATTCAGAAATGTTCTTATATGTAAGAATCAAATGTAAAAATTCAGCTTTTTAATATTACAAATTTCAGCCGAAGTCAAAGTGTAGTGTGAACGTTCGATTAGAACCATTAGAGGATGACTTTAAAAATCTGTGATGAAACCACACTCTATAGGTCAGTAGAGCTTAATGCACCAGTGAGCTTTGGATTGAGTTGTAAACTTTTATGGACCCAGAAACAAGAACCTTGAAACCAATTGGCTCCTCACTGTCGACTTCTCTGAAGTGTCCAGCTTAGTGTCATATTCACATGCCCAGCACATAGTTGACACCAAGCCTAAAGGGTCATATCGACAGGTCAGCTAGTCATTACAATCCCAAGCGTTGTACTTAATACTCACTAACAATAACAACACGGTACTTGTCCATTCCTAAAACCAGGTTCTAGATCTAAAACTCATTGATAATTGTATAAATTACATACTCATTGCATGAACCTCCCTGGGTCAGACTAATCTAGCTCTGCTAGGGCTTTTAAACCATGTAAAGCACACATTTCCCATAGATCTGAGACGGTTGAATGCATTGACCAGACATGGTAGGAAATCCAGAGCACCTTTGTAACTTTCTTCATAGCCACTGACGATGACGTTGGGTTGGATGGATATGTTATTGTTTGGAGCAAAACTGGCCAAAGCGAAACATTCTGAGAAACTTTACGTGTTTGAATTGCACTTTCCGATAATAAATAACGAAAGAAAGAGAGAGAGAGAGAAAGAGAGAGAGAGTGTTTTTTGATGCAGACATATGGCTCTGCGTTTTGATTTAGTTGATGTCGATAAGGGACCCCCGTTATCGGGGTTAGAAGGTAGCCGTGTTTTCAGTTCCAACATAGTGCTTATCTCTTGCTATGCCATAGTGTATAGAGTCTCGTATACAGTTACGATGGTCAGCAGAACTCTGCGTGTCTGCAATTTTTGATACTGTACTTGCCTTCGGAAGGGAACGCTTCCTGATTTCCATGTGCTTTTTTGCTCTCAGCTCTAAACTCAGCTCGCTTTCCGGAAGGAGGGACACGCGTACGGCGCTAAACACAGTCACTAGGTATGGAGGCATTCAAGAAACCAGCACATGTATTTGTATATTTTCTTTTCTTTTTATTTATTTTATTTATTTATTTTTTTGTTCTGTGTGAATGACCTGAAAATAAAAAGATGCAAAAGAGAACAAAGAAACAGTGCTTCGAATAAAAGGGAAGAAAAAAACAAAACAAGATGTTTTGGTTTACAGTCTCCCGGATGCAGGCGAGATTTACGGTTTCACATGTTTACCCACACTGCATGGTGGGGAGAAGGGAAAACGCCGCAAGCTCTTCTTAAAGTCAGCCGATCTGTTCATTGTATTCATACATGTAAACCAAGGCTTGATTAAAAAAATGAAAATAATAATATCAATAATAATAACAATAATAATAATGATTAACAGAAAAGGAGAAGTTTGTGGGTTCTTTGATCTGGAAAGATAAATGTATACTTTCTTACAACTTTATGCAGACAAACGGTGTTTGTCAAAATTCTTTTGTTTTTTCTGTTTGTTTGTTTGTTTGTTTGTAAATAATAAACCTTTAAAATATAGAGAAAAAATAAAAGAAATATTGTCATTTATCACTGTGCCTGTACTTTTTTCTTTCTGAGTAGAATAACATGGTCTTTCAAAAATTCACACATTTTTCTTTACTCGGTTCTTTACTCAGATATAAATGATGACTGGCTAGACTTGTGCTGTTGCTACACACATAAGACAAGGCAAGTTTATTTATGTGGCACATATTATGTAACACTGTGGTCATTCGAAGTGCTTTGATAAGAACTGGTAAAATACAAAGATATGTCTGATTAAAAATTCCAAAATATGTAGGACAATATAAATACATCATCATTATAACCTGATTCAAACATTCATTCATTATTTCAATCATTTATTTTTTTTGTGGGATGTTCTGGAGCCTATCTCGGCACTCAGTGGATAGTAAACACCCAGACAGGCCATCAATCCATAGCAGGATGGATTGAACAATACATTTCTAAAAAAGGATTAACGAAATTAGAAAAAAACTTTAAAATAAAATTGAATTGGGACTGATAGCAGCGTGTCAATCATGCAAGAGCAGCAAGCCTACTTATGTAGCTTCAAGATAAGAGTGACCAGCTGGCTGACAGATTCATTAAATAGAAGGTTTTTTCTGCCACAGAAGGTGTGCTTCACAGGAACCAACCTTAAAGTGGAATTTACCCAACATTTCAGTGGAATTACATCATTAGGATGTTAACAGTCATTGACCATGTTTACATACAGATATTGAATTCATTCCGATTCTAGATTAAGACTGAGGAGACTGAGGATGAAAATCTCCATTTACATGCACACTATAAGTAATAAGAGCCAAAATTACGTGCATGCGTGCATTGTACGTGAGTACAATTTGGTGTACAAGTATACAAAATAGTAATAAAAGAATAATAATAATAATATAAATAATAATAATAACACAGAAGTCCATTAATACTAAGAATTTATTATTATATAAATAACAATAAAAAAATTATAATAATATTAATAAAATTAAATAACACTATGAGTTTTGTGTCTTATTTTAATTTGGTCCATCTAAATGTTTAGCAGTAAAAAATGAAAGCATTCAAAACACAATGTTTTAACCCTTTATACTAGATTATTTAGTGTTGGGTGATTTCTAATTCAGAAAAGAACATTTTTCCATATGGTACAGCAGTGTTTTACACATTTTGTATCTACTACAATCTTTGGTTCTAAACTTTAGAACAGAGTGTGGGTTTGAGCAAAGTTCAGGTGGACATCAGGTTTTTTTAGGGAACAAATGATAACAGTGATGATTTACAGCTCTCAATAACGTGTGTATCAAATATGATTCACTTAAAGTGTAAACAAGTAAGCTGGTAATAACACATCTGTCTGGATGCACTTCACTTAACACTCTGGGGTTGATGGTGCAGCACATGGTTCAAAGCTTGTCTTGGTTCAAAGAGTCTGTCTTTGAGCTTATGAGGAGGGGTTGAGATACACGTCGTCTGCCTGTCACTGTGGGTAACTGGTGGATTTGAATGTCCAACATCTGCCCCCACCAGCGAATGGTGGGTTTGTGTGTCAAGTCAAGTCAAGTCAATTTTATTTTATATAGCGCTTTTTACAACGATGTTGTCTCAAAGCAGCTTTACAGAGTTTTGAAAACAGTTATAATATATATCCCCCAGTGAGCAAGCCAGAGGCAACAGTGGCAAGGAAAAACTCCCTCAACTGGAGGAAGAAACCTTGGGAGGAACCAGACTCACAAGGGGAGACCCATCCTCCTCTGGTCAAACAGTATTTACAGTTTGAACTAAATACCAAAGAAAGGAGTCTCTGTTTGAAATCTGGATAGCAAAGCTTTAGAAGCTGCACAGATAGAGGCAGTGTATGACTGAGGCAGTCTCTGGCTGAGGCAGTCTATGACAGTCTTTATGTAAAGTGGGCGTGAGCTGAAACAGTCCCATCCTATCTCAGTGCTGGTGCATCTGGATGGCACAGTGATGTAACTGAGGGTGTAGCAGTAAATGGACAGGTGAGCTGGCTGGTGATGGTGGGGTGATGGCCCGATGATCAGTCCTTCAACAGCCTTCAACAGACAGGAGGACAGTCATTTCCTCAGGAAGAGTAAAGAGAAAGAGTTAGTTGGGCTCAGGAGTAAGACTGTAGAGAATATGAATTTTCAGAATTTTAGAGTGTGGTTGGTGACTCCGGCAGATCTAACTATAACAGCCTAAACTAAAAGGAGAGAACCAGAAGGTAACATGGACATGAGAGTACCCTGAGACACTGGGGTCCCCCCACTCCACCATCAACAAACCTGTGTGATCGCGTGAAGTGGTGGAACAACAGCACCAACATCTCAGTTTACCATAAACCTCTGTGTCCAAGAACCCCCAGATCTCCTGCCTTTATCTAAAAGAGAAGCTTAATTACAAAAAGCTACACTAAACAAGTATGTTTTTAGTCTAGACTTAAATATTGAGACTGTGTCAGAGTCCCGAACATTAACTGGGAGATTATTCCACAATTTTGGGGCTTTGTAGGAAAAAGCTCTTCCCCCCATTGTAGTCTTCTGAATTTTAGGAACTATTAGAAAACCAGCATCCTGTGATCTGAGTGAACGTGGCGGTTCATAATAGGAAATTAGATCTTGCAGGTACTCCGGTGTGAGACCGTGCAGGGCTTTATACGTCAGTAATAGAATTTTATAGTCGATACGGAATTTAACAGGAAGCCAGTGTAGCGCTGATAAAACTGGACTGAAGTGATCGTATTTCCTGGTTTTAGTTAGTACTCTAGCTGCAGCGTTCTCAGTGTGTCTGTCTACAGTGAGTATGAAACTGATAAATGGATACTAAGCAAATCAGAAAGCTCTCATTCTTGGTTCAGTTGACTCTTTGTTCAGAGACAGATGAGCAAGAATGCTGAGCAAGATGTTTATAGGTGCTCCAGTGGCTCTGGAAAGTCGCATTGCTACTCTTGTAAACATACAACTTTGGTAAAGCCATTTCAATGACCAGACCAATTCGCCCATGGGAGCAAAGCTTGGGTTTCATTAGACATATCAAGAATTTCTAAAATTGGAATTTAGATTTTCAGCTCCGCAACACATTGCTGTACACTTAAAAAAAGAGGGCTGTGCTGTGTATCGATATACGAAATATGTAAATGTTCTCACCCGTGGGGTATACCAGTGGATTGAACGTCCCACTGTGTACTTCAAAAGTTCCTCCCAGGTAAAATTCACATAACTGTACCTTTTCATTACCACATTTTTAAAACTAGAACAATAAAAAAATAAAAGGGCTGGAGGCAAGACAGAGTGTGTGGAGTCAATAAAGCTTTAAAGGTATAATTTCAATGGAAATTCAGTGGTAGAATAATGTTCTCTAGCTAAAAGCACTGAGATGTACCTTTGAGGGTTCCACTCTAGAGACCGTGACACTTTCATACCTTTTTTTCAGAGAGTGAAGGTCATATGGGACCTTGTTATAGAGAGATCTGAGAATGTTCTGAGATAGTTTAATATGAACTGTGGATATTATGTTGTATTCAAGTGCATTTTCAATGTGAACTTAAGCGACCATGCAAAAATGAAGACAAGGCAATTAGACTAGCATCTAGGCAACCACTCGCTCCAACTGTGCAACACATATACTCCTCCCTCAAAGGAAATACATAAAGCATAAAATATGACAGTTATGCAACATGTTTTTTTCTTTTTGATTTATTTACAGAACTATAAGCATTGTTTCTGATGGGGCAGCATCATCACACCTTCTAAATGAAAGTTAAAGTGCAACTTTTGTTAAGTATTACATATTTTTTACTTCCAACATCTGGTCCAGTGATTTTAGTCAGTATCAGATTGATATAGCCTCTAATGAAGACTCAGAAGATGACCGGTTCCCTGGTGGTTTCAGATAATAACTCTAAAAAGAATATGCATACATATCAGTGGCTGAGAAATTGATGCACATTAAACTCATAAACCCAACTTTAACCCCCCAACACACACACAACCACACACAGTATACACACACACACATACATAGAGTATATACACACAAATACTGTATACCATGTGTGTATACTATGTGTGTGTGTGTGTGTGTGTGTGTGTATACTGTGTGTGTGTGTGTGTTATAGTATATATACACACATGCCAGCAGGAGTACCTGCAAGATATCATTTCCTATTTGGAACCACCAAGTTTACTCAGATCACAGGATGCTGGTTTTCTATTCTTTCCTAAAATTCAGAGGACTTCAAAGGGGGAAGAGCCTTTTCCGACAAAGCCCCCAAATTATGAAATAATCTCCCTGTTAATGTTCGGGACTCTGACACAGTCTCAACCTTTAAGTGAAAACATACTTTAGTTTAGTTTAGCTTTTGGAGATTAATCTTCCCTTTTAAATAAAGGCATGAGATCCAGGGGTTCATGAACACAGAGGCTTACGGTAAACTAAGATGCTGGTACTGTTGTTCCACCAAGGTAGTTGGCGGTGGAGTGAGTGGGACCCCAGTGTCTCAGGGTGCTCTCATGTGTATGTTGCCTTCTGGAGTCGCCAGCTACACTCTGAAATGCTTCAAGTCCTCTATATTAATCCAAACCAGAACTGTGTCTTTTTACTCTTCCTGAGATAATGACTGCCCTCCTGTCCATCCTGCTGAACACTGTTGGAAGACTGACCATCAGGGCTTTTCGTCACCTGGCACCAACCAGTTCTCCTCTTCATTCGTGTCATCTGCTACACCATCGACTGCATCACTGTGTCATCCAGATGTGGCACCTGTGCAGTTCCTCAAGCTTTTACCTTCAGACTCAGATTCTTAATAAACTATACATACTGTTTGATCAGAGGAGGATGGGTCTCCCCTTGTAAGTCGTGGTTCCTCCCAAGGTTTCTTCCTCCAGTTTTGAGGAAGTTGTATATACACAAACACATGCATACACAGTATATATACATACACAGTATATACATACACACACAAAGTATATATACACACACTCATATACACAGTATATATACATACACAGTATATACTGTATATATACACACACACACAGTATTTATACACACACTCACATACACAGTATATATACATACACAGTATATACATACACACACAAAGTATATATACACACACTCATATACACAGTATATATACATATACAGTATATACATACACACACAAAGTATATATACACACACTCATATACACAGTATATATACATACACAGTATATACTGTACATACACACACACGCACACAGAGTATTTATACACACACTCACATACACAGTATATATACATACACAGTATATACATATACACACACACACTCATACACACACTCATACACAGTATATACACACAAATGCACTATATGCACACACACATACACAGTATATACACACAAACCCCCTCACACACACACTATCATCATCATCGCTATGTAAAATTGTTCATGTATTTCTCATCCTTTAGACAGTTTACCACCACAAAGTAACGAAGGCATGCATTGCAATATTCTCAAGCAGTAATAAAGGCTTATTGGAATTGTATATTATTTATTTCTAATTCTAATTACATTTGGAATTTGATGAAAAGTTATGGTATGTGCAGTTCAGCAAAAATATTTACACTATCATGCTGTGTCAGGCAATATCTATGTCCACTAAACAGTTAACTTTGCAATTATATTAGCATTAGCAAAACAACAATAGCAAATCAAGACTCCTAACTGCATGGGAAGCTATTTTAAATCAGAGAAGCTTAAAATATCATCTGTAATATCATCATATTAACATATTAATTTTATTTTTGTACAAAAAATGTTCACAAGGTAAACTAGAACATAGCTTAATATAAAATGTGATGAGAGATGGCGATACATATATACATTAGCTGCAATTGTTAAGGCCAGTTTTTATGTATTTGTACACTCACCTTGTGATCAGAAGGTTGGTGCCTCTGGAAGGTCACATTCCACAATTGGCAAATGGTTCTATTCAACATTCTAGGCAGCTGCTTTTCTCTATATGAGGTTCATTATAGTGTTGCTGTTGCGCACAAAACATTGGCACTGTCTGAAAACTCTGACCAATAGAAAAGGTCCAAATCTACTATGAAAAAATCTGGTTACATTAAAATCCATTACAAGATAAGAATGTTTTGGTATTACTTTCTATAAATCCAATATTCATAGTGCTTGCATACATAATATCCGGTGTTATGAGTGTTACTTTTAAAATGTATTTCACTTTCCATCCATCCATCTGTTATCTGCCACTCGGGGGGACACGGGGGGGCGGAGCCAATCCCAGCGTCATCGGACGAAGGCGAGGCACACCATGGACAGTTCGCCAGTCCATCACATGGCCAACACTCACTCACGCGCTCACACCTACATGCAATTTAGAGAGACCAACTAACCTAACATGCATGTGTTTGGACATGTGGCAGGAAACCGGAGTACCCGGAGGAAACCCACCCAACACGGGGAGTACATGTACACCCCTCACAGAACCACCCAGACCGGGAATCGAACCCGGATTGTATTTCACTACAGAATATAAAATACATGCCCTAAAATGTCATTTGTAACGTATTCTGTTAGATTAATTAAGGTGAGTAACGTATTCAAAATAATAAAGAATATTCTGTTGTTCGGTTTGGAGCAGACTTAGACATGAATGATATACAGATATACAGCCTATATTGTCTGTAAACTTGGAACTGCATTAAATCTGTTAGCTAAAGCTAAATTAACTAAAAGCTAAATTACAAATTGAATGTCTCTTTTATGCTAATTACGGGCATTCGACATGCTATCTAGCGTTAGTTAGCATACAGGAGATTGTCAGTGGACAATTCAACTAAGTAGGCAGCTATCTATAACTATAAAAAGTTTGGATGGCCAAGCTAAGCTAACCAATAAGCTGCAGACCCAAAAAAACTTCCTTCAGGATGTATCTTTAGGTTGGAAGTGGAGTCTTTGGACGCTGAAAGCAAGCTAGTAGCTGGCAAACAGAGCTTGCACTGCACAATGATGTTACGGCAAGACAAACACATTTCTCACCTGGCTGTGTTGTGCCAGCTCCATGACCTTGAGCGAGCAGGCAACTAACAAAACATAGACATAGAGGGCTACCCCTCGAGCCAGGAAGGTGCACCCCGTTGTCCACAGGCGAACTCCAGACGACGGTGAGGATTAACTAACTTCTGTTTGAACTGTTCAAACAGGGCTGGTTCCTGTCTCCTTTGTTCTGAGGTTTAGCAGCTCACACCAGCGGTCACCCAGTCCATCCAGCCTCCTCCAAGGACCGACTAGGAGCTAGCCTCGGGCTCTCTGCCTCCTGCTGCAATGGAACTCTCGCCTTAGCGAGCACTGGACTCTTTTTTATTGTTGTTTATATCCTGCTCTGAGTTAATAAAGCCTTGCATATGGATCGTATTTCACCTCTTGAGTCTGAATCCCTACAAGAACATTAGTGTCTACAGTGTTGTTGGAACAGATATTATAATGCTTTACGGAAGATGACTTTATGAAGTCATATGCTCCTATAAAGTGTTTTGCGTGTAATTTAAGAGCAAGTCATCACTGTGGGTAACTCCACAGTGGCAATTTTTCTGAGAGAGAGCAATAACCTACTTCACTTTTAATGAAAGTCAGTGGAGCCAGACTTTTTTTTTCAAAGTTATTTTGGAAGTTGGTTAACCATGAGGTGTTCCGGCAGCTGTTGTGTTCAAAAATGGAGATACATATTTTTATTAGGACAGTGACAAAATATACTTATGCCTGTCATCATAAAGGTATTGTGTATGCCATGTAACAAATATGGATGTAACATATGTGTTACCAATGTTTTTTTTCTTTTGTTCCTATAAATTTCACCATTTTACATATAAAAGGTTCAGTTTTGACACTGTCTTTGATAGTTTGAAGGACGTTGGTATTCATTACTGATATTATTCCTCACGCCAGACTTTACACCAGAGGGATTATTGATGGATTCATATCAAACAGGACCAGAAAACCTGGAGAAGATACAGCAGCATTATTGACAGACACATTCATATGAATTTATAACTAGACAAGAGGGTTTCAGGACAGAGGGGCTTGTGTTTGTGTATTAAATCTCACTAGGGGTCACTTTATGATCAGGCCCAAACTTATTTCACACAATAAAACAATCTGAACACTGTATGGATAGTCATATGGTATAAGTACTACCACAGAATGCCTGATAAAGAGAACAACTCGCTCGTGAAGAGGTCTAAAGAGAGATCTGAAATATTTCTGTTAAGTGAAAGAGGAGATGTCTGTTCTGCTATCTAATTATGAACGGAACACTGCATCCCATCAGAGATTCATACAGCATTAAACACGTGTAATAGTAGAAGCAGTGCATAAATTTTTCATCTTGTCTGCGGGACAGGGCTTATTAAATGAACGCTCTGCACGATAGTATTGCTTATGTTGATGCCCACTAAATAGCAGGCAGTGTTCTACTTATTTCAAATACACAGTAATGACCATATCTGGAGATACACTGCTGTAAAAAAAAACTATTCTTCTGTTTCTAATAAGTACCATTTAAATATTTCAGATCATCTCAGCAATTACAATAAAGAAATTAAGATACAGACAAGAGTAAACATAAAAGTAGTTTTAAATAATCATTCCATTTTAAAACAAAGATTTAATCAAAACTAATATCACCCGTGTGAAAAAGTAAAACTGGGCTTGAGCTTTAGATCACAAACTTTTGATCTAAAGCTTTGATATTTTCCTTCAGGATTTTCTGATGGAGAACAGAGTTCATGCATCCATCAATTATGACAAGTCGTCCAGGTCCTGCAGAAGCAAAGCAGCCCCAGACGATCACACTACCACCACCATGTTTCACTGTTGATGTGATGTCCTCTTGGTGGATTGCAGAGTTGGCCTTACGCCCAATGTAACAGGACACGCGTCTTCAAAAAAGTTCCACCTTTTACTTATCAGTCCAAAGAATATCATCCCGAAAGTCTTGGGTGCCATTTATATGTTTTTAATGCAAGACAATCCTTTGTGGGTTTTTGTGCTTCTGGTGAAATTCGGGGTAGACTAGCCACTCCTAGGAAGGTTCACCACTGTTCCACCACTGTTTTCCATTTGTAGATAAGGACCTTCACTGTGGCTTGCTGGAGTCCCAGAGCCTCAGCGATGGCTCTGTAATCCTTTCCAGGATTACAATTTCAATTACTTTGGTTTACATTTGTATTTGAATCTCTTTAGAACTGCTGCTTTTTGAGACCTAGCTGCTTCACACTGCCAGACAGGTTCTGTTTAAACCCAGCAAGTCTGCCAGTAATCATATCTGGGTGTGGTAGTGAAAGTAAACCCAGTTCAGTTGAGTTTGGTTAACTGGTTGATTAAGTAGCTGAGGGGGCAATTACTTTTTTTTTACATAGGGCAGGTAGGGTCTAAGAGCATTTTATCCTCAATAAATGAAGTCAGCGTTTTAAAACATCATGGGTTTTCTGTGTAATATTAAAAAATAGTTTAATGATGTAAACAGAAATAAAAGAAATTGGATCGGAGGGGAAATCCTTTTTCACAGTACTGTATAAGACGCTCTATAGTTGGCAGAGGTCTTTTTGTATGAATTCAGTGTCATGAATGTCAGATAAAACCATGTATGTGTTATAATAATAATAATAATGTTGAATAAATAATATAAATAAAACATGGATAGCACTGAATCAGTCTATATACATGAACAAACTTCATAACACATGCATAAGCACGGAATAACAAACAACTGCTAAATGAAGCAAAAAGGTTTTAATGACAAATATCAAACCTACACAATAACGTATGTATTGTAATGTGTTGCACGGGAGCTCTAAGCTATGGAGTAGCAGCATTGTTCAGAGTTCAGCCGTCTTATGGCATGCGGGAAGAAGCTGTTTTTGAACCTGGCTGTTCTGCTTAGAAGACTTCGGAACCTCCTTCCAGAGGCCAGCAGTGAGAGCAGCCCATGGTGGGGGTGGGAAGGGCCTCTGTTTATGTTCTGAACTCTGAGCATTGTCACAATGTCCTATATGGAAAGAAGTGAAGTCCCAATAATTCTCTCCGCTGTCCTTACCACCCTCTTCAGGGACTTCCAGTCAGAGGCGCTACAGGCTCCTGCCCAGACAGCGATGCAACTGGTCAGTATGCTCTCCACAGTGCCCCTGTAGAAGGTGATGAGAATCGGAGGTGGGAGGTGTGCTCTCTTCATCCGTCTCAGGAAGTATAAGCGCTGCTGTGCTCTTCCGAACAGATCTTCAGTGTGAGCAGACCAGGTCAAAAAACTGCAAACGTTCAAGAGCTTCTTGGAAATACATGGAATCACTGTAATTGAATTTGAGAGTGAATGAACATGTTAAATAGATAAACCCCTTCATGCAGTCTAATGAAATGAAGCAAAAAGACAAAAGACAAACCTACATAAGAATCGTGTGTGTGTGTAGCAGGGTGTTCAACTGTGAAACATGGTGGTGGTAGTCTTATAGTTTTGGGCAGCACACTAGGACTGCCATTTCACCAGGTCATTTATTATTTGCCATTAATTGATGGGACTTTGATTTCTGGATGCATGAAAAGATTATACAGGAGAACGACAAGGTATCCAGCCATAAACTGCAGCTTAACAGAAGGTTGCGCTTGCAAAAAGACAACAACTTCAGCAGTTACTTCATCAGTAAAGGGTTGAAGTCTGTGTTTTAGAATAACAGAGTCAAAGTCCAATTTTTAATTCAATAGATTGATAGAAGTTGTAGAACATAAAAGTTGTGGCAGGACCTTGAATGTAAAGTCCATGCACATAAGTCTTGGTGGGACTTTTCAACAAGTACAGGAAACATTTGGTTGGTCAATGACGCCCAAGGGACTCTGAAAGCTTACTCTTTTATAACTTTGTTCAAGGAATGGAACAAAGATGATGTGATTGATTGATATTTGTTTTGTTGGGTCTCTTTAATGATTGTAATGACAAATGAACCACTGTATAGATGAAAAAAATAACACCAATAACAGCTGGAAAAATGTACATATATATGCGATTGGCTTCATGAGTTTATATTTGGAAAATGATATAGTATGAGCAAATACAAGTAACCACTTCTAGGGCTTTGTTTTTGAATGACTTGGTTTAGATCAGGGGTCAGTATGAGGCCACTATATAAAGTGGTAGCCAGTCATGTAGCGTACATATTTTACATAATGTTGGATGTAACTGTGATTTACAGGCTTTAGATTTACAGGCTTATTTCTTTGGATCCATTTAGCCGAGTCATAAAGACGTGAAGGGGCAGGGAAGTAATTGGACATGTGAGTCCAGTCTCTAGCCTGACAGCTTATGGGTCAATCTAAGGTCAGCCATATTATAAGAATATTTCCCTGCTCGGGCGCGTCCGTCTCCATTAATACCCTGCGTAAAGTGCATGCTGCTTTCACAAATCCACATGGCTGAGGGTGTTAATACTATTCTGAATGCAAGGAAAAGCCCAGATGACAGCAATACAAACCTGCTTACTGTGAAATACGTGTAAACAAGTAAACAGATATTCTTTAAAACAGGTCTTTAAAACATGTATACATATGGTGTAATCCTATACCAGACGTTTCTGGATTTATTCATGCCATATGAGCAGTATATTAACATTAGAAGCATTTTTTTCACAGTCAGCAGTAGTACAATTAATTTTAGTACTAAGAACAGAATTTTTGCCTAAAAGAAAGATCTGATACAATGTAGTCAGGGCACAAAACAAGTCTCCTGATTACTCAACTGTTGACTGAACACAGGCACAAATATCATTAACAATAATAAAAACATTCATTTTATATAAATTATTTGTCATTTATAAATTCAGTAAAACAAGCAGTTAAATTCTGTTGAAGGTGCAGATACTAAGCTTTTAATTGTAAGTAGAGAAATAATTAGAATTTGCTTAGAACCGAGTAACAAAGACAGAGTGATAGAGTAATATGGAAACATCAGAACATCAAAATCTCAATCCACAATTTAACCACAATGCTAGATGAGGAATTGTAAGAATGCTTAGGATGCTTAGAATTTGATGTGTATGGTCTGTTGTGAATACAGCCCCAGAATGATATAGCAATAAAATCATTATTTATTTTAAAGATAATGAATAAATGTTACTTATACATTAATAATTGCCACTACAACACAATACAGTACTACACATTGAACATTAGTGCTTGCGTACCAAGTAATTTGGCATGTTTGTATGTTCACTTACCCTGTTTGATCTTTTGGACTAGTTGCTTGTTGGTTTGTCTTCTGGTTTATGACTCTGGATTGTATTTTAGTTTTTGGTTTACATTGTAAACATTGCTTCGCTGGTGTAAGCTAAAAAATGATTCATGTAGTTACAAGCAATTAAACTAATTTTACTCAGTGTAACTGACCTAAAACACTACCTGCCCACTGGGAGTTCTCCCAACTCTTCCGACTGCCCACTATACCACAATGTATTTAAAAAAGAATTCATTATCGTTCATGTATTACAAAGGTAGTTAATAATGTGCTGCATATTATTTGTATTTGATGTAAGTCAGTCTTTTATAATTTCCTTTGTTATTAGCATCATGGCAATGATGTCAATCTGAATGTCCATTCTTGTTTTAGGGACAAATGAAGCGCCATAATAATCGATGTTTGCAATCCATCCCTGCTGATACACATGATGCCAGTGAAACTATATTACTCGTTACCTCTTTTTATATAAAACAATCCGCCCTTCCGAACGCCAGCTGATACTGCTGGAACAGGGCGGTTTCGAGTGACGCCAGCGAGGCTAGGATTTCTCCCACTGCTGAAGTGCACATACAGCAAAATCTGCCTTCCTGTTTTAACATCTATTTTCCTCAACTGGAGATTTCTGTTTCAGCTCACAGTCTTTGATGAAGGTCAAAATGATGAAGACTAACTTTAACAAGAATATACTATATATATATAGGGGTTGGACAATGAAACTGAAACACCTGTCATTTTAGTGTGGGAGGTTTCATGGCTAAATTGGACCAGTCTGGTGGCCAATCTTTATTAATTGCACATTGCACCAGTAAGAGCAGAGTGTGAAGTTCAGTTAGCAGGTAAGAGCACAGTTTAGATCAAAATACTGCAATAACACAACATTATGGTAAATACCAGAGTTCAAAAGAGGACAAACTGTTGGTGCACGTCTTGCTGGCGCATCTGTGACCAAGACAGCAAGTCTTTGTGATGTATCAAGAGCCACCGTATCCAGGGTAATGTCAGCAGACCACCAAGAAGGGCGAACCACATCCAACAGGATTAACTGTGGACGCAAGAGGAAGCTGTCTGAAAGGGATGTTGGGGTGTTAACCCGGATTGTATCCAAAAAACATAAAACCACGGCTGCCCAAATCACGGCAGAATTAAACGTGCACCTAAACTCTCCTGTTTCCACCAGAACTGTCCGTCAGGAGCTCCACACGGTCAATATACACGGCCGGGCTGCTATAGCCAAACCTTTGGTCACTCGTGCCAATGCCAAACGTCGGTTTCAATGGTGCAGGGAGCGCAAATCTTGGGCTGTGGACAATGTGAACCATGTATTGTTCTCTGATGATCCACCTTTACTGTTTTCCCCACATCCGGGAGAGTTACGGGGTGGAGAAGCCCCAAAGAAGCGTACCACCCAGACTGTTGCATGCCCAGAGTGAAGCATAGGGTTGGATCAGTGATGGTTTGGGCTGCCATATCATGGCATTCCCATGGCCCAATACTTGTGCTAGATGGACGCAACACTGCCAAGGACCACCAAACCATTCTGGAGGACCATGTGCATCCAATGGTTCAAACATTGTATCCTGAAGGCGGTGCCGTGTATCAGAATGACAATGCACCAACACACACAGCAAGACTGGAGAAAGATTGGTTTGATGAACATGAAAGTGAAGTTGAACATCTATCATGGCCTGCACAGTCACCAGATCTAAATATTATTGAGCCACTTTGGGGTGTTTTGGAGGAGCGAGTCAGGAACTGTTTTCCTCCACCAGATTCACGTAGTGACCTGGCCACTGTCCTGCAGACAGAATGGCTTAAAATCCCTCTGACCACTGTGCAGGACTTGTATATGTCATTCCCAAGACGAATTGACGCTGTATTGGCTGCAAACGGAAGCCCTACACCATACTAATAAATTATTGTGGCCTAAAACCAGGTGTTTCAGTTGCATTGTCCAACCCCTGTATATATAGAATGAGTCTCATTTCAATATGAGGTCTGCACAGACTGTAAAGCTTCTAGTAGGGTGTTTTCACACTTGTCCAGAATACTTGACCCTGTATCCAGGATTGTTCCTGGAATTCCATCTGAACTGAGAATTGATTTTGCAATTCTATACTTCACTTTTCAGCATACAAGTTTGCAAAATGGTAGGCTTCTTCTGTTTACTGCTTTTTACTTTTATTCTCTGATATAAACACTCAAGCACCAACAAAAAAAACTTTTTTTGTCCAGAACAATCATTTAGTCGCCATCAATATCCTTAAACTAGGAAGTCCAGGCAGTCAAATCAGAAAACGAACCAATCACGCAACCCTTACACAGGGCACTAGGAGTTGATAGCTTCCACACACGAAGCAGACCATACCAGAGATCAGTACCCTGGACTGATCCTGGGCTCAACATCAGCTTTCACGCTTGACTAAATGGCACCCAACTTAAAAAGAAAGCAGCTTTGGGTCCAGAAAAAAGCTCCACTGTGAAAATGGCCTCAGCCCTTAGACCTTAGAGATTTTAGAAACTTTTAAACAATGTGCACTGACTTAAATGCAAATGTCAGTCAGGTATTATAATAAGTCTTGATCTTGTTGTACTTGCTGTTAGAGTATTTGCCTAAAACTTCAGCAAAAATAACAGCTAATAAGTTAGAACAGGTGATAAAATAAAATGTATACAAAACAAATTAATGTAAAGTTATTTTTGTTTAAGCAGTGTTGCTTTAAACAAAACTTTTTTCTACAAAGCTCCCAAAATTGTAAAATAATCTCTCAGTTAATGTTTGGGACTCAGTCTCAACATTTAAGTGCAGACTGAAAACATACTAGTTTAAGTTAGCTTTTGGTGACTGAGCTACACTCTGGAATGCTTCTCATCCTTTGTATTAATCCAAACCAGAACTATGTTTTTCTTTCGGAGGTAATAACCGCCCACCTGTCCTGCCCAATGCTGTTGGGGGACTGGCCATCAGTGCCTCCTCATCGCCTGGCGCTTACCGGTTCTCCTCACATCTGTGTCATTTGCTGCACCTTGACTTGTAGCACTTGCGCAGTTTCTCTACTTTTTGTTCATACTGTTTATAATCAGATCTGCCAGAGTCGCCAGCTACACTCTGAAGTGCTTCTCATCTTCTGTACTAACCTAAACCAGAACTAACACTGTCTCTGTACTAACCTAAACCAGAACTAACACTGTCTCTGTACTAACCCAAACCAGAACTAACTCTGTCTCTGTACTAACCCAAACCAGAACTAACTCTCTCTGTACTAACCCAAACCAGAACTAACTCTAACTCTGTACTAACCCAAACTAGAACTAACTCTGTCTCTGTACTAACCCAAACTAGAACTAACTCTGTCTCTGTACTAACCCAAACCAGAACTAACTCTGACTCTGTACTAACCCAAACTAGAACTAACTCTGTCTCTGTACTAACCCAAACCAGAACTAACTCTGTCTCTGTACTAACCCAAACCAGAACTAACTCTGACTCTGTACTAACCCAAACCAGAACTAACTCTCTCTGTACTAACCCAAACCAGAACTAACTCTGTCTCTGTATTAACCCAAACCAGAACTAACTCTAACTCTGTACTAACCCAAACTAGAACTAACTCTGTCTCTGTACTAAACCAAACTAGAACTAACTCTGTCTCTGTACTAACCCAAACCAGAACTAACTCTGACTCTGTACTAACCCAAACTAGAACTAACTCTGTCTCTGTACTAACCCAAACCAGAAATAACTCTGTCTCTGTATTAACCCAAATCAGAACTAACTCTGTCTCTGTACTAACCCAAACCAGAACTAACTCTGTCTCTGTACTAACCCAAACTAGAACTAACTCTGTCTCTGTACTAACCCAAACCAGAACTAACTCTGACTCTGTACTAACCCAAACTAGAACTAACTCTGTCTCTGTACTAACCCAAACCAGAACTAACTCTGTCTCTGTATTAACCCAAACCAGAACTAACTCTGACTCTGTACTAACCCAAACTAGAACTAACTCTGTCTCTGTATTAACCCAAACCAGAACTAACTCTGTCTCTGTATTAACCCAAACCAGAACTAACTCTGTCTCTGTACTAACCCAAACCAGAACTAACGCTGTCTCTGTACTAACCCAAACTAGAACTAACTCTCTCTGTACTAACCCAAACCAGAACTAACTCTGTCTCTGTATTAACCCAAACCAGACCTAACTCTGTCTCTCTACTAACTCAAACCAGAACTAACTCTGTCTCTGTACTAACCCAAACCAGAACCAACTCTGTCTCTGTACTAACCCAAACCAGACCCAACTCTAACTCTGTACTAATCCAAACCAGAACTAACTCTGTCTCTGTACTAACCCAAACCAGAACTAACTCTGTCTCTGTACTAACCTAAACCAGAACTAACTCTGTCTCTGTACTAACCCAAACCAGAACTAACTCTAACTCTGTATTAACCCAAACCAGAACTAACTCTGTCTCTGTACTAACCCAAACCAGAACTAACTCTAACTCTGTACTAACCCAAACCAGAACTAACTCTGTCTCCGTACTAACCCAAACCAGAACTAACTCTGTCTCTGTACTAACCTAAACCAGAACTAACTCTGTCTCTGTGCTAACCCAAACCAGACCTAACTCTAACTCTGTACTAACCCAAACCAGAACTAACACTGTCTCTGTACTAACCCAAACCAGAACTAACTCTAACTATGTGCTAACCCAAACCAGAACTAACTCTGTCTCTGTACTAACCCAAACCAGAATTAACACTGTCTCTATACTAACCCAAACCAGACCTAACTCTGACTCTGTACTAACCCAAACCAGAACTAACTCTGTCTCTGTACTACCCCAAACCAGATCTAACTCTGTCTCTGTACTAACCCAAACCAGAACTAACTCTGTCTCTGTACTAACCCAAATCAGAACTAACTCTGTCTCTGTACTAACCCAAACCAGAACTAACTCTGTCCCTGTACTAACCTAAACCAGAACTAACTCTGTCTCTGTACTAACCCAAACCAGAACTAACTCATCCTCTGTATTAACCCAAACCAGAACTAACTCTGTTTCTGTACTAACACAAACCAGACCTAACTCTGTCTCTGTACTAACCCAAACCAGACCTAACTCTGTCTTTGTACTAACCCAAACCAGACCTAACTCTGTCTTTGTACTAACCCAAACCAGACCTAACTCTGTCTCTGTACTAACCCAAACCAGAACTAACTCTGTCTCTGTACTAACCCAAACCAGACCCAACTCTGACTCTGTACTAACCCAAACCAGAAATAACTCTAACTCTGTACTAACCCAAACCAGAACTAACTCTGTCTCTGTACTAACCCAAACCAGAACTAACTTCGTCTCTGTACTAACCCAAAACAGAACTAGCTCTGTCTCTGTACTAACCTAAACCAGAACTAACTCTGCCTCTGTACTAACCCAAACCAGAACTAACCCTGACTCTGTACTAACCCAAACCAGACCTAACTCTGTCTCTGTACTAACCTAAACCAGAACTAACTCTGTCTCTGTACTAACCCAAACCAGAACTAACTCTGTCTCTATACTAACCCAAACCAGAACTAACTCTGTCTCTGTACTAACCCAAACCAGACCTCTGTCTTTGTACTAACCCAAACCAGAACTGCACTAACCTAAACCAGAACTAAATCTGTCTTTGTCCTAACCCTAACCAGAACTAACTCTGTCTCTGTACTAACCCCAATCAGAACTAACTCTGTCTCTGTACTAACCCAAACCAGAACTAACTCTAACTCTGTACTACCCCAAACCAGACCTAACTCCGTCTCTGTACTAACCCAAACCAGAACTAACTCCGTCTCTGTACTAACCCAAACCAGAACTAACTCTGCCTCTGTACTAACCCAAACCAGACCTAACTCTGTCTCTGTACTAACCCAAACCAGACCTAACTCTGTCTCTGTACCAACTCAAACCAGACCTAACTCTGTCTTTGTACTAACCCAAACCAGAACTAACTCTGTCTCTGTACTAACCCAAACCAGACCCAACTCTGACTCTGTACTAACCCAAACCAGAACTAACTCTAACTCTGTACTACCCCAAACCAGACCCAACTCTGTCTCTGTACCAACTCAAACCAGACCTAACTCCGTCTTTGTACTAACCCAAACCAGAACTAACTCTGTCTCTGTACTAACCCAAACCAGACCCAACTCTGACTCTGTACTAACCCAAACCAGAACTAACTCTAACTCTGTACTACCCCAAACCAGACCCAACTCTGTCTCTGTACTAACCCAAACCAGAACTAACTCCGTCTCTGTACTAACCCAAACCAGAACTAACTCTGCCTCTGTACTAACCCAAACCAGACCTAACTCTGACTCTGTACTAACCTAAACCAGAACTAACTCTGTCTCTGTACTAACTCAAACCAGACCTAACTCTGTCTCTTTACTAACCCAAACCAGACCTAACTCTGTCTTTGTACTAACCCAAACCAGACCTAACTCTGTCTCTGTACTAACCTAAACCAGAACTAACTCTGTCTCTGTACTAACCTAAACCAGAATTAACTTTGTCTCTGTACTAACCCAAACCAGAGCTAACTCTAACTCTGTACTAACCGAAACCAGAACTAACTCTGTCTCTGTACTAACCCAAACCAGAACCAACTCTGTCTCTGTACTAACCTAAACCAGAACTAACTCTCTCTCTTTTCTCTTTCTGAGGTAATAACCGCCCACTGAATACTGTTAAAGGACTGACCACCAGGACCCCCCTGTCACCCAGCACCAACCAGCTCTCCTCTCCATTCGTGCCATTTGCTCCATCCTTGACTGCATCCCTGTATCATCCACCTGATGTAGCACCTGTACAGCTTCTTTAGTTTAATGAACTGTAAATACTGTTTGACCAGATGAGGATGGGTGGGATGTGACTCTGGTTCCTCTTGCTCACAGTGGATAAAGTGTTGTGATTTCATGTTTTCATGCTTTTAAACTTCTGTAAAGCTGCTTTGTGACAACATGGTTGACTTTTGGAGCATTTTTATTGGTCCAATCATCATAAACGTTTGACACAATGTAAAGTTTAAACTGTGCAGAAAACTAAAAATCACAGAACATGGAGATACTTGGTGTATATATTTTGTGCTCACTCTTCTATCATGTTCCATGAGCTTCTGTTAGTTTTGGTCGTTTTCTCCTCCTTGTCTTTGCCCTCTTCTCACACCCCTCACCTTTTTTGTGGCTCCTTCCTGCCCCATGTGTTCTTACTCTCCTGTGTCTTACTTATACCCTCTGTTTGCTACATCTCCTAGTCTAGCGCTATGGTTATATTGTGGATTGTGGTTTTGATGTTCTAATGTTTCCATATTAATCTAGCACTCTTTGTCTTTCTTATTTTGTTACTTTGTTCTTCCTTAGTTATACTGGTTGCTTTGTTATTTTATTATTTTTGTTTATCTGTTTTGTTCCGACTATGGATTCCATTAAAAGACCCTTGCAAATGTATCCACCTCTCTCGTCTGCCTCACCGTTACATAATGAATGAAGTGGACACCTAGTTAATTGCAGCTACTGGCTTGATAAGAGCTTCACAAAGGCTCTCTAACATATCTTGATTTCATAATTAAGACATAACCCAGCCACTGTAAATGTTCCAATTTACTGACTTTCAATTAAAGAGTTTGTGTATTGAGCTTAATTCAAAAATCAGTATAAGTGGGGCTTAACTTATCACAAAAACAGGTTTTACAGTACATGTTGAAACAGTGTGTGTATATAGCATCACACATCACAGCATAGAAACTTGCGTTTTTATATGATTTGGTCCCTTAAGTAGATAATTTGTCTATGAACTGCCCCTGAAGTGTCAGTGAGGACACACATTGACCCTTAAAAAAAAAAGTATTAATTTCAACCCTGATTTGGACGCGGAGCTCACAGTCTGACAAATCTCTATTGACATCTCGGTAAGTGATAATGAGCGATGCGCTTGTGTAACGGGTCATCAGGCTTGATGTCGGCAAAACGAGACAGCAAGCAGATGGCTGTGGTATTTGAAAGCTTGCCAAATGAAGATGAGATCCATAAGATAATATCTCTCCACAAACGGAGCCAACTGTGGGTTATGAAATGAATTTATTTAATTTTTTAAACTTCTCAGGCTTAACAAATTTTCTATCAGGAGGCACCAACTGATTCTGCGTGATTATGTGATATTAAAGAGTGATGACATTTGGTGCTCAGGATATGAGGATAAAACATTTCTAGACACGTAATTATGGAAAGTTATATCGCGTAATCTCACCCAATCGGTTCTGATAGAAAATCCGTTAAACCTGAGAAGTTTATAGGAACTTTTAACAATGTGCATTCATTTAAATGCAAATGTCTATCAGATATTATAATAAGTCTCTCAAACTTTTTGTACTTGCTCTTAGAGCATTTGTCTCAACTAATAGGGCTACACTCTTTATTTTAATTTATTTCCTACAGATTTTCTGCAGATGCTTCATAATAAAACAAAGCAATAATTCATGAAATGGCATGTTGCTTTTATCGACCGGTGTCAGCATCAAATATGATATTATACTCACACTGTAACAACTGCTTTGTTTGATACAACTTTAAAAATATTACTTCATGTGGTAACACGCAATTGAGCTAGGTTTACTCAACTTAGAAAATAACATTAACTGAATTAATTGGTGCAGCACAGTGGTGTAGGGGTTAGTACGGTGGTGTAGTGGTTAGTATGGTGGTGTAGTGGTTAGTATGGTGGTGTAGTGGTTAGTATGGTGGTGTAGTGGTTAGTATGGTGGTGTAGGGGTTAGTACGGTGGTGTAGTGGTTAGTATGGTGGTGTAGTGGTTAGTACGGTGGTGTAGTGGTCAGTACGGTGGTGTAGTGGTTAGTACGGTGGTGTAGTGGTTAGTACGGTGGTGTAGTGGTTAGTATGGTGGTGTAGTGGTTAGTAAGGTGGTGTAGTGGTTAGTATGGTGGTGTAGTGGTTAGTATGGTGGTGTAGTGGTTAGTTTGGTGGTGTAGTGGTTAGTACGGTGGTGTAGTGGTTAGTACGGTGGTGTAGTGGTTAGTACGGTGGTGTAGTGGTTAGCTTGGTGGTGTAGTGGTTAGTACGGTGGTGTAGTGGTTAGTACGGTGGTGTAGTGGTTAGTACGGTGGTGTAGTGGTTAGCTTGGTGGTGTAGTGGTTAGTACGGTGGTGTAGTGGTTAGTACGGTGGTGTAGTGGTTAGCTTGGTGGTGTAGTGGTTAGTACGGTGGTGTAGTGGTTAGTGTGGTGGTGTAGTGGTTAGTATGGTGGTGTAGTGGTTAGTATGGTGGTGTAGTGGTTAGTATGGTGGTGTAGTGGTTAGTATGGTGGTGTAGTGGTTAGTATGGTGGTGTAGTGGTTAGTATGGTGGTGTAGTGGTTAGTACGGTGGTGTAATGGTTAGTATGGTGGTGTAGTGGTTAGTATGGTGGTGTAGTGGTTAGTACGGTGGTGTAGTGGTTAGTATGGTGGTGTAGTGGTTAGTATGGTGGTGTAGTGGTTAGTACGGTGGTGTAGTGGTTAGCACTGTTGCCCGACAACAAGATGATCCGGGTTGGATTCTGTGTGGAGTGTGCATGTTCTTCCTGTGTTTGAGTGGGTTCCTCCGGGTTCAAGGTTTCCTTCCACAGTCCAAACACATGTATGTTAGGTTGATCACTCACTCTAAACTGGGTGAATGTTGGCCATGCAATGGACATGGTGCATACTTCGTTACCCTGATCCTTAATTATGAGGACCACCCAAAGGACCACCATAGGGCTGATAATATGTTGGTGGTGAATTACTCTCAGCACTGTAGTGTCACTGACGTAGGTGTGGCGTGTTGTGCTGGTGTGAGTGGATCAGACAGCAATGCTACTGGAGTTTAAACACTGTGTCCACTCACTGTCCACTCTATTAGACATGCCTACCTTGCTGGTCCATGTTGTTTATCCGTTGCTACACAGTTTGTGTTGGTCATTCTCTAGTCCTTTATTAGTGGACGCTGCCCACAGGACACTGTTAGCTGGATACCTTTGGTTGGTGGACTATTCTCAGTCCAGCAGTGACACACTGAGGTGTTTAAACACTCCAGCAGCTCTGCCGTGTCTTATCCAGTCACACCAGCATCATGTCCCTGTCACTGCAGTGCTGAGAATGAGCCACCTCCCTAATAGTACCTGCTTTGTGGTGGTCCCATGGGGGTCCTGACCATTTAAGTACAGGGTCAAAGGGGATAAACAACGTATGCAGTGAATCTGATGGACTACGCTCTGTAATTGTTGAACAACAAAGTGCTCCTATATGTTAAGTGTAGCTGATAAAACAGACAATGTGTGTAGATATAAGAAGATGGTTTTAGTGTTATGGCTGACTGGTTTAAACCAAATGGCAATGTATTGTATATTACAACAACAACAACAACAACAAACACATGGCAAATATGCCAAATTCCGCTACATGTGATGATGCTATAGAACATACTTCCACTACACATAGTCTTATGGAAAACAACACCATCTAAAAAGCTGCTCTATCGAGTAATATCATGGTCTGGCTAAAACTGGAAAGGCTGAATGAGATATTAGATTTAAATGAAATATTTATCTCACTGTTCGCTTGCTCAAAATAGTTTTAAAAGTAGGCTGCCATGTTTGTTGTTGCATGAAATGGTTGCTCAGACGAGAGAGGGAGCAACCATTTCATGCAACAACAAACATAGCAACCTACTTTTAACTATTTTGTCTGATTTAAATAATAAAAACAGCACATGTACATGGCAGGTGCAGTAAGTTTTCTATGGGCTGCTTAGATCTGAAAACGTGGGATTTACAAGATGTTCAGAGGGCTAGGACTCATTGCAGTAACCCTTCCCACCTGCCATCTGAGCATCTCTGTCTATGGTTTTAGAACTAACCTCTGTGATGGAATGCCATTTTTTCCTTACCATGAGATTTATGTGGAAAATAAGAGTTAAGCTCAAGAACTGCTCTGTTGTCAGCTGCACGCGAGTGAACTTACTGTCTGACTTAAAACTAAACACAGAGTATTGTTTATATTTTCCCATTCCATCTTAAATGTGAGCTACAGGACTCTATTGTCATATTTACCATTGGTCATATTCAGCTATGTAAATGCTTGGTTCAATAAAAAGCTCTCTATCTGAACTAGATTTCAAGCAAATGCACAAACTTCGTAGAATGTTTGTCCTGCTTGATTTAAACCTCTGGAATAGATGTCTCCATGAGCTACGCTTCTAAGCACTGCAGATCAAATAACACAACTTAAATACAGGCTTCTGGTCAACATTTGTTCAACCATTGGTTCTAGGAATGATTCTACGATGATAGTTCTTTGTACATTTTGGAAGACATACCCCATAATACCTCAAGCAACATGTAAACACACTAACATCCATCTCAACAACTTATTTAATTTAAAGTCAATTTCTTAATGAGTTTAGCTCTCCCTTCAGGCTCAATACGTGGTTTCTCCAGTAGCCGGATGCTACAATACAAGGGTGTGGATTTGCTCTTGACATTGGTGGGGACCAATGATAAGGGACTGATATACTACATAGGCTATTCTACATGCTTTTAAACTATTCTGAATAACAATTCATAAATTAATTAATGAATTATATAATGTTACATAAATGTTAAGCTAATAACTGACAAAGAAGTAGTTTAGACCAATATTATAATAGTTTGGGATTTTTAACTATTGTTTAGTTTTATTTCGTTTTTTTAGAGTGGGTTTGCTAGTTTTTATTAGTTATTTTTTATTACTGCTTAGTTTTAGTTTGGTTTTCATTAGTTTTAGTTTTTAAATTAAAATTGAGTTTTTTTTACACTTTGTGCTATTTTTCATGTGCAGAATTCAAAAAGGTCAGAATAAGTATTGAAGTATTGTGTAATAAAAACTCAACAAAGTTTATTCACTCTAGCAGCACCAGGTGAGTTCTGGTTCGAGTGAAATGCTAAACTTTTTGAAGGCAACCGAGTCACGTAGTCATGTGGACACCCCAGTCTCGATAAACATGTTTACCAATGCACCATCCTTCGCTCGCGATGTTCCTGCATATGGTTGTTTTCTTCCCGGTGCTACCTGGCCAGGATGTGGCTGCACTTTCGGGGGAGCTACTCGGAGAAGCTAGCTTGTCAAGGTACTTGCAATAGCCCTCTCGTGCAAGCTTCTCAAATGGACTTTGAGATTGAGACGCTGCTGCTTTCTCCCAACTTTAGCCGTCGCCCTTTGCAGGCTACCGTGGAGAGCAGAACAGGCCGTAAACAAGAAGTGGCATCAGGGTGCTGTATGGTGCCGGCAACTAACATAAAAACAGCTTGAGAGGAAATAAATGGTTTTAATATTAGTCCAAAAGGCTTATGAATAAATTGACAAACACGAAAACGAATGGTATTCTATCTATAACTTCAGTACGTTTCAGTTAGGTTTGTAAATTTATAATACAGTTCCAGTTAGTTATCATTTTTTCTTTTAATTACCGTTTTTATTTATTTCAGTTAACAAAAATGTTTTCTCAATTTCAGTTTTCATTATTTCCTTTTTTTTAGTTAACGATAATAACCCTGGTTTTGACTTCAGTTTACTTCAGCCATAGTCTAAATGAAACAGGTCTCATACATCAGCAATAGTAAAAGTAGAAGGAGTTGCATAATCTCCACAACACCAAACAAAATAACAATCCCAGAGCAAAACTCTCTCTCAATTTTTCTTTGAAAAATGTACACCATCTTCTTTTTTGCTGCCATCCTCACTCGCTTTTGACATCCATGTGTCTACCACACACCTGAGTCTTGCACAAGTTTTCCTTCCAGTTTTGGTGTTACTAACAACCAACTATAGCTACAGAGTCTCACGTGACAGCAGGGAAAGGCACAGCCAATCATACTGGCCACATGTGTTACGGGGAGGTAGGACTCGAGTAGAGAACCTGATGTAACCCTTTCCGCACCTCTAGGTTAATGAGGCGTTAAGAGATCGAGGGTTTTTTTGGAGGGGATTAAATTATTGATGTGACCGTATGCAAATAAAGAGCTGCACCGGCCACCACAATCACAGATAAGCCAGACTAAATGAAATGTGTTTAATACACCTGCAGGAGGTTGAGCGCGGGTTAGCAAACTGACCTTGTTTGGGAGATGGCTTATCTAATTGTATTATTTTATAATGGAGGCAGCAGCAGTGATGTGTGAGCTCACTGAGGAAACTCAATTACAAACCTGAGTCACCTCTGCAGATGGAACTGCAACTCATAGATTCAATCTATGATTAAATATACATCGATACTTTAATAGAGAGAGAGAGACACTTAGACTCATGCAGGGGTTGAGGAGTAGGGGTTGTACTGTGGTGGGGGGACTTTTCATTTTCAAGATGGGGCGGAGTCTTCCATAGGTGACATTACATGTTTTACACAAATGCCTCCAACAGGTCTGCATAAGCCTTATGTATCTCACTTAATACATTCAGAGTGTGAGTAGGTGGTGTGCATACATGTCCATGTTAGTCACAGAATGCAAAGTTAATTTGCATGTGATATGGAAGTTTTCTGTTTGTTATTGTGTTTCTTATCACTGTACAAAAGAAGCTCCATGCTGCCTTTATTGTTGGATGCAGATACCAAGTGAGCATATGTGCACATTCTAGATTTAAATCTATGTAAATGCTTATCATTGACTTATTTCATCAGATGACCAATAAGTGATCCACTTTGCTGGATCATATTATTTACCTTAAAAAAACATTGAAAAATAATATTGTTATAGGAGAAAAATGTGGATTAGGAGACATGGAAAATTAAATATTCTGTAACATTACTTTAACCCTGACATTACCATGCCAGAAACATGCCATGACAAATTTCATAATGTCCTGATACTACAGTGTATATAGCATATAGCAAAACAGCATGTGGCAGAAGCTGTCATTACAACAATATGTCATGGCATCTGTCATGACAATTACTGGTAATTGCAACATGACAATGTTTTACAACTGAGCAAAGTCAGTCACGACATGTTTATGGCAAGAGTATGTTATTGAAATGTAGCTAGGTTCAAGTAGGCCCATGAACAGCTAATCAAGTGAACCATGAGGAGGAGTTAAGGAGTTCCAAGTAAGAAAACAAAAATAACCCAAATATTGTAATAACTGCATGAAGTTAAGCAGGTTCATTTTAGTGTGCTTTAGTAGGACTCTTATTATGAAGACATGCTAGCCACCATGACGTTTATAAGTCCATGCTGTAGACGGGGCTTCAAATCCCCACCTCGGTAACCACCCTACACCAAGAGTCCTTGGGTAAGACTCCTAACACTACCTTCACCTACGTGTGTACATGTAAACTGTAACACTACCTTCACCTACCTGTGTACAGATAAACTGTAACACTACCTTCACCTACCTGTGCACAGATAAACTGTTACACTACCTTCACCTACCTGTGTTCAGGTGAACTGTAACACTACCTTCACCTACCTGTGTACAGCTAAACTGTAACACTACATTCACCTACCTGTGTACAGCTAAACTGTAACACTACATTTACCTACCTGTGTACAGCTAAACTGTAACACTACATTCACCTACCTGTGTACAGATAAACTGTAACACTACCTTCACCTACCTGTGTACATGTATACAGTAACATTACCTTCACCTGCCTGTGTACAGCTAACCTGTAACACTACCTTCACCTACCTGTGTACATGTATACAGTAAAATTACCTTCACCTGCCTGTGTACAGGTAAACTGTAACACTACCTTCACCTACCTGTGTACAGGTAAACTGTAACACTACCTTCACCTACCTGTGTACATGTATACAGTAAAATTACCTTCACCTGCCTGTGTACAGGTAAACTGTAACACTACCTTCACCTACCTGTGTACAGGTAAACTGTAACACTACCTTCACCTACCTGTGTACAGGTAAACTGTAACACTACCTTCACCTACCTGTGTACATTTCACAGCTAGTTAGTTTGGGCTTGGATGCGAAGGAGTGGCCTAGGGCCACAAAAATGCTACAGCTGGCTATTGTGTAACAGGCCAATCAATGAGCTGTCTATAGTTCAGAGCTCTCTCTGTAATCTCCTGTAGGTGTGCATATGCTATGATAGTCTTATGGCAATTTAGCTCTATATGAAGTTCCATTAGTGAAGTTAGGCATATGTGGTGCTACTCCAGCTGAATGAAAGGTTAATGAGTGTTATTTCTGCCCTGGCTTTCCCTCCGAGAACACAGCCCTTCCTCGTCCCCGAAATAAACACCACGCTCTTCGGCACTGCCAAGTCATGCGCTAAAAGTGTGTGTCTTTGGACCAAGCCTGTGTCTCGGCATCTATTCCCGTCTACCGGGCGCATTCCCAAAGCTGTATTCACAGTCTGTATGGATCAGCTGAGGCTGGACTACAGTGTGTGTGTGCACTGACTGTGTTGAGCGTTGTTGGTGAGCTTAATAATTATTTAAGGCCTCCACGAAACCACAGCAGAACTCAGGAAAGGCCTAGGAAAGGGTAAAGGCATCACCTTTGAGTTTTCTTATTTTGCTTGTTTGTTTGTGATAGCTTTTTTAAATTAATTTGAACAGATATCACACTTACATTGCTGTGGGATGCACACAAATAAGTGCAGTCAAATTTACAGCCAATGAAAACACAGATACACTATACAGATTCACTATCACACCAAGGGCATTCATTGAATGGGCTAATATTATATCCTTAAGAGCTGATGCAATCGCATCCCATGCCAGTAGTGTAGCTGCTTTAGCTTTATTGATAATTGCAGATAATCAAGGGACACAAAGTCATAACAGCCATTGCTGCGATAGTCATGTATTTGGATTGAACCAATTATATACAATAGTCTTTTCAGCAGTAGTTAGACCAGCAGACGTGAATCATTTTTGAGCTAATGTGAAAGAACACCATTTGATAAACAGAGACGAGATTTTCCGTTAATGGAAATTTAACAGACAAATGTATGCGAAAATTAATGTTGCAACCAGTACAATTACAAGAATATACAAATGCGAACCCTGCTCGTTGTATAAATAGAGTATGGAGTGAAATAGGCCCTGTGTATGCATTAAAAACGAATGAATTGATGAGCCAGATTCTTCGCGGTAATAGCCAGGTTAAATCCCATCCAATCCCACATAGGATGCAATCCGAGTTGGTTCAGTTCCCGTGCTGCATACAGTAAACATTGAGCTCGGAATCCTGATGAGCTGTGGGCTGTGGTGGCCAGTCTGAGTCCTGCTCCACTGGGATGGCTGTGTTGAGCTTGTTGGGTTTAAGTGATAGCACAGAGTGTGGCTGCTGTAAGCCACTGCATCTACAGCCAATGAAAGGCAACCAGACATTATGGGATATGTTAGTATGGGTGACCTGCCAGTTTACCACTTAGGCTGGGTTGCTCGGTATACTGTCAAGGGCCAAAAAAAACAAACCCTTCTCTTATTGGACACTCCATAGAACCCACAGCACAGGCCTCTCAATTGTTCATCTGTTTCAAGCAATGAATATTTAGATCGCCTACAACAATATGAGGGCAAATTGTAGTATATAACATCTGCTGAAGAAGTCCTTGCATTGACCTCCAGTATCTATATGAAACCCCCCATTTACACTGCTGCCAGGATGAAGGTTTGCTGTGTTTGGTTGTAGTGGATGGGTCAGTAAGGCTGAAGATTGGGAGGTGAAGAGCAATACGTTCTACGTTAGGTGAGTTCTAACTAGCTCATGTTAGCTTATGTTGGGCCCTTAGCTCCCAGGTTCACTGTAGTCAGTGTTCTAGGGCAACAGAGGCAGGGCAGTACTATTTTGGTCAAGCTTGTCCGCTCATTAGATAGTTCATCCAACTGTACAACAACATAATCTGAGTACATCTGGCATAAGCATTCAGAGACTCACCAATGTTTTCTTGTTCGGGATTTGTTCTTAGGTCAGAACAGAACATACGCTCTACATGCATTCAGGAGCACAGAGGTGTAAATAATTCTGCAGCTTGAGAACATTCTCTGAAGACCATTTTGAAGAATACGTTTAAGAAAAAAAGAACTTAAATATTGGTGAAAAGGCCCATTGTCTTTTTGCCATTGTCTTGGTTCCTCATGATATGAGCCTCTAGCCTAAAGAAATATACAGAATCATGACCTGGGTGCTTGCTGGGTCTCTGGCCAGGTGCTTGGGATTACGTCGGCTTTGTACTATTAACAACGTTATCAGATGCTACATGAGTCAGCTGGATGTGCATGCAAACCTCTCTGAGAGTCACTGCTTTGACAGGCAGTACATTCTCAATTAGTGGGTTGACCCAGTCCACTGCAAATGCTTTAGGAGGACCAACTGAACTGACTTTGGAAGAGAAACTTTGAATGCCAACTTTGAATATTGCCCTACACTGCAAAACTTTAATTAACATGGTTCCACTATTGTCAGCTCACAACTTGGTAGTGCATAGCTTTGTTGCAAAAGTCAACATTTAACTTCATTTGAGCCCATACAGCAATGGATTTACTGTAGGGTACCGTTTATAAAGCTATGTAACACCTACATAAGCTTGTCATGACAACTGCCATAGCCCTAATTAAATATTTATAAATGCTTATTCCATTATTGGCAAATGTAACCTTTATAGTAAATGATACTTTGTTACCTAGAATAAGCAATTATAAGCATGTTTATAGGGTTATGTTTATAGCAAGATTATGTGAATGTAGCCTTATAACCAAACAAACCCTACAGTAAAGCATTACCAATTGCCGCATGGAGTCCTCCAGAAGAAAACGGTTTTATTATTTTATCTACTTACAGGCAAAAATATAGACAAATAAATTATTCAAATGTGTCTATTCAATCTGTGTTGGAGCGTGAGGGGTTAAGTGGAAGCCTGTGAGTCTGTGTCTCCCCCTATAAGGACTGTGATGCCTCCGCAGAATGTTGGTGATTGGTGGTCCCGCTGTTCATGTACAGAGGGGGCCAGGCAGTTATAATTCAGTGCCATACCAATTTCAAACGACAGTAAAACTGACCAATCATATCTTCCCTCTGAGTGGGCGGGCTTAACTGTATGATAATTTCCGCCCGCTGTGGCGACGGTAGCTGGAGAAACAGCTAGCTAGCGCTAGGCTACCGCTGCTTTGAGAGGTGTTTTGAAGTGAGCAGTCAGGAGGGGTTGAGGGAAAAGGGCCAAGGCTTAAGGGTCACGGTTCGCTACTGCTACTATCATTATATCTTCACCAAAATAATGTTGAGACTTACGTTTGGTCTGTACCATTACTTTAGAATCTGTTATGTTATTTAGTTTATTTTACAAAAAAGACAAAGCAGTGCTTTTAAGAAGCAAAACGAGTTGAAGTTATTAGCATTTATTCGGCTTGGTAGCTAGCTAACGTTTGCTGACGAGCCTTGCTAGCTGAACTGATTGTCTGAAGAGCTAATGTAAAGATTCATAGAATCATAAAACACAAACAAATCACCAGCATATCTAACATTTCAGTTTAATAAACTAACCCTAACTAACCCTAACCCCTTAACGTAACCTAGCTATGTTGAGTCGGGTGTCCGTTGGTTGGTCAACTGACTCAGCGCCAAGAATTAGTGCCAGTCCTGTGTTTCTCTGTGACTCTAAACTACACATAGAATCTGAGTCTGTTCTAAAATCATACTGAAGATGTGAAATCTATATCAACTCTATATCAGAGTTTAGAGTCGTGACCCGAACAAGAAGCGGACCCGGGTGGAATCCGCTAAACGGTTGTGACTGCTGCACGGATCTGCCGGAGGAAACCTGGATCTGGAACAGAGTAGTCTGCTATGTGGGTTGTTATTTATGTATTATACTGTGGCCTTGCGGTTGTGGGCTCATCTCTCCAACCACCAGGCTACCGGCCACGATGCTATGATAGTAATGCATGAAGACGTGCTACATTTTTTAAAAAGTTAACAAGTAAAATCCTCGTTTTAGCAGGCAGTCCAGAAGAACAAAACTTTTCAAAATGTTTCATCACGTCTCAGGTTATGTATCCACTTGACCAGTGATAATACATATTCCTCCTACCACACAGAACTTTACGTGACAGAAAATATCGAATTATATATTTCTTTAATTCCGCTTGAACCTCAAAACTGTAAATAAAGCATTTCTCTTTAGAATTTCAATTCTGATTAATAATCAAAGAAGCGTATGAGGTCACACAGCTTTGGTCAACATGAGGTCCACATGAAATTCTCATACATACATCCAACAGTAGAATTTACATACAGAGAACGCTACAGACAAGCAAATGATTATCAAATAAAGACATGAGTGTAATCTCTCAATCCTTCTATATATGAATAGTCCTGGATGTACCGTGTACAATCCCCTCCATTTACATGTGTGTAGTGTTTCTCCTGTACACCTGACAGAGCAGTGAGAGAGTTCGCACTGTTACATAAACATAGATAGATAAACAGAGAGAGAGAGAGAGAGAGAGATGTGTTTTCCTATCCTCAGTCAGCTGAGACGGTGGCACCGGCATGGCCATGGCTAGATTACAGGGTATTATCTCCTCTGCTATAAGACCAAAATAGCATTACTGGCTCAGGATAGGCCGACACTGACCTGAGCTTGCCAAGGTTATGCAGCAGGAGTGAGCGATCTTCCTGGCACACTGACAAAAAATAAATAAAAAAGCTAGACAGGCAGATAAACAACACATGTCACTTTTGTTTGTCTAGATTTTAACTCATGAACGACTGTGGCTGCTAATTTATCATTCATATACACACAGCACAAAGTAATGCATTACAATAATCAGATTACAGTTAATGTTTTAATTGGAATTCCGCTGCTTTAGATGGTGAACCGTTCATGCAACTTTAGTTGCTGGACCCCCACAAGAAACTAAATTGCATTTAAGTTGCATAATGTAAAATGTCTTGCAACTCCTATCGTTACCAGGGCGTAGCTAGCCCTAGTTTAGGGGAGCCCCAGCACCCCTAAAGATTATGGTAAAAAAAATACTTTTTTTAATGTTAATTTGTCTCTGACAAGCTGGAAATGTTAAAACCATAGGGAGTATATGTTTAAACCAATTATTGGTATGATCCAGCTTCTCAGTCTCTCAGTGTACCATAGCCCATACAAGGTGTGTCAGTGCTTTATCTGACTGGTGTTGTGCATCTAGTAAGTTTTGTAAAGGAGTAGTTTGGTACTTTATCACTTCAATCAACATATTACAGTCATTATCAGCCTAGCTCGAACCCTAACCCATATTTCTGATCACTCTTTATTCTGTTATTGTTAGCTAGGAGTGACTGATGGTTTATTGTAACTTAGCAGGTGCTAATGCTGTAGGTGGTCTGTTTACTGTTTATACAGGAGTGAGAGGAGCTGTAGCTGCTGTGCTGTTGGTTAGCCAGTGTGCTAGAGTAGTGCTGTTTGTATGTGTATTAGCTAATTAATGTTAAAGAAAGATAAGATATGAAGATATGATACTATAACGTAACGCTGTGTGTGTGTGTGATCAGCCAGTAAGCTATAGATATAGATGCCTTTTCTAGAAAAAAAAGAGGCAGGTTCAGGTGAGAGAGTAAGGATGACATGATCTGGATTGTATACCCAGAATCTGTTGATAATTGTAATAATATTGATTATTGGAATTGTTGTGTTTGATCTAACTTATTCTAAGTCTCATGTCCTGAATTTCTCTCATTCTTATCTGGTCAGCCCACAGAAACTCAATATCAGAAAAATTTATATATATACTAAGTTTTTTTTTAAAAAGATTTGTTGGTGTTTTTCCAGTCACAGTGTTGCCCCAACATTGATTTTGTATTGATAGTCCGAAATAACTTTAAAATGTATTTTTTTTATGAGCTGTTCTCATTTGGGTGCACTCCTAAACCTCTAAATCACCCCATATTGTCAAAATATGTCAATTTTTTTGATAGCTATTTTTATGTAATTTGAAAATGACAACTGCCTAGAAATGTTTCAAAAGAACTTCAATAATAACTCTGGTTCTATTGACGTTCATTAAAAGTAAAGTAGATTGTTTCCTTCTCCTGTAAAGTTACCATATTGGAGATATTAGCTTTTTTAAAATAGCAACAGTATGAAACTCAGTTGTGAAAGCTTCCCAGCTTCATGAAGCAGGTTTCATGGAAGAGTCCATCAAAATACAATTGCTTTAAACTAGAGATGTAAGGATCAATCGACTATGTATCGGTATCGGCAGATTTTTAATCAAAATATGCGTTTGGTCTATTCTCCAATTCTCCGGACTATTTCTTCAATTTAGAGCCGATTGATGGCGTTAAACAAATGAGCCTAATTTCTGTATTTACAGCTAGAGTTTCATCCAAGAAGAGATGCTGTCCGTGAACCCCCCCGGCCAGCTCCCTGAAATTCCTATCTGAACCACTGTGTAAACATACATACATTTTTCATTTTCCACAGACTGACTAAAGCAGTGGCTTCACGAGAAAAGCATGCGCTGATATAAAATATGTCGTCCGTCTGGCAGTGTTTTACCGTATGTGACACAGACTCATCCAGGACGTTTTAAAAATTAGTCAAATCAGCGTGTCTCGTGGGGGAACCAAGACGAAGACATTTAACACTACTAATCTGATACAGCACTTCAGAGACACCACACAGCTGAATACAGTGAGTATCAGCAAACAGCAGCACACACAGCTAACACAAAACAAATAACCCAGAGAATCATGCAAGATCTCTCGTTATGGGAATACGTGTTTTTTCTTCATGGACAGCAGCTAAATAATATCCATAATGACTACATGTTCTCCACCCTAATGCTATCTGGTACTTAAAAAGTAATAAAAACACACAAACACACACACACACACACACACACACACTGGATGATGAGATGTTGTGTGATATCCCTCTCGCACTTCACCTGTCCCTTGAGTTCACACGTTCACCATCCCTCAGAGGAGAAGATCCATCTGAACACCAAAATAAACCAAATATGCTCTGCTGAGAAGACAACTACTGTCCAGAAGTCAGAGACCACCATTCAGTGCAGTCAAAACAGTCATTATGTAGAATGTCTTTATTTTTAAGGACACGTTTTTCAGAAAAATCTAGTTGCATAAAAATGGACTGAAAATAAGTAGAAATCTTCAGAAACTTGTTAAAAAACGTTTAGAGTTTCAGAGAAAACAGTAACAACCACCTGGAAGACCACCAAAACAGTACGCCTCAGATAAAAAGCAAATACAGAACATCTGACTTTACTCTTGCTTCAAATCTGAAACCATCCATGCGTTTCTGTTCATCCTTCCACTGGGAGAAGACACCTCAGCACCATGGGGGCTGAAAAAATGTGTAGCTGTTCAAGAAGCTCCTCACTGAGAAAAGGAGATACAGACCCATCAAACAAAGTAGCTGCTGGTGTTCTCAGAACAAGTTCAGAACATAAACATCACTGAACATGTATATAAACTAAGGTATCCACACACCATCCAACATTTCCTCTCAGGGGTAATCAAGGCTATTATAAGACTTTGCCACCCCTTCGCCACGGTAACCGCCTCTGCTGTTCTGGGAAAGCTTTTCACTTGATGCTGGAACATTGCAGTTAGGATTATATTGCATTAAGCTCAAGAGCATTAGCAGGATCAGCACAGATGTTGTCCCATTACGCCTGGATCACAAACACCACCTAAACCCATTCTAATGGCATTCCGTTGAGTGTTATTAGTCCAATACATCTCAAAGGACTTCACTGGAGCTTCACCATTCCAGCTTATCCGAATGGTGCTCTGTGGAGCTTCTGCACTTCAGGTTATTCCAATGGAGCTTAATCACTCCAACACATCTCAAAGGTGCTCCATGTAGCCTCATCACTCCAAATGATTCCAAAGGCCTTAGATGGTTTTCCATCACTCTAACTTATCCCAAAGGTGTTCCAGTAGAGCTTTATCGCTGCATCCCATCTTAAAGTGAAGCTCAGTGGAGCTTCATCATTCCAGTACATTCCAAAGGTGTTCAGTGAAGCTTCATTACACCAACTCATCCCAGAGGTACTCTGTGGTGCTTCATTACCTCAACCTACCTAGAATGTACTCAGTAAAGCTTGAATACTCCGGCTTATCTAAGTGTTGTTCTAGTATCATTCTGAAAACTTCCAAAAGGAAGGATCAACTCATTCCAAATGTGTGCTATGGAGCGTTATCAATTCAACTCATCCTGAAGGTGTTAGTTATTGCTTCATCACTCGAACTCACCCCAAAGATGTTCAATCACCATAGTTCTAACATGATTTACCACTCCAACTCATGCCAAAGGTCTTCACTGGAGCTTCACCATTCCAGCTTATACAAATGGTGCTCAATGGAGCTTCGGCGCTCCAAGTTATTCCAATAGAGCTTAATAACTCCAACACATCTCAAAGGTGCTCCATGCAGCCTCATCACTTCAAATGATTCCAAAGGCATTGGATGGAATTTCATCACTCTAACTCATCCCAAAGGTGTTCCAGTAGAGCTTTATCGCTCCATCCCATCTCAAAGTGTTTCTCTAGTATAATTCTGAAAACTTCCAAAAGGAAGTATTAAGTCATTCCAAAGGTGTGCCATGGAGCTTTATCAATTCAACTTATCCTAAAGGTGTTAATTGTTGTTTCATCACCTGAGCTCACCCCAAAGGTGTTCAATCACGACTGTTCTAACATGATTCATTGCCCCAGCTCACCCCAAAAGGTATTCAATCACTACTGGTCTAACATGATTCATCACCCCAACTTATGCCAAAGGTGTTCACTGAGAATTCATCATTTTGTCTCATTCCAAAAACATTCTGTAAGCTATTTCTGTTTTACGGTGGTGTGGGCTTCTGAAAGAGGAGATTTGGATGATTTCCAGGTCACATCAATTGTTGTTTACTGAATTTTCATATTATTTCTCTTGCAGTGTTAGTTTTACAGTTTATTATCGACTCAGATATAAGGGGGGAAAAAAACCTCTAACAATAAAATACCTCACTACACCTCAGAGCCACAGCACCACAAGGTCACCACAACAGGTGGGTCATAATGATCTAATTACAGGCTAAAAAATGACTAAAGGGAGATTTCAGTGTCAGATCTTTATTCAAGCAGCTACTTCATAGGGCTCTTTCAGGGACTTGCTATTCCAGAAAGAGAGAAAAAAAAGATTTCCAGAGAACAAATGAGCCACTTGGTCCCTGAAGCGTGGCCTCCATCCCATCTTCTATTTTTTGGTGCACTTTGCTGATTCCTGTAAGTCTGTGTAATCATCTCTCTTCCTGCGCTGCACCGTTGTGCCCCCTGAAACCCCAAAAAGCTTCTGTCTGCTCTGATGAACTGAAATGCATTCGGAGAATTCATGCTGATACAGTCATGCACACTGTACACTGTTTCTCCATTTTCTCATGGCTTTGCTCTGCACTCCCTGAAAAAAACCAAAAGTTCTCATGCACACTAAACACTGTTTCTCCATTTTCTCATGGCTTTGCTCTGCACTCCCTGAAAAAAACCAAAAGTTTTCATGCCATAGAGTCACGAACAGTTGGTGAACACATGCACAGTTTGAGGCAGTGAATAGAGATAAACACAGATACTCAAATACTCAAGTTAACTGTTCCAGATGCTAGTATTGATTAATTTTCATCACTGGAACAAGAAACAGTGATTTTCTGTTTTATTTATCAGTAAAATTTGTAAGAATGTGTATTATCACCCCTTCCAACTACAAAACACAGGGACTCGTTGCCAAGCATGCATGATTTAGGATATGGTGTTAAGAACAAGAAACTGGTTAAAGATTGTTATATAGCTCATACAAAGCCTGTTGTTAATACGCTACACTGTTTGATGGAATACTAATAATAATAATAATTATATGATCCGGGTCCGGGCCGTTCTACGTGGTGTGTGTATGTTCTCCCCGTGCTCTCCGGGTACTCC